>CM038216.1:40487737-40830911 GCA_021442155.1 Cymbidium sinense
CTATCCTACCCCTAGGCCATAGAACAAATTTTGGCCTAACCCATGGGTAATTTGGTCATACCCTCTTCACAATCACTTGAGGCTTTCCTAAAAGCTCAAGGGGACTTAGTGATGAGTGGTGCACCCAACCCAATGGGTTTGGGTCAGGCCATTTGGTCCTTAGACCAAACCCAACCCCCTAGCTTAAAATTGAAATTTCAAACTCCCTCTTAAGCTCAAATTCACATGGGAAGTTGGCAACCCATTCCTTGGATCAAACCACCATGTGCACACTCAAAATAGATCAAACAACCTTCCCAATCTCATCAATTGGATCAAAATAGCAAGACCATTGCCACCATCGATCCTTCAAGGGGAGATATACTCCCCTCTTCACTTTTATTTTCACACACTCAAGGATTGAAGAATAGAAGCCGGAGCCATGGGATTGATCCTAAGCCTCCTAGAGCTCTTCCCATTTTCTTCTTCTTGGCTTTTGAACAAGTGAAAATAGGGAGGTAGTGAATTGCCAACTTCTTATGCTTGATTTCCTCCAATTCCTCCCACACACTTCTTCTAAGGACCAAGATCACTCACGCTTCCATTGGAGTTCCCATAGTAAGGAAAGGAGCAATTGGATCAAAGCCATAAGGATCTTTAAGTGGTGTTGGTCCATAGAGCAAGCCACCAATCCCAAGGCCTAAGAATTTCAGGCTTCGCTCCACTAGATGAAGCTACTCATCATCTCGAGCAAGTGGTGATCACCTCCATGAGGTATGGAATTTTTGATCACTAAACTCAATGTGGTGAGCTTTGTGAAAGAAATTTTCACCTCATCAATTTTGACCACTGGATTTGTCGCCTCTATCTCTAGATGGTGTGGGTTGATTTTGGTTTGATTCCATGCTAGATCGAAGCTTGGATCTTCTTGATCATGGAGGGTCTCTCTGTTGATCAAGGGAAGAACTTGCTCATCTCATCCATCCATCCATTTTAGATGGAGGGTAGATTATTTAGCATTTAATTATATGTTTATCCTTTATAAACTGTGAATAGCCATCCGATCTTTGATCGACGGAGAGAATATAAGCTGCACCACACCATTTGGGATGTGACATTTAAGTTACCCCTCATGTGGTGTAAAGCCGACGCCACCGCCATGCGACGTGGGAGATTACTTAGGTTAATTAAAAATGCTTAATTAATTTTTGATTAATCCATGGATCTTCAAAATGCATAACTCTTCATAGAAAATTTAGAAAAAATATGAAATAAAATTCTAGATAGATAATTAAACCTAGAAAATTTTAAAATTAATTTTGATGAGTTTTGAATTATGATTTTCTCCGAATTTTGGTTTTATTAGAAACTCTTTGATTAGGCCTCTGATTAATCCCAAATTTCTTGGGTATGTTTTAGGGGATGACCTCTGCCTCCTCTAATTTTCTTGGGATTTATTGAAGGCTTGATTAGAGTAATTGCATGTGGTTTTCTTTAATTACCCTTCTCATGTAATTAAGCATAATTAGGTATGATTAGTGGTTTTTTTGATTAGGGTTGATTAAGGTCAGATCCAGAAGTAGAGGTTTATGGAATAATTTTGGGGCATTTCCCTAAGCTATTCCCTAAACCCCTCTTCTCTCCTTAATCTCCTCATATAATTATCCCCTTAATCAATTTTCTAAAATTCTAAAAGTTCCAAAACTTAATTAATCTTGGGTAGATGCTTAGGTGTTTAATAGCCTAAGTTCAATTAAGGAAATGAAAACACAATTCATAAGTATGAAATGGTGTTTTAAAATTACTTAAGCTAACCCCCTTAGCTTAATTAACTTTAATTGTGAGCCAAATTGCATTAGGCCTTTTCATTATTAGGTGCATTGCAAATTTAAATTCCTTGGATTTTATGTCATCTCATTAGCTCATAATTATTTAGTTAATTCTTCTAAGGTGGTGTAGGGTAATGGTTAATTAAGCTACTTAATTCATACCTTAACCTAATCAATGCATAAAATGGATCTAATTATTTAGTAATTAAAAAAAAATATAAAATGCATGTGAATGAGTTAGGAACAATAAACTCATCTCACCTTTTCAAAATTAAATCAAACTTCAAACAAAATAAAAATCACGTTGAAATTCACTTTAATTTATTCTAAATTTTCTTATTCTATAAGAATGTCTTTTGATTTAAGTGAAGTGAGTTTGTTTACATGCTTTCATTACTTTGAATCTTTCCTCAACATGTTAAGTTGTAAGCCATGTGATTTATCATTCATAATTTCATGTTTCAAATTTTAAAATGAAATTGTTTACTTTATGTCAAATGTGCACGTGTTGGCTAAAATAAAATATGAGTGGCTATTATCACTACTAAATCCAAATTATTTTCAAAACTTATAAATGAAATATCAAATCTGAAAGTATGCTACTTATACTTTAATTATAAGCTTGCATGTGAAATATTATAAAGGTATGCTTAGTATAGGTTTCCTTTCTCTTATGTTGGTATAGTTTTGAATAGAATTTGGTGAGATATAAGGTTCATTTGAAAAGGACCTAATGCTCACCTAATTTCATATCCTATTCATCCCTATGCTACCATCTAAGAAGGGTTACCTACACTTACAAACATAAATTGCATAAACAAAACAAATCTATTAAACAACTTTTGCATCTTTTCTATTTCATTTCTTTTATATGCATGTATTTATGGAAAGTGGTATATTAGTCCGACAACCCCAGGTTGTGAGGTTTTAAGTAGCCCCTAAGTAGGTCTTGTACCTTACACCTGGTTAACAATGGCACTTTACTCACTTATGCCTTTCTTACTTTCATGTATGTATGTGAAATTTTGGATAAGGAAAACCTTTTCTACTTAAGAAAAATCATGCATATTCAACTTCTAAATTTTCTTAAATGGATTACCTAGCATGCATCATAAAGTGTGTTAACTACTCTCATTTGCATGTATAGATATGCTTAGGTCCATCCATATGCATGTTATATATATATATATATATATATATATATATATGTTGGGAAAGAGATGAAGTAATGTGTGTTATGTGAATTTTGATTCATTTTATTTAATCTTAAAATGCCTTTCTCTTTGAATAGGTTTGTTTAGGGTTTATCTAAACTTAGGATTGATTAAAAGATGTAATCAAAACATTCACCTAAATGAAACTAAAATATGAACCCACTTTAGAAAATTACTTAAGGTTAGGGAAGGAAAGAGAAGTTCTCTTCTCTTTTCCTCTCTTCATAACTTAGTAATTAATTATAGGTTTCACTTAAACCAAAGTAAAACATGAAATACAATCAACCCAAAACACTTAAACAACTTAAATGAAACCCTCCTCTAAGTTGACTATGTCTTTCACACTTAGAAAATTTGAACATAAAGCCATAGCTAAGCATACCACACAAACCTTCAAAGCACACACATTAGCCTAAGTCACCACTTCTAGCCTTAGGTTAAGTCGGTGCATGGTTTGATGTTATGTTTATTTTGTGATATATGTTTTAGAATGGATGTTAGGGTGTATGCTCATAGAATGAATGGTAGAGTCTAACTATTCTTTCTAGGGGATTGTGCTTATCATAAATAAAAAATATAAATGCTTTTTTTGTGATGCTTTATACCCCTAAGCATAATCCATAGGTGTGGACTTAGTCACCCATGTGTGGGTGATATATTTTACATGCTTGGGATTTGTGTGGTGTGTTTTAGCTAATCTTTTGTGTGTTAGTTAGATTTCCACTTTTCCCTTTTCATGTAAAATTTGTATAATTAGATTTTGGAATGATTTGTTATGGGGATTAGGATGAGCATTGGTCATAAGATCTTATCTTATGCACCATATGAAGCATCTATAATCTACCATCCAACCATCCAAAGAAGGAACCAAAGAAGAAAAGAAAAGAAGAAAAGAAAAAGAAAGAAGAATAAAGCTTGAAGACCCCCATAACAATGAATTTTGCTTAATTGTAATTTAATTCATTTGTAATCTGGTTGTATAAGGGTAGAGCTCGCTACCCACATTTTATATATTTTAGGTTTGTGGTGCACCACAATGACCATTTATTCTTTTTTGCAATTAGCTTTATAAATTGATTGATGATTTGTTTAGCTTTTGCATTAAGTGGCATGATTTTCCTAGTTTCTTCCTTGCTTTATGTATGGCCTGGATGTGGATTAGACTCTTTAGAAAAATAAATCTTTTACCCAACTTAACAATTCAAATTAAAATTAAACAACTCATAACCTCACCTAAAGCTTAGGTTTAAAATCAAGATAAAAGAATTAGCAACCCCTTAGCTGGATGAGCATTTATTTATAATATCATGCACAAATGCATCTTATTTCACTCTTGATTGGAGGGTTTTCACATTTTCTAGATAACTCAGCTTGACCTTTGAGAGTCGTGGTGGAAACTCACATCCTCCCTTCTCACTGATTTTGGCTAATAATCTTCTTTCTCATGTATTAGTCATAAAAATTAAAGTCAAAATATTTAAAATAAAATGAAATTTGAATTGCATTAGATTTAGTCATTTGAAGCATGTCCCTTTACATGATCTAGTCTCTTAGGAGTGACTTAGTCTCTTTCTAAATAATAGCCTAGCTATCTTGCATAAGCATAAAGACTTGCCTCATGAATTTAAAATCATAGAGGAGTTAGTTGCCACCCTGTGCGTTGTAAGTCCATCTGGTTTGTCCTCTCTTGTGGCACTTACCCATTTTCACTTAGATTTAGGTTGTGCGCCCTCCAAGCTCCCTAGATTTAGGTTCGAGGTTGCTTCTCCCTTGTGGGCCATAAGCATAATTCCTCACCTCCTTCTTAATCTTGTGTTAAGGAATCTTAAGTCCTAAAATTCTAATGAAAAATTCAACTTAAACAAACTAAATCAATTTCAAAATGTAAAGCCCAACTATAGATAGTCTGAGATGCTCACTAGGTTTCTAGCATCATATCTCCTACTTATCTTCCATTATGGCTTTGATAATAAATCCCTTTTTTGATCAATCCCATTTTGATCTTCAAACATAAACCAATCGATTGATAGTCCTTTCCTATTAGAATCTTCAAAGACAATGATCATTTATCTTAAATGAGAGTTTTCCTAAGGGATCCTATCCTTTAAGATGTAATTAACTATGGGGCTTGCCTCAGGAACTTAATGAACTTTAAAATAAACTCGCTACTTTCCATGTAAAGTAGGGAAGAATCGTACATACCCATCATCCTTAGAGTCCTTATTGAGGTGATTAGGTCCATTAAAGGGTAGTCAGATTTTACACTATTTGATGACGATCACCGAATAAGTACATCTATGGATCACGTTGTCTTACCAAGATGAATTTCTATAGGTCTCTTCTTTTCTTTCTCTACAGATTTGAAGGACTCCATAAGAATTTATTCACCAGATTTTCTCTCCGGGGATGGTTCCTCTCTCCATCTTTGGTAAATGATCTTATCTTTGAGTATCAATGGGTTTGTACTTTGGTATGAATCCAAGACTATCCTTCTTGGCACTTAGCTCATTTCATTCTTGAGTTAAGTTAGCCAACATCTTTAGGTTTTAGGATGCATTCCTTGTTGGTCTTCAAACCCGTTCCTCCAATGGGTAAAATGAAGAAGATCTAAATAAATAAAAAAAAAACATCTTTAAGACTTCTTCCTTATCATGATAAGCAAAGGTTCATCCTAAAATAATAAATCTTCCATAAAGAACTTTACCTTTTCAAAAGCACCTTTCCAAAAATGCACTTAATAAAATATTTTCCACAAAATTTCTTCACCTCATTTAACAATTCACATAATTGTTGCATGTTCCAAAAGCACAAATGAGCATCTTCTTTCAATTCACTTTAATAAAGATTTCATTTTCAAAATAAAATGAACAATCATCTTTCTCAAAAATTACAATCATAATCATAAAGTTTTCAAAAGCACACATGGATCTTTCTATTTCAATACATTCACACTTATTGAATGGAAAGTTCATTTGTAAATAAAATTAAAATTTTCAAAAAAAAAAAAAAACATGAATACCTTCATTTAATATACTCCAATTTATTAAATGAAGATTTTATTCCCAACTAAAATAAAATATCATATAGAAAATCCCACTTAAACATATCCCACATATGTTTTAAGTTGGAATTCCTCCCTTTTCAAAAAAAGAAAAAATAAAGAAAAAACAATCACACAAAAAATTTCATACTTCAAATAAAAAATTGATCTCCATTCTACATACCTAAATTTGTTGAATGGAGGCCCCTTTTCAAAACATTAAAATCAACAATCATATTTCAAAAAAAATTTCAAACAACATTTGGAACTTCATTTAACATATCCAAATTTGTTAAGTGAAGTCTCCAAATTCTAAATCCAAAATTTTCTAAACACATTTTGGAACCTCACTTAGCATAATCAATTTGCTAAGTAAAGTTTCCAAATCCAAAATCAAAATCATATTTCAAAAAAATTTCAAAACACATTTGAATTTGATTTAGCATCAAATTTGCTAAGTAAAGTTTCCAAATCCAAAATCAAAATCAATAATCATAATTCAAAAAAATTTAAAACACATTTGGAATTTCATTTAGCATAATCAAATTTGCTAAGTAAAGTTTCCAAATCCAAAATCAAAATCAACAATCATATTTCAAAAAAATTTCAAAACACATTTGGAATTTCATTTAGCATAATCAAATTTGCTAAGTAAAGTTTCCAAATCCAAAATCAAAATCAACAACCATATTTCAAAAAAATTTCAAAACACATTTAGAATTTCACTTAGCATAATCAAATTTTCTAAGTGAAGTTTCCAAATCCAAATTCAACAATCAACAATCATATTTCAAAAAAAATTTCAGACATACATTTGGAACCTCACATAGCATAATCAAATTTGCTAAGTGAAGTTTCCAAATCCAAAATCAAAATCAACAATCATATTTCAAAAAATTTCAAACATACATTTGGAACCTCACTTAGCATAATCAAATTTGCTAAGTAAAGTTTCCAAATTGAAAATCAAAATCATCAATCATATTTTAAAATTTTCTAAACACGTTTGGAACCTCCCTTAACATACCCAAAATTGTTAAGTGAAGTCTCCAAATCCCAAAATTTTTAAAAACACATTTGGAATTTCACTTAGCATAATCAAATTTGCTAAGTAAAGTTTCCAAATCAAAATCAAAAATCATATCTCAAAATTTTCAAACAAAATTTGGAACTTTATTTAACATACCCAAATTTGTTAAGTAAAGCTTCTAAATCCAAAAATCAAAATTTTCAAACACCTTTTGGAACTTCTTCCTTAGCATACTAAAATTTTCTAAAGAGAAGCTTCCATTTTTCATAATCAAAAATGAAATCAAAAATTTAAACACAACATTTGGAATTTCATTTAGCATACTCAGATTTGCTAAGTGAAGTTTCCATTTCATATAACCAAGTGGGACTTCATCTTTAGCATACCAAATTTACTAAAGTTGAATCTCTACTTTCAAAACACTTTAAAAATAAAATAAAACACTTAGGATTCCCTTAGCATAACAAATTTTCTAAGGATCCTACCTTTTTTAAAAAAAAAAAAATTTCCAAAAAAATGAAACACTTAGGATTTTCTTAGCATACTTAAATTAGCTAAGAATCCTATTTTCAAAAATTAAATAAAACACACTTAGATTCTTCACTAAGCATACTTAAATTTGCTAAGTAAGAATTCTAAATTTTCCAAAATAATCAAACACAAGCAAAATTATTTTGACCCTTACTTTAACAAACCCAAATTTGTTAAAGGAAAGGGTCCTCAAAATCACAAAATTCAAATTCAAAACATAAATGAACCTATGGAAGCATCCTATCAAAATTTTGAATCCATATTTCAACATACCTAAATTTGTTGAAGTTTGGATTCATATTCAAATTCCTCTTTCAATCAATCTCTTCAAATCTATTTGAACCCCACTTAACACTTCCAAGTTGTTGGATGTGGGTTCAAATTTTCAAAATTCAAAATTCAAAATCTATGGAGACAAAAAAAATGATACAAGTTCATTTCTCATTGCATATTATTTTTAGTTAGTAGTGCAAAGGTTACTACAACAGTGCAAATGGCTAGTTCTCAAATTTGTCTTTACTTTCCTCATGGATCTAGCTTTAGACTCTTTCCTGCTTTGGACTGCATACAGATCCACTTTGGCCGTGGATTTGAGGGGCAGATCACTTGTAAGGGCATTCCCTCCACAAATCAACAAGAAGAAGGTGACCGGGTAAATCAGGATAGATTTACCATATTCTGATGTCTCCTCATAAGAGGAAAGCTATGAAAGCATTCAATGATTCACTATAGTTCCAAATAGCAAGAGGTTCATCCTAGTTGTCTGCAAGCTAGCACCTACCATCACCCCAGAGGTAAGGCTCCTCTAGTTTTAGGCTTGCCTCCCGACATTTGAGTCTAGCTCACACTCCCCCCATACCCACTGTGGTGTAGGAACAAGATATGGTCAAATGGTTCCACACCGATAGAGAGTTAAAGGAGATTAGCCATATGAGTCTCCCATGATCACTTCACCACTGGTTATAGAAAACTAGTTTCATCCTCTCTCGATCAGAGAAGATGCCGTGAGGATCCGTCATCACCTCCAAGTGGTGCACTTGCAAGAGTTTCTAGAGTAGGAGGTCAGCCCTGTTCTATTCTACCGTAGGCATACGGACACTCAAAGTCTGGTACACAGTTCAACCTTCTATCTATTATCCCCCAAAGCGTAGAGAGGGAGATTCATCGTGGAGAGGCCCCCATACATCACATTACTGTAGAGAGATGAGGTTCAACCATCACCAACCGCTTACTTTGACTCAGCTCGACCATACCAATAGTATTCCCCTCATGGGGACCAGCCACCAGAGGAAGTTCTTGTGCATAGAGAGTCGGTGGAGTCTCCACCCACTCTACCCCTCTCCATCGCCAGCAGTGTTTCAGATCTCCCATTCCATCTAAGGCCATGAAGGTCTGCATCCGGGGAAAAATGTACCCTGCTGATGATCCACCATCCTCCTCCCTCCTACACCACCCATTGTCATAGGGTGAGCTCCCTCGACCTTCGTGCGAGAGTGGCACCCCGAGCATCGTGGTCATTCACCAACCCACCCCATACAATGATGCAAAATGGTGAGCTATCATAGATATTCTAGATGTCAGTTGTAGTAGAGGATCATCCTAGATTGTTACCCTTACATAGCCAAGAGTATCATTCTTCTAGTGAGTACGTATAGGATTGACTCCCAATTATGAGGTCCATGCCTCTCGGTATGCATGATAGAATCACACCTGCCCCAAACTTTTGTACCTATTGAGTTAGACCGATCCTTAGATGAGATAGTTGAACACTATGTTATGGAGAAGAAGGAGATCTTAGGGTACAATTGGTTCGATGAAGAGAGAGTCAGCTTCGATCTTAATAAAGATGACTTGATGGGGATTCAAGATATGCATGGTTGATACTAGATGATCTCTTCTTGGATCAACAGCCATGGAAGATGATGAGATTGATCAAGGAGACACTGCAATCAGCCCATCACCTCAGAAGTAGGTAAAGAGATATATTGATAGGATGGCACATAGGACTTGTTAGCAATAGTGCAGTGCTTGAAACAAGCCTCCTCATCCTAGTACAAATATGACCATCTAGTGCATGTCTTAGACCAGTTAAGACTCTACCTCCCATTGAGCAAGCACTAGCACTATATAAGGTAGTGGATAGTACCTCCATACATGAAAATGATCTAAAATCCATGGTTGAGCAAGAGGTGAAGGAAGCTTTGGCTCAAGCCCGGGAGGATCAGCTTCAAAGGTAGACCCTACCAGGAATTTGATGCTATCCAATATCCCAAGGGTTTCATGCCTCCTTCAAGAGCTTGATGGGAACCGATATATAGCTCACTTCAGGCCGTTATTGCAAAAGGTGGCGGATGCTTTACTCTTTAGACTCTTTATAAGTAGCCTAGCGGGTATCACTTTTGATTGGTATGTTGAATTGCCCAATGGTTCAATAAAGACATTTGCTGAGCTAGAGCAACTCTTCATCAAGAGATTTGCTGGAGCTCAGGAAATGGTTATTGTAGGTGATCTCATTATAGCCCAACAACACTGCGGTGAGTCACTTGTTGATTATATTCTGCGATGAAATAACCTGGGTATGAAGTGTGAACCTCAATTGTCTGAACAGTATGCCATTGAGATTCTCTTGAAGAATATCCATGCCCGGTCACCTTCATGCTTAAAGGCTTCACTATCAAGATATTTGAGAAGCTAATCAACAAGGTGGCTAGTATACAAGGAGAGGCTAAATAGCTACCTTTTCTAGATCAGTTTCCCAAGCATAAATCCTAAAAGGATTATGAGAAGAAACCTGAAATAGTAGTAGTAGTTGACAAGGGGAAGCGCCTAGAGAGACCATCGACCTCAATAGAGCCTCCACCTCCTTTGCCACCGAGGACCATACCGCCTCCACCAGCCCATGGCCACAAGCCATCACCTCCATATACCACTAAAGGACATGCATATCCATCGTAGGTATGGTCCACCTACTCTTCTAGATAAGTTAAACAAACCTTCATTTTTTAAGAGGGAGATAATGAAGAAATTCTTTAAGAATCTCTTAAAGAAACTTGATTTTCAACTACCCGAGCCTAGGAGACCGAAGGAAGTAGGTAAAAGTCATGATCCAAACTTTTTCCCTTACCACCATATGCTAGGCCAAGTTTTGGAGGATTGCTTCACATTCAAGGAATGGCTTGAACATTCAAGACTAGAAGTTATCCCAAAGGAATACCGTGGAACAACCTTTAGTTCCATTAGGTAATCCTTGGGATACAAGTGATCCTACCAAAACCAAAGAAGGTTGGGACATTTCTTTGTCTAAAATCTCTAAGAAAATAATAAGATCAAGAAGCTTTCCTAAAGTGCTGAGTACCAAACCTTCAACACTAAGGAAGGTTTGCAAGCCGTGCCAACTCTAGGAAAGTTTCAAAGATGTGTCACCGGTGATGTCAAAGACTTCCAACTAAACTTCTATCTTCTAGCTAAGTAGAACTCTTGTATCAATGGGCATCAAATTTACTCCACTCACTCTTGACTTCTGTAATTTAAAAGAATATTTGAATTACATTCATGTCTTCTTAAAAAATAACATAACTAATAATTTTGATCTTCCTTTTTTGATTCAGAGTTGCATTTTCCAACTCTGAATACTATAGGTTCACCTCTTAAGATAGAATTGGAATCATTTGATTCCAAGAATCCCATAAGAGAAGCTATAGGTGAGCCTGAAGTGCAGGTAGAACTTAGCACCACCTTGCCTCAAGAGATTACCGAAGTCAACCTCTGCAGTGGCAAGGTTCTACCTCTTAGGGCAGCACCTCTAGATAGAGGGAAACAAGTCATTGGTACTAAAGATCGAGAAGCCCTTTCACAAGATGCTCCACCCTTGGTTATGCTTATGGAAGACCAACCGAAAGTGGACTACAACATCCTTTCTCATCTAAGAAAGATCTAAGCTCATATATGATGCCCTCATCTTATCCAAAGAGATGAGGGAATCACTAATCAAGTCTCTCCTTGATCCTTAAATATGCTTAGCACAGCTGACTATAGGTGAGAAGCACATTATGCAAAAGAAGCCCAATGGATCACCTTCGGATGAAAACCTTCTAGGGGGGGACTTGGAGCACAACCGCCTTTACCCACAATCGACATGGACATGTTCATCACGCCGTGGTTCTCATGGATTGTACATGCAGAATATTATGAGTCTAAAGACCCTTGCCTACTTGAAGATTGACATCTCTACACTCGAGGAGAGAGGATGATTGAGAGGATTCAATGATCAGGCTTTAGGTTCTATAGTGCCATTAGAGATCGGATTGAAGATCAAGCAAAGTTCTACATCATTGATTCAAATACTTCATTCACTACTTTGCTTGGTAGGCATATTAGAATAAGATCATTCCATCCTTCCTTCCTTCGGCATCAAGTTCAAAAGATGGAATTGAAAATGTCAATAGGGATGAAAAGCCATTTTCAAGAGAGGTTGAGATCTATGAGGATGTGCCTACTATCTTCCTCAAAACACCCTTTTCTCATGAACTTGGATAAAAATTTAAATGCAAATGCAAAATCAAAAGAAAAGAAAAGAAAAGAAAGAAAAAGAAAATGAAAAGAAAAGAAAAAAATTCCAAGCATACATAGAAAGGGGAATTAGAAGAAGAAGTGATTTTAGACATATTTCCCAATACCCATTCACATATGGAATTAGCTGGGATGAATATAATGGCTCAACCCCACTAAAGGTGAGGGAGGTAGCCTCAAGAAAAGGTTGAGGAGTGAAACTATCCTCCTCTCAACCTCAAAGAGGTCTGGTTAGTATAAAGAGGTTCTTCATCATTCATGACTTGATGTAAGGACTTGAGGATGAATTAATGGAATTACCTTTGATTTTACTCACCTTGTGTTAAAAATCTTATACGTAAAGGTTTAGTTCCTCACACTTGGTCCAAGCATAGGTCAATACTTCAAAAAAGCTATGGAACAATAGTGAGGAAGCACAATCAAGTGACTGGATAGGGTCCGATGATGAAGATTATTGCCTAGTTGTTACCAACCATTTGGAGTCATAGGTTCTTCTCACACATCCCCAACTCTATGAGAGTGTGTGTTTAGAAACTTCATGATCCATGATCTCCAAGTCAAAGAGGCACCGCCAAAATTTGAAGAGGAGATTCATTCAATAATCGACAAGCTTAAAGAAATCAACCTTGGGATAGAAGAAAATCCTCACTTGATATACATCAGTTTATTGCTGAATGAAGAAGAAACCAATGACTTAGTTAGGCTATTAACTTAGTTTAAAGATTGCTTCGCATGGAGTTATGAGAAAATGCCCAGATTATCTCTTGATGTAACAGTCCACAAGCTAGCAATAGATCCTAACGTTACCCCTATTAAGCAAGCACCTAGACATGCGATTAGAAGTTGAACAACATGTCATTTCTAAAGTCAAGAAATTGATCGATGTTGGTTTCATCAGGGAAGAAAAATATCCTACCTGGTTAGCTAGTGTCGTCCAAATTAAGAAGAAGAATGGCCAAATTTGGATTTGCATCAATTTTAGATACTTAAATAAGGCATGTCCTAAGGATGAGTTTACACTTCCTATACCAGAATTAATGATGGAAATTGCCTCATCTCATGCAGTCTTCTCTTTCATGGATGGGTCATCTGGCTATAACCAAATTAAGATGTCCCTTGAAGATGAAAGAAACACTACTTTTTGAACCCTAATCAGAATCTTCTATTATAGGGTCATGCCTTTCAGCCTTAAAAATGTTGGTGCTACATACCAATGGGACATGACTTAGATCTTCAATGAGCTCATCCATCATCAGGTTGAGTGCTACGTTGATGATTTAGTAGTCAAGAGTTTAGAAAAGGAAGACCATCTCTTTGACTTGAGAGTAATTTTTGAATGGTTAAGATAATATAACCTCAAGATGAATCAAGTGTGCATTCGAAGTCACTTGGAAAATTCTTGGTTATTGTTCAACATCGGAATAGAAATAGATCTGAAAAGATTAAAGCTATCTTAGAAATGCCACCTCCTAAGAGTTTAATGAACTGATCCTTTCAAGGATGGCATATCTAAGATGCTTTATCTCAAACCTATCGGAGATGCAAGCCATCGCACTTGTCAAAAAGGATGACAAGTTCAAGTGGGATGACAAGTACTAGCATGCCTTCGAAGACATCAAAGAGTACTTGGTGAAGCCGCTCTAGCAGTATCTGCAGCCACTTATCCTTTATACTACATTGGATGACTCTTCAGACTCTGGGCCCAAGCCAATGATGAAGGAGAGGCACTCTACTACCTCATCATCTAATCCCTCAAATAAACTATCCACCTATTAAGAAATATTGCCTAGCTTTGATCTTTGCATGCACGACACTACATGCTTTCTCATAAGGTGAACTTGATCTCTCAAACCAATCCACTACAGTACCTCATGACATGGCCAACGCTTTCTAGATGTTTGGCTCATTTTTCCATGATACTTGTAGTTTGATATCACATTTGTACCTCCATGGTAAAAAAGAATAGCACTAGATTTCTTAGCAAAGATACCCACTTCTGATTCTCACTTAGTGATGATCTCCGATGAACAAATCATGAACTTAGGGAGGCCAAACCACCATGGGAGATATATTTTGATGGTGCTACTTCTTTTCTTAAAGGTGAAGCACCATGATCTATTCCCAAGAAAGGCAGGGGTAGGAATAGTTCTTCTAACTCCAAACCATGATGTGATGAGATTCTCATACTATCTTTCCAACCCCTGCACCAACAATGAAGCCGAGTATGAGGCTTTGATTATCAATTTGGAGTTAGCCATCACTATCAATGTCAAGAGCATCAACATCTTTGGGGATTCTCTATCATCAACCGATTGGGGTCCTACGTTCTCAAACCCAAGCTTCATCATTACTAAGTATACCATGAAGGTCTGATTCAAGTCACCATCTACAAGGTTCCCGAGTAAAGAATGTAGTAAGATGCTTTGGAAAAACTTGCCAAAGATCTATGATGGAAGATGAGTCCATTTCAATAAGGGTCCAAAATAGGTCTTATCCCTTATTGATTCATAACTCATCGAGAGACTTTCTATTGAAGGGGAGGTTATCATTACCAAAATGGACAAGGAGCTAGATTGGAGGTAACCGTTCATAGATTAATTGAACACCGGAAAACTACCTCAAGAGAAATCATCGTAAAATAGAGAGCTCTTTCCTACGCTCTTGTTTATGTGTACCCCTTTGACCAAATGTGGTTATGTTGTTTAGACAAACATGAAGCCCATGGCATTATAACCAATGTACATTTAGGTCATGTGGAGTGCATCAATGTTTCAAGATGAAAACAAAAGAAAAAGACTTGGATACTACTAGCCTTCTATGATTACAGATTGCATGGATGTAGTTGGAGGTATCAAGCAGGTGTGGTCCTCCACCAACCACCCAACATTCTACACCCTACATTGGCTTCATGGCCATTTGAGTGTTGGGGTACCGACATTGTAGGTTCGATCGATCCTCCTTCTTCCAAGGGTCATTGATTCATCTTAGCTGTTACCGACTACTTTTCCAAGTGGGTGGCGAAAGCCATCCCACTCAGAGAAGTCACAACTCACCATGTGCTTCAGTTTTAAAGGAACCATATCATATAGGTTCGCCTCGATGAATTATATCCATGGTATACATTCAAAAGCACTAAGATCAATGCGCTAGAAGACATGGTATAGAGATACTCCACCATCTACCCCGTAAATGGTTTAGCAAGCATTCAACAAACTCTCATCCATAACAAAGAAAACTCTTGAAAAATAAAATGATAGTGGAATGAGCAGTTTGAAGCCTTGTGGGCCTACGCACCATAACCAACTCGTACCCCATTTTCTTAGTATGGGTCCAAAGCCTTCTTTAGAAGTTCAACTCCCATCACTAAGGATAGCATTGGTAACAAAATCACTGAGCAAATGCAAAGTTGCAAAGAGCTCTGGAGGAGAGTCTCCTATGGGCATGCCAAAAACCTTGAGTTGTACAAGGACAAAATGATTCAAGCTCACAATAAGCTGGTCTTCCCAGATATTTCTGAGTAGGAGAACTTGTGTTAGTCCTAAGGAGACCAATTGTTGCCCATCGAAAGATGGGAGACAAGTTTGAACCCACTTGGGAAGGCCCCATGAGAAGGCCTAAGGAGGATCTTATCGCTTATTGATAAAGGGGAAATCATGCTTCCAATTAATGGGCTCTATCTAAAGAAATATTACCCATGAAATAAATCTTGTTTGAAAATAATTATTAATAAAAGAATATGATTCCATTCATCAAATCTTCTTCTTTGAAGTGTTGTTTGCTTGTCTTTGAATCCATTGGTTTAGGGTAGTGTAAGAGTCCCCCAATGGCATCCTATCCCTCTTTCACAACACAAACACAATCTCAATGCTATTAGAATAGGTGTAAGAGAACCCGAGAGGCATCCTATTTTGATTAGCATAACTAAGTCGTGTGAGAGAACCTGTGGCATCCTTTCTTAGTGGGAATTCTTGTTGCCATCCATGGCATAATTTCATAATTCCTAAGCATGTTTTAAGGTAGGTGTAAGGGTCCCCTAGAGGTGTCCTATTCCTTTTAGCACATGCACAATAATAAATAAAAATCCTTTATCTTGAGCTATTCTGATATGGGAGCAAGCCCTCTATGACACTCACTCATTAGCTAGGTCTTATGCTACTCTAGATGTCACCCGTGGTCATTTGTTGGAAGATGTGAGTCCTGCTTTCTTCCTAACTTGATCATTGCAAACCAATGAGCCTTGTTAATATGGTTTCCACTACCTCATGATCATTTAAGAAGATGTGAGTCCCCATGCTTTCTTCCTAGCCATCATGTTCTAACTAGGTTGAGTATTTTGAGGCTTAGGATAAGTCCCCAGAGGCTCCTTTCCTCTTGACTACTTTTGAGTTGATGTAAGTCCCCTAGTGGCATTCACTCAAGAGTCTCCCTAGGTCGAAAGCACCGAGCCAAAGACAGACTATCAGAGTCCTATAGAAAGATGTGAGTCCCCGAGCTTTCTTCTATGATTATTACAAACCGATGGCACCTTAGGTTGGTTGATGTCTATGGACGTGACTCACCCTGTGTACACCACTCTTGGCAGATATGAGTCAGATTTCTCCTTGAGTTGACACAATACCTATTGGATATATGACTAGCCATGTCATCTTCTCCGTGGTGTTGGATTAAGCCCTTACCACCCCCCATCCCTGGGCACTCTATTTGGATCAAGTCTTTGTGACCCCATTTAGACATTACCGTTACTTTTGGATTGGACGCTCTTTCCTAGTAGCCACCGTGGTTGGAAAATTTGTTTAGTGATGCACAAATTCTCCCTTGGTAATAAATGAAATAGGTCTAGGCTAATAAGCTATTTCTCAATTTGATCCCTCAAACTAATAGGGTCCATGATAAAAATAAACTAAAATAAACAAAAAAATTAAGCTGGATTAGAATTTAAGCCCCAAGGGGCCCTTTTCCCAAAGGCATCTATCTTTAGTAGTAACAAACTCCCTATAGAATTAACTACATGAGTTGAGATAAATCCTTGGGTCGATACTCACTCAGTAGTCACCCTTAGGTCGTTCAATCTATTGGAAGATGTAAGATGTATGACATATTTTAGCATGATTATAAATGATGCAGCCCTAGGTGGGTTCGATTTGTTGCCCAAAATCATCAATGGTCTTTTCTAGTGGAAGATGTGAGTCCTTTCTTCACTTAAATTGATCATTGCTTACCAAAAGGCACTCCTTTGGTCGGATAGTACTCCCATCGAAGCTACCTTCAAGAAATAAGATCTAAGCTTCTATAAGCTCCTTCTGTGTGACCCATCAAAAACCAATAAATCCATAAAACAAATTTGAAAATGAAATCAATCTTGACTATCTTTGAGTTAATCAAGTCCCCTGGCATTCACTCAATGCCTAGGTTGGGTTCAATTCCTTGCCAATAGATTACCCTAGCAACTGATCCTTACTTGGAGGATGTAAGTCTACTATGCTTTCTTCCTAGTACAACTGCTATACACCGAAAGGCATCCCTTTGGTTGGTCCTACTATGTGCTTAGTAGACTATCCCTTTGGATTGGTAAATAAGTCTTAGCCTCCATGGCTCTTATTCAATATAAACCCATTGCAAACCAATAGGGTTCATTCTAAAAATTCAAACCTAAAAATTAGAATAAAATCAAACCTCTCATCCCCTTGGATGACTTGAACTTCTTCCTAGTGGAAGGTTCACACTCTATCCCTTAGTGGGGTTCTTCCCTTTCTCTTATGTCTTAGACATAAGTAGAGCCACATTGCACTAAGCTCTGTATTCTTTATTTTCCTTGGGTTATGGATAGATTGTTTCTGTTAGTGCTTGTGATCTCTCGGTGTTGTTGATAATTTTGGTCAATACCAATACATGCGGTGTTCCTTGTCACTCACACCACACCTATTGGATGCCCTTTGTTGACCTTATTTTTAGGATGAGCTCTCAACCCCTCTATTTAAGACATAGGACTTCTCTTAGACTTTAAGAGTTCCTTAGTCTTAGGACACATCTAGTGATTAGGTGGACACTCAACCTAGCCCTAGAAGACTTAAAAGAGTTAGCCATGGGAATAGGTCATGCCTGGGTGTTAGGAAAACTTCCTACCCTTAGCTTAAACCATTCTCTTTCCTTCCCTAAAAATCCAAATCAACTCCATATGATTGAAATCCATGATTGAAATCTATGATTGAAAACCCATGATCAAAATCCATCAAAATTCCTAAGTCCAAATTTTGCCAAAGTCCTAATTCTTCCCTTAAGGACTTAACCAAAATCATGATTCAAACCTATTCAAACCTTGAGATTTTCTCATAATCCATTTATATTCTCATTTATATTCACATATATAAATGAAATATAAATTCAAATCAATCAAACTAAACTCAAAACTCCAAATCAATTCATGAAAATTTTCTTAAGTCCCTTTAATTTTCCATTAAAAGACTTAGCCAAAATCAATCTTAAACCTTGATCAAACCTATTCAAATTCATGATATTTTCTCAAAATTATTTATATTCATTTATATTCTCATATATAAATGAAATATAAATATAAATCAATCAAATCAAACCCACAAATTAAATTCCAAACTTAAAATCCTTGAAATTCCCTTAAATCCTATAAATTCCTTTAATAGATTTAACCTAAATCATGATCAAACAATTTCAAATTCATAGGATTTTCTCAAAACTTTTTTCTATCCTCATTTATATTCTCATATATAAATGAAATATAAATTTAAATCAATCAAATCCAATTGAAAAATTAAATTTCAATTTAAAAATTTCCAAAAATCCTTTAAATTCCCTTTAATGGATTTAACCTAAATCATGATTAAACCACTTCAAATCCTTGAAATTTTCTCATGATCAATTTATATTCTCATTTATATTCACATATATAAATGAAATATAAATTCAAACAATCAAAATCAATTCCAAAATTCAAACTTAAATCCAGTCAAAATCAAATCTAAGCCTTTCAAGCCAAAATCTTGAACTTAGTCAAATCACTTTCAAATCAAGCCAAACTTGATTTTGTCTCATGGTTAAATCAATCCTACAATCATGAGCTCATATGTAAAACCAAACTTTCAATCACTCAATCACCCCCAAGACCCTTTCATATCCTTCCTTTGAATATGAAATTTTCAAATGGATCTAAATCCATTTGACTTCAAAACACTTGTAAATGGATTTATATTTCAATCATAAGTCCATATACAAGATCAATCAACTTCAAATCAAGATTTGACCAAGCCATTTGACCCACTTAGGCTCACTTGACCCAAAGTGACCTAAAGTACCTTATGATCCAACTTTTGATCCTAACCAAATTGATTGAACCAACTCATATATCCTCTCATCATGATCAATCATCATGATCAATCAATAAAATTAGGTCAAACCAAGTCAAACCCATTGATGTCAAACCTAAAATGAAACCTTACATAACCAAATTCCACCATAGCCAAATTGATTGAAACTATTAACAAGTCACTCATAACCATGTTTGAACTTGACCAAGCCAAAATCTGAGCTAAATACTTGAAAGTTGACCCATTACCTAAAGGGTCAAAATGTGTCAAAACTTCATCTAAGACAAATTGATTGGAACCAATGGGTCAAGTCCATCCCAAATCCATTATGGAACTTGACCAAAGCCTCAATTGTCACTCATAAGCTATGTTTGAACTTACCAAGCCAACATCTGAGCCTAACCTATTCCAATTGGCCCACTTGACCCAAGTTGACCCATTTTGACCTAAAGGGTCAAAATGTGTCAAAACTTGATCTAAGTCAAATTGATTGGAACCAATGGGTCAAGTCCATCCCAAATCACTTGTGGAACTTGACCAAAGCCTCAATTGGCCAACTAGACCCAACCTAGCCCAATTGACCTTAGACCCAACATGACCTAAAGGGGTCATGTTGAGCCAAAATTGAACTTAACCCAAATTGATTGGAAACAAAGATACAAATCCACTCCATATGACTAACCTAACCTAAACCTACCCTTGGACTAACCCAAATAGGTCAACTTGACCCATTTGACATAAGTGAAGTCATATGAGCCAAAACCAAATATATATCAAATTGAACCAAACCAAAGCCTCCAAAATATTCCAAAAGGTCATATGAACTCCAACCCTTGGTTTGGCCTAATTTGATGTATTTGTCAACTTGACCTAAGTTGACTCATTTTGACCTAAATGGGTCAACATGAGCCAAACCCTATCAAATGGATTCCAAATCCAATGAAACTTGGCCAAACCTAGTTTCTCCACATACCCAACATGTCCAAAGTCGAAAATAGCAATATGAACCATCCTACCCCTAAGCCATATAACAAATTTTGGCCTAACCCATAGGTAATTTGGTCATACCCTCTTCACAATCACTTGAGGCTTTCCTAAAAGCTCAAGGGGACTTAGTGATGAGTGGTGCACCCAACCCAATGGGTTTGGGTCAGTTCATTTGGTCCCTAGACCAAACCACCCCTAGCTTAAAATTGAAATTTCAAACTCCCTCTTAAGCTCAAATTCAACACATGGGAAGTTAAATCCATTCCTAGATCAAACCAACCATGTGCACACTCAAAATAGATCAAACAACCCCTCCCAATCTCATTAACAAGATCAAAATAGAAGACCATTGTCACCTGATCCTCCAAGGGGAGATCCTAACTTCATTTCACACACTCATCGAAGAATAGGAAGCCGGAGGATCCATTAGGGATTGATCAAGCCTCCTAGAGCTCTTCCTTTCTTCTGCTTTGAATAGTGAAAATAGGTAGAGTGAATTGCCAACTTTACACTTGATTTCCCAATTCCTCCCACACTTCTAAGGACCAATCCAGCTCACTCAAGCTTCCATTGGAGTTCCCATAGCAAGGAGAGGAGCAATTGGAACAAAGTCGTAATGATCTTCAAGTGGTGTTGGTCCATAGAGTAAGCCACTCAATCCCAAGGCCCAGGAATTTCAACAGGGCTTCATCACCAGACGAAGCTACCTCATCTATCTCGAGCACGTGATCACCTCCAGCGAGGTATGGAGTTTTTTTATCACTAAACTCAATGTGGTGTGGAGCTTTGTGAAAGAAAGTTTTACCTTATCAAATTTTGACCATTGGATTTGCCACTCTTTGTCTCTAGATGGTGTGGGTTAATTTTGGTTTGATTTAATGAAGCTTGGATCTTCCCTTGATCATGCCTTTGTTGATCAAGGGGAAGAACTTGGCTCATCTCAACCATCCATCCACATTTTAGATGGACATATGAGATTATTTAGCACATTTAGTTAACTTTATCCTTTATAAATTATGGTGAATCCTTACCCCTTTGATCGACATAGAATATAAGCGCGCTTCGCCACCATTTGGGATGTGACATTTAAGTTACCCCTCATGCATGATATGTAAAGTGCGCGCCACCGCCATTGCCATCACCGCGTGAGCTAGGGATTACTTAGGGTTAATTAAAAATGCTTAATTAATTTCTAATTAATCCATGAATCTTCAAAAATGCATAACTCTTCATAAACAATTAAAAAAAATATAAAATAAAATTCTTTGGATAGATAATTAAACCTAGAACATTTTAAAATTAATTTTGATGAGTTTTGAATTATGATTTTCTCTGAATTTAAGTTTTATTATAAAGTGTATTTTACTAATTACTCTTTCATTAGCCTTCTGATTAATCCCAAATTTCTTGGGTAAGTTTTAGAGAATGACTTCTATCTCCCATAATTTTATTGGGATTTATTGAGCCTTGATTAGAGTAATTGCATGTGGTTTCCATAATTACCCTTCTCATGTAATTAAGCATAATTAGGGTATAATCAATGGTTTTACCATCTAGAGGGTTGATTAAGGTCAAGTAAGTAGGAGGTTTATGGAATAATTTTGGGGCATTTCCCTAAGCTATTCCCTAAACCTCTTCTCTCTTAATCTCTCTTAATTAAGGGTTAATTCATTAATTATCCCCTTAATCAATTTTAAAAAATTCAAAAGTTCCAAACTTAATTAATCTACCTTGGGTAGATGCTTAGTGTTTAATAGCCTAAGTTCAATTAAGAAAATCAAAACCCCATTCATAAGTATGAAAGGGTGTTTTGAAATTACTTAAGCTAAACCCCTTAGCTTAAATAACTTTTAATTGTGAACCAAATTGCATTAGGCCTTTTCATTATTAGGTGCATTGCAAATTTAAATTCTTTGTCAGTTTTATATCATCTCATTGACTCATAATTATTTAGCTAATTCTTGTAAGGTGTTCTAGGTAAGGGTTAATTTCTTAATTCATACCTTAAACTAATCAATACATAAAAATGGATCTAATTATTTAAAAATAAAACAAAAATATAAAACACATGTGGGAATAGGTTAGGAACCGTAAACTCATCCCACCTTTTCAAAATTAAATCAAACTTCAAACTAAACAAAAATTACTTTGAAATTCACTTTGATTTATTCTAAATTTTCTTATTCTATAAGAATGTCTTTAGGATTTAATTGAAGTGAGTTTGTTTACTTTTCATTACTTTGAATCTTTCCCCAACATGTTAAGTTGTATGCCATGTGATTTCATGCATTCATAATTTCATGTTTCAAATTTTAAAATGAAATTGTTTACTTTATGTCAAATGTGCATGTGTTGGCTAAAATAAAATATGAGTGGCTATTATCACTACTAAATCCAAATTATTTTCAAAACTTATAAATGAAATATGAAATCTGAAAGTATGCTACTTATACTTTAATTATAAGCTTGCATGTGAAATATTATAAATGTATGCTTAGTATAGGTTTCCTTTCACCCCTATGTTGGTATAGTTTTGAATATGAATTTGGTGAGATATAAGGTTCATTTGAAAAGGACCTAATGCTCACCTAATTTTATATCATACTCATCCCTATGCTACCATCTAAGAAGGGTTACCTACACTTACATACATAAATTTCATAAACAAAATAAATCTATTAAACAACTTTTGCAACTTCCTTTTCTATTTCATTTCTTTTGTATGCATGTTTGTATTTAAAGAAAGTGGTATATTAGTCTGTACAACCCAAGGTTGTGAGGCTTTAAGTAGCCCTAAGTAGGTCATGTACCTTACACCTCTGGTTAACAATGGCACTATACTCACTTATGCCTTTCTTACTTTCATGTATGTATGTGAAATTTTGGAAGGAAAACCTTTTCTACTTAAGAAAAATCATGCACATTCAACTTCTAAATTTTCATAAAATTCTTAGAATGCATCATAAATCTACTCATAATGTATATATGCTATATATGCATGATATATATATATATATGTATATATATATATATATATATATATATATATATATATATATATATATATATATATATATATATATATATATATATATATATATATATATATATATGTTGGGAAAGAGATGAATGTGTGTTATGTGAATTTTGATTCATTTTATTTAATCTTAAAATGCCTTTCTCTTTGAATAGGTTTTTAGGGTTTATCTAAACTTAGGATTGATTAAAAGATGTAATCAAAACATTCACCTAAATGAAACTAAAATATGAACCCACTTTAGAAAATTACTTAAGTTAGGGAAGGAAAGAGAAGTTCTCTTCTCTTCCCTTCATAACTTAGTAATTAATTGTAGTTTCACTTAAACCAAATTAAAACATGAAATAAAATCAACCCAAAACACTTAAACAACTTAAATGAAACCTTCCTCTAAGTTGAAAATGTCCTTCACACTTAGAAAATTTGAACCTAAAGCCATAGCTAAGCATACCACACAAACCTTCAAAGCACACACATTAGCCTAAGTCACCACTTCTAGCCTTAGGTTAAGTCTGCATGGTTTGATGTTATGTTTCATTTTGTGATATATGTTTTAGACTGGATGTTAGGGTGTATGCTCGTAGAATGAATGGTAGGACGTTCTTAGTCTAACTATTCTTTCTAGGGATTGTGCTTAAGGGTTATCATAATAAAAATATAAATTTTTTGCTTGCAAATTATTTATACCCCTAAGCATAATCCATAGGTGGACTTAGTCACCCATGTGTGGGGTGATAAGTCCAATATACATGGGATTTGTGTGTGTGTTTTAGCTAATCTTTTTTTGTGTTAGTTAGATTTCCACTTTTCCCTTTTCATGTAAAAATTTATATAATTAGGATTTTGGAATGATTTGTTATGGGGATTAGGATGAGCATTGGTCATAAGATCCTATCTTATGCACCATATGAAGCCTTGGAGCATCTACCATCCAACCATCCAAAGAAGGAACCAAAGAAGAAAAGAAAAGAAGAAAGAAAAGAGAAGAAAGAAGAATAAAGCTTGAAGACCCCAATAATAATGAATTCCTTTGCTTAATTGTAATTTAATTCATTTGTAAATTGAAGTTTTATAAGGGTAGAGCTCACTACCCACATTTGATATTTTTTGGGCGTGGTGGTGCCCACCATAATGGCCATTTATTCTTTTGTGATTAGCTTTATAAATTGATTGATGATTTGTTTAGATTTTGCATTAAGTGGCATGATTTTCCTAGTTTCTTCTTGCTTTATGTACCTGGATGTGGATTAGCTCTTTAGGGAAAAATAAATGTTTTACCCAACTTAACAATTGAAATCAAAATTAAACAACTCATAACCTCACCTGCTTAGGTTTAAAATCAAGGTAAAAGAATTAGCAACTCCTTAGCTGGATGAGCATTTCTATATAATATCATGCACAAATGCATCTTATTTCACTCTTGATTGGAGGGCTTCCACCTTTTCCAGAGAACTAGGCTTGATCTTTGAGAGCCGTAGTGGAAACTCACCTCCTCCATTCTCACTAATTTTGGCCAATAATCTTCTTTCTCATGCATTAGTCATAAAAATCCTATTAGCTTGAGTCAAAATATTTGTCCAAAATAAAAATAAAATGAAATTTTAATTGCATTAGATTTAGGTCATTTGAAGCATGTCCCTTTACATGATCTAGTCTCTTTAGAGTGAGTTTAAGGACTTAGTCTCTTTCTAAATAATAATAGCCTAGCTATCTTGCATAAGCATAAAGACTTGCCTACATGTATTTAAAATTGTAGGAGGAGTTAATTGGCAGCCACCCAAAGGCGATTATAAGTCCAAGTTGTCGGGTGGTTTGTGCTCTCTTATGGAGGCAAACCAAATTACCTATTTTTTGCCTAAGATTTAGGTTGTGCTTCCGGCCCTTGCCAAAGCTCCCTAGATTTAGGTTCTGAGGTTACTTCTCCCCTTTCAGGCCATAAGCATAATTCCTCACCTCTTAGGCATTTCCTTAATCTTATGTTAAGGAATCTTAAGTCCTAAAAATCTAATAAAAAATTCAACTTAAATAAACTAAATCAATTTAAAAAATGTAAAGCCCAACTATAGGATAGTCTGAGATGCTCGCTAGGTTTCCTAGCATCGTGAGTATCTTCTACTTATCTTTCATTATGGCTTCGATAATAAATCCCTCTTTTGATCAATCCCATTTTTATCTTCGAAGATAAACCAATCGATTGATAGTCCTTTCCTATTGAAATCTTCAAAGACAATGATCATTTTTCTTAATCAGAGTTTTCCTAAGGGATCCCATCTTTTAAGATGTAATTAATTATGGGGGCTTGCCCCTATAGGGAACTTAACAACTCATTTAAAATAAACCGCTTTTTTTTTCATGTAAAGTAGGGGAAGAATCGGGTACATATGCAAACCCATCATCCTTAGGAGTCCTTATTGAGGTGATTAGATCCATTAAAGGGTAGTGTTTTCTATCTTTCAAGATAGTATACTATTTCCTTGATGATGTACCCGATCACCTGAATAAGTACATCTATGGATCTACATGGTGTCTTACCAAGATGAATTTCTATAGGTCTCTTCTTTTCTTTCTCCCATATTTGAAAACTCATAGAATTTATTCACGCCTTCTTCCTAGCATAGCACACAAAAGGCAACCCCTTAGGTTGGCTAGTTCTACCACCACTAGTAGACTATCCCTTTGGATTTGTATAAATAAGATACAAGTCCGATATATGGGTCCATCACACCCATGGTCCATAAATTAAATCACATCTCTAATGGTTAATATTCCCTCAATTCAAAATATAAACCAAATGACATGAAATTAAGGTAAAATTAATCTTACTTTTTGAGTTGACATAATCCCCAAAACTCACTCACAAGTTTAATTTGTTGTGCATCCAATAGGTCACCTCAATGATTATTCCTTGCTTTGGAAGATTTAAGTCTGCTATGCCTTCTTCCTAGCATAATCATTGCACACCGAAAGGAAACCCCTTAGATTGGCTAGCTTTACCCACATTAGATAGACTATCCATTTGGATTTGTAAACTGAGGTAGGTCAAGGTTGAGTGGGTCCATCACACATCGACAGCTCCATACATTAACCAAATTAAACCGATCGATTTTCCCAGTGGAGTTAAATCACACCCATTGGAGCCCCAAATCAAATATATAAACAAGTCAAGCAAACAAATCAAATTCAAAACCAACCTCCCTGGAGCCAAATTAAACTAACTCCCCCAGTAGAGTCTAAATCATAGAAATCCAACCAAACACTTATTCTCAGATACATCCCCAAACAAATCTATGAAATCAAACTCAAATCTCAATCCCCAATAGATAGCTTGAATCTGCTTCCCTAGTGGAAGGTTCATATACTTGATCCCTGATGGACTCAAGCCCATATCTCTAGTAGATGTGCCTCCACATCAATTAAAATAAAATAAATTAAAGCTAATTCGATCTTAATCCATGGTGGATTATAGATTCTTATCCTCAGATCTTCTTTCCATAAAACATATAATCAAATCAAATTCAAACCTTATCCCAAATTTTCTTCTTCTGCCCTATAGACCTTCACATGTCATGTCCCTCCTGATCTCCCTCCATGTCCTTGACTTGGAATTCTCATCAAATCTAATTTCTTCTCTTATGACACCTTTAATACTTCAACCAAAAGCCTAATAATGTATTTGTTCAAATTACATCATCTTAACATTGTTATCAACATTTTTTTATTTCTGATGGTGCAAGCTCAAACTAACTATACAATACCATGCTAAACATATTATAGTGGGAATTAACACACTATATTATATTTTAATATATGATGTTATATTATAATTTGATATAATATAATATATTGTCTAACATTACACTATAGTAGAATCACCTAAAGGAACAAATAATAAAATTTTCTCAAAATATGAATAATGTTCATTTTGGATGTAAAATTGTTATTTTTCTATTAGAAATGGTACAAAATAGCATATTTTTGGTGTTGCTTCTTGGTGTGTGATGTGAATTTGGCCAAATTCTTCCATCTCAACCTTCAAATTAACATTTTTGAGAATTTTTACCCAATGTATTATAACAAAAGTAAAAACATACTAAAATGTAAAATAACATTTAGTAACACACCACCACATTCATATATATGTGAAGTTATATTGTTATGTACAATATATTTTAATATGCTTTCATATAATATATTATCTTACATTACACCTTTAAATGAATCACTTTAAGTAAAAAATTTATAAAATTTGGTTGAAAAATGAACATTTATTTTCGATGCAAAATTCCTTTCTTTTGATTAAATGACACACCATAGCACACCCCCAATGATGCTCCCTAAAGCTTACCTTAAATTTGGCCAAATCCCATCATCTCAGCCTACAAATCAATATTTTTATGAATTATACTACTACAAACTCTACCACATCATACTATAACAAACTAAAATATGCTAAATAACATGTAGTAATGCATAATAGTATGATATAATGCATAATGCTACACTATATTATGACATCCTATATTATAATACACTATAACATACTATATTATATTATATTATATCATCACAAGGATTGCTTTAAATAAAAAAATCATAAAAATAGTCAAAACATTAAAAATCTATATATTTTAGTCATATTAGTTACAAATTTTAAATTGAAACAATATATTATGATGCCATGCTCAACCTATTATGAATATGGCCAAATTCCACCATTTTAATGTCTAAATCAACATTTTTATAAATAATGCAAGTGTAGGCTCGACTGGATGATTTTAAAATACTTAAAGAATTTAAAATGCAGTAATATATTATGATATATGATGCTATATTATGCTACAACATATAATATTTATTCTGAACATAAAATCTTACTTTAGACTACAAGTGGCATAGCACACCTTTGGTACTACAACTTAATTCCCACTTCAAATTTAACAAATTTTATCATATGATTTATTAAATCAATATTTTTAGGATTTATATTAATATAAACTATAGGGCACAACACCATAATATACTAAAACATTTCAAAACATCTTATAACATCCAAAAGACATAACTACATGCTCAAATATATGATGATACATTATACTATAACATATGGTATTATAATATGATTTAGGGTTAGGGTTTAGTGTATTCAAATCTCAAATAATCAAGGGAAAGTCTCTTGAAGACATTTTCTTTAGCTACCATAACTATGTTAGGATTATGTCATTCCTTAGACCTACTCCTAATGACATTTTTATTTAAGGTTTAGTTTAAGGTTAGGGTTTAGAGTTTAGGGTTTGTGGGGTTTAGGGTTTAGGGTTAAGGGTTGTAGGTTTTAGGGTTTAGGGTTTAGGATTTTTTTTTGGATAAAACCCAAAGGGGAGAAATTTTATTGCCACAAAGAAGGATTACAAAAGTCCTTAAGAGGGGAAAATCTCAAAACTAATGCTTCAGGAGCTACAATCTACCTAGAGAGAAAAATTCCCAAACTATTACAACCATAAGAAAGAAAAAGAAACTTAAGAAAATGAGCAATAAAATAAAAGCAAAAAAAAGTAGCCAAAGACCACAAAGAGAATAACAGGAGAGGGAGGGTTGTGGAAGCCACAAGTAGAAGTCAACACGTGCAAAGAAAAGAAGAAATACCAGCAGAAAGGAAATCAAGAGAAAGATCAAGAAATAAAAGAAGAGGAAGGGAGGGAAAGCAAAAGAAAGGCTCAGGCTCAGTATAGAAAAAAGGGCAACCAAATTTTGTGAGCATCCAAACTCCAAAAGAAGGGTTATTGTAAAAAAAAGGCTACCAACCAAAAGCAGATAAAAGGAACTTCCTAGCCATCATTGCCAATAAATCTCAAAAATGCACCCAACCAAGCAGCAAAGTCATCCAAGAGTAAGGGATAGCAACCACCATCATAGAAGGAGAAAAAGAAATTAAGTAAATCTAACATAAGGAAAACCATATTTATCTAAGTTAGAAAGGCCACTTAATTGCTTTGGAATTTTATCATTGCAAAACAAACTAAAATCAAAAAGATTACTCCCCAAGCTAGCTAAAAGTCAGTGCAAGCATTACCTTCTCTCAAAATATGAGTCATCTTAAAAGACATTTTAGAAATAATAGCACTAATATTCCTAAGTAAATAGAAAAGCTTAGCATTACCCTTGTGATTAGAGTTGATCATAGTAACAACTATCTTAGCATCAGATTCTAACCAAATGGATAGAAAATTCTTCTCTAAACAAAGCTTAAGAACATGATAAACAATCATCAGTTCAACCATAATTACAGAAGTAGTAGAGAGAGGAGTCAGAAAAGCCAAAATAATACTCCCAAGATTATTACAAAAAATACCACCATAGCCAGTCTTGTTAAGTGCAATAGAGCAATCCTTATTAATTTTAATACAAAGATTAATAATCCAATAAATGATTTTATAAGAAGGATGTGTCATAATAAGGAAACATAATACCCAATTTAGAAACAACAAACTTGTAACCTCTAAAATGAGTACCACTAAGAAGCACAGCCTTGTAAAGATAATTTTTTTTCTTTAGTCGTAGAAATAATCCTCTTATGATTCATAGACACATTATGATGTTTATCATCATTTCTATCAAGCCAAATAAATCAAATCAAAGTAACACCCATAACAATTTTGATATGCCCTTTGATAGCATTAAGAAAGTCAGAGCTAGGGAGCTGCATTAAATTAAATACCATTAAAAGAATTAAGGTTGAATAAGTCCTCATACCAATTCCAAACTTTAGAGGCTATAGCACCATTAACAAATACATGACTAACATTCTCAATATAAAAAAAACACAAGCATTTAGAAGGAAGATAAAAACCTTTATCCAAAAGTAAAGAATCAACAACAATAAAACCCCTTAAAATCCTCCAAGAAAGAATAGAATAAGAGGTAGGAATAATGTTATTCCAAATCTTAAAAAATACAAGGGAAGAGGGTTTATTATCTTTAATATGGTGCCAAGTATCTTTAAAGGAAAAATCACCATTATTAGAAATGTTGTAAAGAACCTGATGAGAAATAATACCATCAATAGGAATCTTGATGATATTATTACAAATGGAATCAGGAATCAAGTCATACAAAAGAGAATGATTCCAATCACCATTTAAAATAAAATGACTAACTTTCAAAAAAGAAGTAGAGTGAGTATTAAGCATAGAATCAATAGATGTCTCCCCTATCCAATTATCTTACCAAAAGATAGAAGAGCCACTATTAATATGCTAGAAAATGAGAGGTTATGCTTGTCATTTAATAGCACAAAGGTGTTTCCAGCCAGTAAAGTCACCATGCTTATAGCTACAAGTTAAAGGATATTTACCATTGTAGTATTTGTAATTCATATAATTAGCCCAAAGACTAACATTCTTCCTGAAATTCCACCAAAGTTTATAAGAAAAAACATTAGTGGAATCCAACAAGGACTTGCAGCAAAGATAATCTTCAATTAAAGTACCACACATGTTAGACCAAGAAGACCAATGAAGCCTTTTAGCCGAAAGTCTAGAGCCCCCAAAAAAATTATTAAAAAGCCTTTCAATCTGCATAATAATAAGAGAAGTTGGAACAATATTAAGTAGCAAATAAAAAGGAAGAGAGTAAAGAATACTTTTAGTAACAATTAATCTACCACCAAAAGATAAAAAAATGAAATTCAAGGGTAGAAATCTTATTCTGAATATTTTGGATAACCTCATCAAAAAGGTGAGACCTCTTAGGACCATAGTATAAAGAGAACCTATATACTTGATAGGAAGAAATTGAGAAAAATCCAGTAATATCCTTAATTATATTGATTCTATGAGTAGAAAATAGGGGCTTAAAATTATTCAAGACCACTTTTCAAACTTATTATAATTCCCATTACTAAATATAATGAAGTAATCAATAAAACTTAAGTGGGATATAGCCAAATCACCAAGATTCTTGAAATACATGCTAGAATTCTTCTCAAACAACAAAATTAATCTGATAAGATAAATATTCAATAGCAATAATAAAAAGTGATGGAGAAAGAGGATCACTTTGTCTAATACCTTTGGAAGACTTAAAGAAGCCAAAATTTCCACCATTAATAACTAAAGAGAACCAAACATTACAAATGATATTGTTAACCAAAGAGATAAATTTAGTAAAGAAGTTGAATAAAGAAAGAATGTTGTTAAGAAAATCCCAAGAAATGTTGTAATAAGCTTTAGTAATATCAAGCTTAAAAAGTTAATTTCCACCTCTAGTTTTCACATTTAAGTCATGAATTAATTCTTGCACAAGCAAGATGTTGTCAGAGATAGTCCTACCTTTCACAAAGCTAGTTTGATTAGGAGAAATAATCTTAGGAAGAAATTTACCAAGCTTACTAGTCATAATTTTAGAAATCAACTTATTAAAGAAAGTACAAAGATTAATAGGCCTAAAATAATTCTAGAAGTTAATATTATCTTTCTTGGGAATAAGAACAATTTTTGTAGAAGTGAAATATTTAAGAATAGAATTCCCAAGAAAGAAACCCCTCACAGCATTAATAAGATCAGATTTAATAATAAACCAAGATTTTTGAAAGAATAAAGTAGAGTAGCCATCCGAACCTACAACATATTCATCATTCATACCATTATAAATATTTAAAATTTCATCATCCGAAGGAGGAGCAACCAAGCAATCATTATCCTTAAGAGACATAATTGAAGGAATGATAGAGTTGACAATTTTTATTTAAAAGATCTTTCAAATAGTTAATAGTAGAAGAAAAAATATCCTCTTTTTTGGTGATCCAAGAACCATCAGAATTCTCAATTTTATGAATTTTCCCAAGAATTCTCCCTTTCATAACAAAAGAATGAAAATATTTGGTGTTTCTTTCTTCCTTAGAAAGATGTTTAGAAGCAGCTTTTTATCTCCAGTAAGTTTCCTCCATATCCCGAAACTTAATGAGGTTATCTTTAGATTCAACAAGGTTAGAACAAAAAGAGGAATCATTAATAACATGTTCATCCAAATCTTTCACCTATTGCTCCATGTTGATATTATTAAAAAGATTTTTGAAACAATTTCTATTCCACCAATTAATATGATGCTTAAGCCTTTTCAGTTTAAGCCAAAATCTCTTCATACTAAAAGCAGAATCATCAGGAGTAAGAGGACCATACCAATTAGAAGCAATAACACCAAGAAAACAACTATCTTGTAACCACATATTCTGAAATCAAAAATTTTTAATGACATTATTGTTATGAATAGCGTCCTTAAGGGAAATCAAAAGAGAAGCATGATTTGAGAGAGTTCTACTAAGGTGTTCAACTGAAGTCAAAGTCCAACGGTTATTAAATAAGGTAATCTCATTGCCAAAGTCTATGATTATTCCGTAAACTAAGAGTCAATAAAACCAACATCATGCATTACAATCCAGATCATATTCAAAAAATCTTCCATAGAATGTAAATTGTGAAGAACCCCTTTCCTTTCATTCACAGAAAGGACCATCTTGAAATCCCCACCAACAATCCAAGAATCATTAATAGTAGAAGCAAAAGTAGATCATTGATCCCAAAGAATCCTCCTCTCAATCTTATTGCAAGAAGCATAAACAAAAGAGCCAAAAGCATGATAATCACCAAAAGAAATATCCACATTTACAACTTGATGAAAATCATTAATGACATTAATAGAAATAGGATTATTCCAAAATAACCAAATCTTATTGCTATTGTTAAAAAATAATTGGAAAACCATTCATTCGCATGCATAATTTTAGAAGAAAAACAAGAGGTTCAAGAATAATCAAGAACCGACATTATAAACCCTACAAAGGTTCCTAATCCTATTCCTAACATAAAGAGTACCAATGCTAACATTCCAAATAAGAAAATTAAACATTAATTCTTATTTGGTAAAGAAGATGAAGAAGATCGAAATTAGAAACTTTAGGAGGAAAATTTTTGAACTTTTTTCTTTTCACAAAAATAATTTGAAAACAAGTTTCATTTCCCAAAGATTCATCATTAGAAGGAGCATTAGAAATCTTAACAATTGCAGATTTGGTAGGAGATTCCCAATGATAAGGCACTAAAGCATTTTTATCCATTAATTGAGAAGAAAGCATAAGCAAACTGCCATCAGAATTAACAATTAAAGAAGGAGCAGAAACATATTTGTTAAGCAAGAAAGTAACAGGTTGAACAAAATCCACTGTATCCATACTATCAACATCTTCCATATTAAAGAATTTAAATCATCATTCTCTTTTAGAGATTCTTTAAAATCAAAAAGAGAAACATTATCTTTAAAAATTTTAGTTTGTAAAACACAAGTATTTTTAAAGGAAGAAATCAAAACAATATTAGCATCATCTTGCACAATTCCTGAAAGTAAAGGAATAAAAGCATCTAAAATCTGTTTTCATTCAAAATAACATGTTCATTTCTAGTAGCATTTTCAAAACCATTCTTAAGAGGTAAAGCATTAGAAAGATTCATAATACCATCAACAACATCTTTTCTTTTCCAGAAGAAGTAGAAAATTTATTTTTATCAGTTAAATGATCTCCATTGATCAATCAGCTAGGAATTTTAATAGATTTTTTCTTAAGTTGAGGATGAGCAGTGAAACAATCTGAAAAGACATGGCCACGGGTTTTGCAGTGATTGCAAAAAATAGGAAGGTTTTCAAATTCAATCGATTGAAATTAACCATACTTTCAAACCCTATCAAAATCTCCTTAGGAAACTTCTTTGTAACATTAATTTCAACAAGGATATGACCAATTAAAGGTCGAGACTTAGCCACAGTTAGTTGATCAATTTGTAAAGGTCTACCAAATTTAGACGCAGCCTCATGAAGAAATTGATAATTAACAAAATGAATCCTAAGATTAGGGAAAGTAATCCAAACTAGCACTATAGGAGATTCTTCTTGAATGTCAAAAAAGGAGTCCATCTAAGAATGCGCATTTGATAATTTTTAACATAATAAGAATGACGAGAGAAAATCTGGCTATAGGCAAGATCATTAGATAACTTATTGAGGACATGATGACCATCCAACAAACTGACTGAAAATGCATAGAAACGCTTTAAATCATGAAAGAAAAATTGAATATCTTCCATATTTGGCTGATAAAAGAAAATTTACCAATTAGAGTAAAGGCATAAGGTTTGGAGAGTTTCTCAATATCCAAATCAGAACTCATTATAGTCGAAATGCCTTTAAAAGTCATATAAACAAGATTAATCAAAAATTTAAGGAGGTTGAAGCATCCTTACCAGGTAAGGCAACTTTGAAGGATTTAGAAGAAGCATCTTTGCCCTAGGAGGAGTAGTAAAAATCATCTGTTTAGCCTTGCCAAATGTTGGATTGAACTCCATGGCATCTATCAAAATCAAGGGAGAGGAGGATAGCCGGCCAAAGGTCAAAAAAGGAAGGGCTTACCAGTGAACATCCTCACATCAGCCAGGAGAAATGATGAAAGAAAATGGGGTTCTTGAATCACCAAATTTTTGAAAGTGAGAAGGCACATGAATAGGGTTTTTCAATTTATTTAGGTTATTAGGTTAGGGTTAGGGGGTTATAGGGCTTAGGGTTTAGGGTTTTAGGGTTTTAGGGTTTAGGGTTTATGAATTAGGGTTTAGGGTGTAGGGTTTTATGTTTAGGGTTTAGGGATTTTAAGATTCAAGGTTTAGGGTTAGGTTTAGGGTTTAGAGTTTAGTTTTATTTTAGGTTTAGGTTTGATAAGTTTTTAGGGTTTAGGGTTTAGGTTTAAGGTTTTAATAGTGAATAAATTCATATTCAACATATCTTCTTTAATTTCATCATCAAGTTTCACCCCAAGTTTTCTAAGACACAAGTGATGACATAGATAAAAATTAGCACCCATAGGAAATCAAAACCAAAGATAAGTATAACCATCTCTCTAGACATAGTTCCATAAGCGCAGATCGGATAGGCTATTCTTCGCTTATAGTTCCCATCAACTAACCTTCTCTAGTAGCGGATCCCATCATAGATCTCTCCTTCCACCACCACCATGACTTTAACCTCTGTCACTCCTCTTGCCTCCATAACCACCACTACTCTGACCACCACCTTCATATCCACAAGCACCTCTAGATCCCCCACCACCACTATGATAACTTCCACCCTACCTTCGCCTCCATCGATAAATCTAGACTTAGCCTAGTTGATGGTGATGTTCCTGCCATCAAGGTTCTGCCCATTCTTACGGTTTAAGGTTTACGATTTAGGGTTAGTTTAGGGTTTATGGTTTAGGGTTTAGGGTCTGGGGTTTAGGGTTTAAGTTTTAGTTTAGGGTTTATAGTTTAGGTTTAGGGTTTAAGGTTTACAGTTTTTTTTTAACAGAGAAAAAATTCAAATTCAACATTTCTTCTTTTCAATTACATTAACCAAGTAGCACCCCAAGTTTTCTAAGACACAATCGACAACATAGATAAAAAATGAGCCCCCATAGAGCAAATCAAAAAATCCAAGATAAGTAGAATCATATCTACTGTAAAGAAAATTCCATAAGTAGCAGATCGGATCGGTCATTCTTCAGTTTCTCCACTTCCCATCAAAACCACCCTGGCCTCTTGAGTAGCATCATCTGCCATCATATCCCCGATCTCTTCCTCCGTAACCACCACGACTGTAACCTCCATCGCTCCTCCCACCTCTATAACCAACACTGCTCAGACCATCACCTCCATATCCACCACCACTGTGATAACTGCCACCTCCGCCTTCACCTCCACCGGTAGATCTAGATTGAGCCTAGTTGATAGTGATGTTTCTGCCATCAAGGTTTTGCCCATTCTTAGGGTTTAGGGTTTAGAGTTTTAGGGTTTAGTGTTTAGGGTTTAGGGTTTTAGGGTTTAGGGTTTATTATTAGTTTAATGTCTAGGTTTAGAGTTTTAGGGTTTAGGGTTTAGGGTATAGGGTATATGGTTTAGAATAATTACTTTAGGGGTTTTTTTAAAAAAAATAAAGTAAACCAGTAAGTTTAGTTTATTTAGTTAATTTTTTATTTATTTGAGTTTATTTTATTTTTTATTTTTATTTAGGTTTATTTTTATTTAGTTAGTTTATTAATTTTAATTTATTTTATTTATTTATTTTAGTTTATTTAGGTTTATTTTTTAGTTGAGTTTTATTTTATTTTATTTTTTGGGTTTAGTTTATTTTTTTTAGGTTTAGATGTTTTATTTTATTTTTAAGTTAGGTTAGGTTTTATTTTAGGTTTTTATTTTATAGTGTAGGTTTATTTAGTTTATTTTATTTTAGTTTAGGAGGTTTATGTTTAATTAGTTTATTTTATTTTATTTAGGTTTAGCATTTTTTATTTATTTTATTTATTTAGTGGTTTTGGTTTAGGAGTGTATAGGGAGTAGGTTTTTTTAGGTTTAGGTTTAGGGCTAGTTTAGGGTTTAGGAGTTTCCTGGGTGAGGATTTAGGAGGAGTTTATGGATCAGGGTATTTAGGGTTAGTGGAGGGTTTAGTTTAAGATTTTGGGTGGGAGTGGTAGAGGTCAGGAGTGGAGGGTTTAGGGTTTAGGGTTGATTTGGGGTAGTTAGAGAAGGTCAGTTTAGGTTTAGGGTTTAGGTTTGGGTTTAGTTTATAGGGTTTATGATTAAGCTCAGTTAGTGTATTTAGATTTAGATTTAGGGTAGATTTGAGAGGTTTATAAAAAAATTAAGCAAACAGTAATTTAATTTATTAGTTTTATTTTTTGATTTATTTTTTTTATTTAATTTATTTATTTATTTAGGTCTTTTTATTTTAGTTTAAGTTTTTTATTTTTGTTTATTTTTTTAGTTTATGTTTATTCTTTAGTTGAGTTTTAGTTTAATTTTATTTTCTTGGTTTAGTATTAGGTTTTGGTTCTTATTTTATTTTTTAGGTTTAGGTTTTATGTTTTTATTTTAGGTTTATTTTTAGGTTTTATTTTTTTAGTTTTTGTTTAGGTTTATTTTTAGTTTATTTTATTTTATTTAGTTTAGGTTTAGGTTTAGTTTATTTTAGTTTAGTTTTAGGTTTATTTTATTTTGTTTAATTTATTTTTATTTTAAGTTTAGGTTTTTTTCTTAGTTTGGGTTTATGTTTTATTTTTTATTGATTTTGGTTTATTTTTAGGTTGAGGTTTTTATTTTATTTTATTTTAGGTTCATTTTATTTTTGATTTTTATTTTATTTAGGTTTTTTATTTTTTAGTTTAGTTTAAGATTTTATTTATTTTATTTTAGCCTATTTTATTTTGTATTTTATTTTATTTTTGGTTTAGGCTTAGGCTTTAGCTTAGTTTATTTTATTTTATTTTATTTAGGTTTAGATTTTATCATTTATTTTTCAAATTTAGCTTAGCAGGTTTTAAGAAGGTGGTAGTGTTTTTATTTAGGTTTATAGGTGTAGGTTTAGGTGTTAGAGCCCAGTGGTTTAGGGTTTGGGTTTAGGATAGTGAAGGCTTAGGGCCTGGGGTAGGTGTGATAGGTGGGGTTGAGGATCAGTGGGTTGAGGGTTCAGTGATAGTGGTAGGGTTTTTAGGTATGGGTAGGGTTTTAGTGAAGGGTAGGCTCAGGGTAGGAAGTCAGTAGTTTAGGATTTAGGGTATGGTTTTTTTAAAACCAAAAGAAAATTTAAGTTTTAGTTTATTTTAGGTTTTTGGTAAGAGTGGAGGGTCTGGGGATTAGGTAGGTAGCAGGTTTAGGGGCCCAGGTTTAGGGTTTCTTTAGGATCAGTTAGGGTAGATTTGGGTTAAGTTAGTTGGTTTTTAGGGTTTAGGAGGTGATAGGGTTTATAGTTACTAGGTTTACTTCAATATTTTTATTTATTTATTTTAAAATTAAACCCAGGTAATATTTTATTTTATTTTATTATAGTATATTTATTTAGTTTATTTATTTTAGTTTAAGTTCTTTATTTTAATTTATTTTTAGGTTTAGGTTTAGTTTAGGTTCATTTTTTGTTTATTTTATTTTATTTTATTTAGGTTTATGTTTATTTTTATTTTTGGTTTTTAAAGTTTTTTATTTTATTTTTAGGTTTAGGTTTAGGTTTTTTTTTAGGTTAATTTTAAGGTTTTATTTTAGATTAGGTTTAGGTTTATTTTTATTTATTTTATTTTATTTTATGTTTAGTTTTAACTTTTATTTATTTAGGTTTAGATTTTATTTATTTTAGTTTACTTTATTTTAGTTCAAGTTTTTTTTTAGTTTAGGGTTTAGGTTTTATTTTTTATTTATTTTTAGCTTTAAGTTTTATTTTATTTAATTTTAGGTTAATTTTATTTTTATTTTAGATTTAGTTTTATTTTATTTAGGTTTTATTTTTTAGTTTAGTTTAGCTTTTATTTATTTTATTCTAGTTTAGTTTTTTTATGTTTTATTTATTTTCTTTTTTTATTTTAGTTTTTAAAATGTTCTTCTTTTTGGTTTAGGTTTTGTTATTTATTTTATTTTTTGGTTTTATTTAGTTTATGTTTAGGTTTTTAGCTTTTTTGGGTTTAAAGGGTCTAAGGTTTAGGATTATGGGTTAGGGTTTAGGGTTTGCGGTCTTTTATGATTTAGGGTTTTGGATTTAGGATTTAGGGTTTAAAGTTTTTTTTTTAATAATTAAGTAAATCGAAAGGTTTAAGTTTGTTTAGCAACTTTAGTTTATTTTTTATTTATTTTAATTTGCCTTATTTTTTCATTTTATTTAAGTTTATTTTTTATTTTTATTTAGTTTAGTGTATTTATTTTAGGTTTATTTATTTCAGCTTAGGTTTTTTATTTTAGTTTTTTTTTGGTTTAGGCTTACTTTTTAGTTGAGTTTTATTCTTATTTTATTTTTTAGGTTTAAGTTTTTTTATTTTTATTTTTAGGTTTAGGTTTAGGTTTTTAGTTTATTTTTTTAGGTTTAGGTTCTATGATTTTTTTAGGTTTATTTTTTGGTTTAAGTTTTTAGTTTAGGTTTAGGTTCATTTTTAGTTTATTATATTTTATTTACTTTAAGTTTAGGTTTAGGTTTAGTTTATTTTAAGTTTTATTTAATTTAGTTTAAGTTTATTTTATTTTGTTTATTTTATTTTTAGTTTAGGTTTAGGTTTTTTTAGTTTTGGGTTTATGTTTTATTTTTTATTTATTTTTATGTTTTTTAGGTTTATTTTTTATGTTTTAGTTTTATTTAGTTTGTATTTTATTTTATTTTTTTTAGGTTTAACTTATTTTTATTTTACTTTTAATTTTTTTATTTATGTTTTTTATGTTTATATTTATTTTATTTTTTAGTTTAGTTTTGGTTTTTATTTATTTTATCTGAGTTTAGTTTTTATTTTCTTCTATTTTTAGGCTTATGTTTTAGTTTAGGTTATAGTTTTATATTATATTTTATTATATTTAGTCTTAGGTTTTTTTATTGATATTATAGGGGGTAGTTGGTTTTAGGGTCAGTAGGGTAGTTTGAAGGTTTAGTGTATGGTAGGTTTAGGGAGGGCCCAGTGGAGTGGGTCTGGGCCTGGGTTGGGTTGAGCTCAGTGGAGGCATATTTGGTTTTAGTGGTAGGAGAAGAAAGTAGTTAAGGTGGAGTGGTATGGATTAGGGTTTAGTCAGGTTAGGGTTTAGGGTTTAGGGAAGGTAGTTTTAGGATTTAGTGATCATAGGAGTGGTAGGGTTTAGGGTTTAGTCAGAAGGTTTAGGGTTTAGGTTTTTTATAAAACAAATTAAGTAATCAAGTTGGTTTAGGTTTATTTAGTTTATTAACATTATTTTATATTTTTATTTAGTTTTTTTATTTAGTTTAATTTATTTATTTTATGTTTATTTATTTTATTTAGTTTTATTTCTTAGGTTTAGGTTTATTTTTTTAGTTTAATTTTATTTTTAACTTATTTTAGGTTTAGGTTTTATTTTATTTTTAGGTTTCAATTTTAGTTTTATTTTATTTTTAGGTTTTTTTTATGTTTTATTTTAGGTTTATTTTAAATTTTATTTTAGTTTATTTATTTTAGTTTTTTTTTTTTTAGTTTAGGGTTAAGCTTTTTTTAGGTTTAGGTTTAGGTTAAGGTTTTCTTTTATTTTAGTTTAGTTTATTTTAGTTTAGGTTTAGGTTTAATTTATTTTATTTATTTTAGGTTTAGGTTTTTTTTTAGTTTAGGGTTTAGCTTTTTTCTATTTATTTTTATGTTTTTATAGGTTTATTTTTTAGATTTAGGTTTTTATTTAGTTTTTTTATTTTAGGTTTATTTTATTTTTATTTTACGTTTAAGTTTTATTTTATTTTGGTTTTTTTAGGTTTATTTTATTTTGTAGTTTAAGTTTTATTTATTTTATTTTAATTTACTTTATTTTATTTTATTTTAGGTTTAAGTTTAGGTTTAGGTTTAGGTTTAAAATAGGTTTTAATTTACTAGGTAGGTTTTTTTTATTTATTTTATTTTAGGTTTATTTGGTTTAGTTTTTTTTTATGGTTTAAGATTTAGGGTTTAGGATTTGGCTTTCAGGGCCTGGGGTTGGGCTAGGTTTTAGGGTTTGGAGGGTTTTGGGGTTTAGGTTTGGGTTTAGATAGTTAGGGTTTAGTGGAGGTAGGGTGGTAGGTTTATTTATTTAATTTATTATTTTATAATTAAACCAGATAAGATTATATTTATTTAGTTTATTTTATTTTTATATTTATTTAGATTTATTTTTATGTTTATTTAGTTTAGTTTATTTATTTTAGGTTTCTTTATTTTAGTTTATTTTTTAGGTTTAGATTTAGGTTTAGGTTTATTTTTTTATTTAATTTTATTTTTATTTTACTTTTAAGTTTGGTTTTATTTTTATTATGTTTAGGTTTAGGTTTTATTTTAGTTTGGGTTTATTTTAGGTTTTATTTTATAAAAGTTTTATTTATATTATTTTATTTTATTGGGTTTAGGTTTATGTTAGTTCATCTGTTTTAGGTTTTATTTATTTTAGTTTAGTTTATTTTATTTTAGGTTTAGGTTTTTTTTTATTAGTAGGTTTTATTTTTTTTAGTTTGGGTTTATGTTCTTGAATTTATTTTTGGTTTATTTTTTTAGGTTTATCTTTAGGTTTAGATTTTATTTAGTTTTATTTTATTTTAATTTTATTTTATTTTATTTTATTTTATTTATGTTTTTTTATTTAGTTTTTGGGTTTTAATTATTTTATTTTAGTTTAGTTTAATACTTATTTTATTTTCTTTTACGTTTATGTTTAGGTTTAGGTTTTAATGTTTTATTTTATTTTATTTATTTAGGTTTTTTAATTTTATTTAGTTTAGGTTTAGGTTAATAAGAGGGTTTAGGGTTTAGGGTTTGGGCTTAGTAGGGATCTTTCTAGGATTGGGTTATTTTTTGGGGTTTAGTTTTTAGGGTTTATTTAAAGTTTATGGTTGTAGGTTTTGGGTTTAGGTTTAGGTTTAGTTTTGTTTTAGTGTTAGGATTTATTTATCTTTTATTTTATTTTTAAACAAACCAAACCAAGTAAGTTTATTTAGTTTATTTTATTTCTTTTAGTTTATTTTATTATTTATTTTTTATTTAGGTTTATTTTATTTTTATTTAGTTTAGTTTATTTATTTTAGGTTTATTAATTTTAATTTAGGTTTTTTATTTTAGTTTATTTTTTATGTTTAGGTTTAGGTTTAGTTTTATTCTTTAGTTTATTTTTAATTTTATGTTATTTTTTAGGTTTAGGTTTTATTTTATTTTTTTTTAGGTTTTGGTTTAGGTTCTTATTTTATTTTTTTAAGTATAGGTTTTAGGTTTTTATTTCATGTTTATTTTTAGGTTTAAGTTTAGTTTTTTTTAATTGAGAACAAATTTAGATTCAACATTTATTTTTTTTTGATTTCATCAACCAAGTAACACACCAAGTTTCTCTAGTTCCCATCGCCTCTCAGGCGGATCGTCCATCATATCCCAGATCTCTCCCTCCTCCAACACCATGGCTGTAATCTCCAATGCTCCTCCCGCCTCCATAACCACCACTGCTCTGACCGCCACTTCCATATCGACTAGCACATCTAGATCCCCTTCCACCACTGCGATAATCATAGCCTCTGCCTTCACCTCCAGCCCAGGATAAGCATGGTTTATTGTACGTTGTCAGGTTTCCATTCTCAAGTTTTAGGTTTAGATTTAGGTTTATTAGGTTTTAGGGTTTATGATCATTTTAGAGTTTGGGGTTTGGGGGTTTTAGGTTTAGTTTAGGGTTTAGGATTTGGTTAGAGTTAGGGTTAGGGTTGTGGTTTTTAGTTGGGGTTTAGGGTTGTATGTAGAGTTTTTATGGTTGAAGTTTAGGGTAGGTTTAGGGTTTAGGGATATCTTTGGGCTTAGGTTAGGATTTAGGATTAGATTAGTTTATGGTTAGGGTTTGGGGTTTTGGCATGGGTTGGGAAGTGTTTAGGGTTAGAGTTTTATTTATTTATTTTATATTTTTTAAAAATTAAGTAAACTAGTAGGTTTAAGTTTATTTAGTTAATTTATTATTTATTTTATTTTAATAATTTGATTTAGGTTTATTTTTATTTTTATTTAGTGTAGTTTAATTATTTTAGTTTAGGTTTTTTTATTTTAGATTATTTAATAGGTTTAGGTTTATTTTTAAGTTTAGTTTTATTGCTATTTTACTTTTTAGGTTTATGTTTTATTTTTTATTTTTAGGTTTAGGTTTAGGTATTTAGTTTATTTTTTTAGGTTTAGGTTTTAGATTTTTATTTTAGGTTTATTTTTAAGATTTATTTTTTAGTTTAGGTTTAGTTTTATTTTTAGTTAATTTTATTTTATTTCATTTAGGTTTAGGTTTAGTTTTAGTTCATTTATATGTTTTACTCATTTTAGTTTAATTTATATTAGGTTAGGGTTATGTTGATTTTATTTTTATTTGAGGCTTAGTTTTTTTTAGTTTTGGGTTTTAGGTTTTATTTTTTTGGTTTATCTTTTAGGTTTAGGTTTTTATTTAGTGTTTGTTTTATTTTATTTTAGGTTTCATTTATTTTTATTTTAGGTTTAGGTTTATTTTTAGTTTAGTTTAGGTTTTATCTATTTTATTTTAGTTTAGTTATTTTTTATTTTCTTTTAGGTTTAGGTTTTAGATTTTAGGTTTTATTTTGGTTTAAGTTTATTTTATTTTTTTAGGTTTATTTAGTTTAGGTTTATATTTTTTGCTTTTTTTAGGTTTAGGGTTTTAGTTTAGAGTTTAGGTGGGGGTTGGGGTTAGAAAGTTTAGGGTTTAGGGTTTAGGGTTTAGGTTTTAGGGTTTAGGTTTTCAGTTTTAGGGTTTAGGATTTAGGGTTTATAGTTTATGGTTTATGGTTTAGGTTTTAGGTTTAGAACTCAAGTTTTAGTTAAAGATTTAGGATTTTTTTTCTTTTTTATTTTTTTTAATAGAGAACAAATTCTGGTTCAACATTTCTTCTTTTCGATTTCATCAACCAAGTGACACACCAAGTTTTCTAAGGCACAAGTGGCAACATAAATTAAAAATGAGCATGCAAAGAGCAAATCAAAAACCCTAGATAACTAGAACCATCTCTATTGAAAAGACAATTCCATAAGCAGCAAATTGGATCGGTCGTTCATTAGTTTCTCTTGCTCACGTCAAAATCACCCCGGCCTCTCGAGTTGTGGGATCCACCGTCATATCCCCAATCTCTCCCTCCGCCACCACCATGGTCGAACCTTAGCCTCTTAACCATAGCTGACCACCACATCCATATCCACCGACCACCATATCCCGACAACCACGATAACCACCACCTCGCCTTTGCCTCCATCTAGACGGCTTGGTTGATGGTTCCTTTAGCCCCCCATTCATAGGGTTTAGGTTTATGTTTTTGTTTATTAGGCTTTAGGGTAGGTTTATTTTTTTAATTTATTTAGTTACTTTGGGTTTAGGTTTAAGGTTTGGGGTTTAGGGTTTGGGGTTTAGTGTTTAGGGCTTAAGGTTTAGTGTTTAGGGCTTTAAGGTTTATAGGTCTAGGGTTTAGGATTTTTTATGGTTTAGGGTTGTAGGTTTAGATTTAGGGCTTAGTGTTTAGGGTTTAGGGTTTAGAATTTAGGGTTTAAGGTTTTTTTCAATTAAGTAAATAAGTAGGTTTAATTTTTTAGGGTTTAGGGTTTAGGTCTTAGGGTTTTGGGTTTGTATTAGGGTTTGGGTTTGGGTTTGTGGTTTCTATTTAGGGTTTAGTTTTAGGTAGTCAGCCTCAGGTTTAATTTAGGGCTCAGAGTAGGTCAAAGATTTAGGTTAGTTTATTTAAACTCAGAGAATGGTGAGGATAGGAGTTTAGTCTAGTTTGGTTGGCAGGTTTAGTTTTTAGTTATTTGGGGGCCCAGAGGCTCAGGATCTAGTTTTAGGATTGCAGGTTTAGGGTTGTGGTCCTTATTCAAGGTTAGGTGGGTGGTTTAGGGAGGTTAGGGTTAGGATGGGGTTTGTGGGTAGGCATGAAGAGTAGTGGCTGGGTTTAGGATTTATTTAGGTTTTTTTTTTAAACCTAAACAAGCAGTTTAGGTTTATTTAGTTTATTTAGATTATTTAGTTTATTTAGTTTATTTTTTGTTTATTTTATCTTATTTTATTTTTTATTTTTATTTAGGTTTACTTTTTTACTTTAGTTTATTTATTTTTAGATTATTTAATTTATATTAGGTATTTTATTTTAGTTATTTTTTAGGTTTTGGTTTTTTGTTTATGTCTATTTTTTGTTCAATTTTATTTTTATTTTATTTTTTAGGCTTAGGTTTTTTTAATTTTTTAGGATTAGGTTTAGGTTTTTATTTTATTTTTTAGGTTTTTGTTTAAGGTTTATTTTTAGGGTTTTTTTTAGTTTAGATTTAGGTTTATTTTTAGTTTATTTTATTTTATTAGTTTTGGGTTTAAGTTTATTTTATTGAAGTTTAAGTTTAGGTTTTATTTATTTTAGTTTAAATTAATGTTTATTTTATTTTTTTTATTTTAGGTTTAGGTATTTTTTAGTTTAGAGTTTAGGTTTTATTTTTTATTTATTTTTAGGTTTTATTTTTAAGTTTATTTTTTATGTTTAGGCCTTTATTTAGTTTTTATTTTATTTTATTGTTTTATTTTTATTTTAAGTTCGATTTTATTTTATTATGTTTTATTTTTAGGTTTATTTTATTTTAGTTTAGGGTTTTATTGATTTAATCATTGTTTATTTTTATTTTTATTTTATTTTCTTTAAGTTTATGTTTAGTTAAGCTTTATTTTAGGTTTTTATTATTTTTCATTTTTTTATTTTGTTTAGGTTTAGGTTATTTTATTTATTTTATTTATTTTATTTTTAAGTTTTATTTAGTTTAGGTTTAGGTTTTCAACTCTTTTGGGTTTAGGGTTAGTTGAGGGTTTAGGGTTTAAAGTTTAGGGTTTGGGGTTTAAGGTTTAGGTTTTAGGGTTTAGGGTTTAGGGTTTTAGGGTTTAGTGTTTAGGGTTTTTAGGGTTTAGGGTTTTGGGTTTAGGGTTTATATTTTAGGTTTAGGGTTGAGGTTTTAGTTTTGAGTTTAGGGTTTTTGGTTTTCTTTTTAACAGAGAACAAATTCAGATTCAACATTTCTTCTTTTTGATTTCATCAACCAAGTAACACACCAAGTTTCCTAAGACACAAGTGACGACATAGATCCAAAATGAGCACACATAGAGCAAATCAAAAACCCTAGATAACTAGAATCTTCTCTACTAAAAAGATAGTTCCATAACTAGTAGATCAGATCGACAGTTCTTTAGTTTCTCTAATATTCATCAGAACCACCCCGACCTCTCGAGTAGTGGATCCACCAACATATCCCCGATTTCTCCCTCAATCACCATCACAGTTATAACCTTCGTCGCTCTTCCCACCTCCAAAACCGCACTACTTCAACCACGACCTCCATATCCACCAGTACCTCTAGATCCCCCCCCCCACCATAGCGATAACCGGTGCCTCCGCCGTCGCCTCCATCACTAGATCTAGATTGAGCCTAGTTTACCGTGATGTTCTTGTCGTCAAGGTTTTACCCATTCTTAGGGTTTAGGTTTAGGTTTATTAGGTTTTAGGGTTTAGGTTTATTTTTTTAATTTATTTAAATACTTCAGGTATTGGTTTATGGTTTGGGGTTTAGGGTTTATGGTTAGGGTTAGGGTTTAAGGTTTAGGGTTTAGGGTTTTAGTGTTTTTTTCTTTTAGAGTTTAAGGTTTAGGGTTAGGGTTTACGATTTAGGATTGTAGGTTTAGGGTTTAGGGTTTATGGTTGGGTTTTTTGGTTGTAGGTTTAGGGTTTTAGGATTTGGGGTTTAGTGTTAGGGTTTAGGATTTTTTTTTAAAATAAAGTAAACCTGTAGGTGTAGGTTTATTTAGTTTATTTTTCATTTATTATAATTTATTTTATTTTTTATTTTTATTTTGGTTTATTTTTTTATTTAGTTTAGTTTATTTATTTTAGGTTTATTTATTTTATTTTAGGTTTTATTTTATTTTATTTTTTTTAGGTTTAGGTTTTTAGTTTATGTTTTTTTTAGTTTTACTTTTGTTATATTTTTTAGATTTAGGATTTATTATTTATTTTTAGGTTTAAGTTTTATTTTATTTTTTAAGTTTAGGTTTTAAGTTTTTATTTTAGGTTTTTTTCTTTTAGTTAAGGTTTAGGTTTATTTTTAGTTTATTTTATTTTATTTAGTTTAGAATTTAGGTTTAGTTTATTTTGGATTTATTTAGGTTTTTTTTTTGTATTTTAGTTTAGGATGCCCATTTTAAGTTTAGGTTTTTTTTATTTAGGTTTAGGTTTTTTAGGTTTATTTAGGTTTAGGTTTTCATTTAGTTTTTATTTTATTTTTTTAGGTTTATTTTTTTTTATTTTATGTTTAGTTTTTATTTTATTTAGGCTTTTTATTTATAAGTTTATTTCATTTTTTTAGTTTAGTTTAGGTTTTTAGTTATTTTATTTTTTATTTTAATTTATTTTAATTTATTTTAATTTATTTTTAGGTTTAGGTTTAGGTTTTAGTTTAGGTTTTAGTTTATTTATTTTATTTAGGTTTAGGTTTTTTTTATTTATTTTATTTTTAGGTTTTATTTAGTTTAGAGGTTTTAGGTTTAGGGTTTAATGTTTTAGGGTTTATGGAGGGTTTGGAGGGTTTGTGGTTTGGGGTGGTTTAGGTAGGTTTAGGGTTTAGGATTTTGGTTTAAGGTTTAGGTTTTAGGTTTTTTTTAACAGAGAACAAATTCAGATTCAACATTTTTTTTCTTTTTGATTTCATCAACCAAGTAATAAACCTGGGAAGTGAGGTAATCAAATGACCACCTTGGCACTTCCTAATGTCTTGTGTTCCCGAGATATCCAGACTATATATCCATTACCATTCAATTTTACATAATTCTACACATGAATTGAGGAAAGAGAACTCAACATTCATACACTTAAGCTATAAGCACATGCATTTCTTATGTATTTATAACTAGCATCATAACACATTATTATTCTTTTATAAGCTATTAAAAAATTCATTTGGATTTAATAGTGATAATAGCCACACATATATTAAATTAAATCAACACATGGAAGCTTAAATAAAGGTAATCCATTTTGTTTTACTTGATTTTGAGAAGATGGATGCATGAATTCAAATGACATACCAAATTTAACATGATTGGGAAGAGGACAATCAAATAGAAGCATGTGATTCATTCAACCAAACTAGTTCTTAAGGACAATCAAATCAAATAAGATTATTTAAAGCAAACCAAAGCTTGTTTATAAATTAAGTTTTGGATTTGATTTGATTTAAAGAGGAGAAGAGAAATCATGACTTGCTATTTTAAACTGATTCCCGCATTAGTGATTTGATTTAATTTAAGGAAATGTAAGTAAGATGATTTTAATGGTAAATTAAGTTGAACCCTTAATTAGATGAATTAATTACCCTTACCTATGTCACCTTAAAGTAATTAACTAAATAATTATGAGCCAACATGATATGCATGGAAAATAAACTTGCAATGATCCTAGGAAATAAAAGGGGCCTAATGCAATTGGCTCATGATTAATAGTTAATTAGATTAAGTGACTTAATTAATTACTCTTATGGTTCTCCCACACATATGAATTAACCATGATTTCATTAAACTCCTTTAGGTTATTAAACACCTAAAGATATACCCCATGATTTAATTAATTAAGGTCTGATGTGATTATGATTTCAATTTGATTAAGTGATTTAATTAATTTCATTTTAAAAAATGGTGAAATGAACTTAGGGAAAGGGGTCCCAACCCTATTCCTTAGTTCACTTACTATTGAACAATGATTATTAAATTTAATTAACCAATTTGTTATTGTTCATGGGATTAATTAATTATTAATTAACTTAAAAGAATAGTTAAGGTTTAATAAGTGAATTTTCCTATTTAAGTGAGCAATAAATCCCAAGAAAATCATGGGATCAGAGGTCATCCTATTAAATTAACCCACAAAATTTAGGATTAATTGCTCAAGTAATTAAGGAGTAATTAAGCTAATAAACTTTATAATTAAACCTTAATTACTATTCAAAATTATTTAAGATCATCTTTAATTAATTATCCTCTGAAATACCTTTAAATGAGTATTTATTTACATTTTTTATTTCTCTATGATTTTTTTATGATTTTTAGAAGTTTTAGCCATTAAAAATGACTAATTAAGCATAATTAAAGACTAATCCGGTTAGCACCACGTGGCACGCTGATGCAGCGTGCTTTCCACATTGTACCGTAGGATTGGCTACTTAAAACTTATCTGACTCTGCTCCTTCGTGGTGGCGGTGGACGTGCTTTCTCGTCCACCAAAATCTAAGATTGGACATCTACCATTAATCCCACATCTTTATAGGATTAATTTAGATGGATCATCTAATCATGACTGTCTATTTTGATCATGCTGAAAAGATAGTGCGTGATCTAACATTAGGCGAGTGAGGGAGAATGGAGTCCGTCTGCCATTGCTCACTTGATCTGAGCTTACCAGAGCTCGGATCAACTCCAAAAGGATCACACACCTTCACGATATCAATCGGAGGGGATCCAATGGTCAAGATCACATGAGATGCAAGTTTTCTTCATAAAGCTCCAACCCATTTTTGCCTAAGGATCAGTTTTAGAAAATACCTCATTGAATCTCAAGACCGGCAGCTCGAACAATTAAGGAAGCTTCATCTTGTGGAGTTGAAGCCCTGTTGAACAGCAATTGAGTCAATTCCTCGGCGTTTGCCCTCCGGTGCTAAGGAAGCTTTGGAGATGACTTATTCTTGCTCGATGAGGCCTAGAGAGGTTAATGTAAAGTTAATTTGAGTTTGATGGAGAAATGGGGAACTCAGGATGGAAATTGGAGTGCCTATTTCTAGATGCACGGGAATGGCATTTACTGATCGAGGAATGAGCTTGGGAGCTTAGGGAATGGCTCTAGCGGGTTATCTTGGGTAGCTAGGGCTCTAAGGAATGATTTTTGTGTGTGTTTGAGTGGAAATGAGGGGGTGTTTACGCCCCTTCATTGTAATCAGATGGTGGGATCGGGTTTGTCTTCTAGTGGCCATCCAACCATCTCAGGGAGTTGTGGGTGGCAGGAAGGAGGTGAGTTGGCTCGGCTTGGTTGGTTGAAGGTGTGGAGGTGGCTACCGAGGAGGAATCATGGGTGTCCTATGGGTTCAAATGCTCCAATGGGGAGGTTGAGGTGATTTCACCTCCCATGGGTCGTGATTGACCCAACCACCCCTTGGGTCAAGTTGGACAGTGTTCTAGGTGCTTAGTTGGACCATTTGGAGAGTACCAAGTGGCCAAAGAAAGGAAATGACCACTTACATTTGTGATTAGTCTCATGTGATGCCCTTGACCTAAGGGTAAAATGATCATTTGGCATTAGTATTGATTTGTGCATATTTGAAATGAGCTAAAAGTGGGTTAGCCCATATTTCAAGTCAATTGGAGTTTATTTGGTTAGGTTTGGCTCAATTTGACTCATTTAGGTCAAATTGAGTTAGGTTGGGTCAAGTTGACCAGTTGGTAAAATTTGGTCAAACTAAGGGTCGAGTCAAGTTCATTTGATCATTTGGGATGTTTTGGTTCAATTGGTTTGGTTTAGTTTGGCTTAGATTTGATTTTGGCTCATTTGAATTTATTTGGGTCAAATGGGTTAAGTTGACCAATTTGACCAAATTGACAAAATTGGCTTGGGTTGGCTGTTGGTTTGAGTTTAGTTGACCAATTGAACATGATTGTATGCTTTGGTTTCAATTAATTTGGATTTGGTTTTGATTTAGGTCAACTAGAAACTTTAGGTCAATTGTGTTCAATTGGGTCCAATCATGGCTTTGGTCAAGTTCAACAATCAATTTAGAATGAACTTGAGCAATTGGTTACAATTAAGTTGGTTTAAATTTTTATTTGACCTAATGTGGTCTTTTAGATCAATTTGGGTCAACTTGGGTCAAGAGGGCCAATTGGGTTTGGTTTGACTCAATTGAATGTCAAGTCATATTCAAATATTCATTTTGATTTGGTATAAATCATTGGTTTCAAGGGATTTTGGCTTAGGTTGCAATTTTTGCTAGTTTTGGTTCTTATGGGTTAACGGGTTGACTTGGTCAAATGACCAAGTTGACTTGGTTTGACCCAATTTGTAACAATTGATCAACCTAGGGTGATCAACAATCATGATGGGAGGTTTTGATGGGCTTGGTTCAATCTAATTTGGGTAGGATTAGAACTTGGCTCAAATAGGTCAAATTGGCCACTTTGGGTCAAGTGGACCAATTGGGTTTAGTTGGCTTGATTTTGAGTTGAGTTTGATTTAGTTGAGTTTATATATGGATTTGGGATTTATATATAAGTTCAATTGCAATTGACTTGGGTTCAAAATGGTTTTGTATTCATCAACATTTGGTTAAGCTAAGGTTTGACTTGGGCTGATTTTGTTTTGGTTTGGCTTGTTGATTGTATATTTCATTTATATTTGTGAATATGATTGAATGTATAATTGATTCATGAGAAAATCAATTGAATTTGGGTTTTCGAATGAAACAATTTGGCTAAGTCCATGGAGTTGGGTCATGTGGCCTAAGTTTGGATTTTGATTTGGTTTGATTTAGTTTTGATGATTTAAATGTATATTTCATTAAAATTTTTGAAAATGATTGAAAATATGATTGATTTGTGAGAAAATAAATTGAGTTTGACAATATTTGAATTAAGATTTGGCTAAGTCCATGGGATATGTCATATGGCTTAGGAAGGGTTTTTATTTAATTTGATTTAGTTTTGATCATTTGAAAGTAGATTTGATTTATATTTAGGAAGATGATTGAAGATATAAATTTATTATGAGAAAATCAATTTATTTTGGATTGATTTGGATTAAGATTTGGCTAAGTCCATGTGATAGGTTATATGGCTTAAGAAGGGGTTCATGTTTAGATTTGATCATGGGCTTCAATCATTTGGTTTTGAAATTTGGGTTTGGATTTGGATTTGAATTTTATGTTTGCCTTGAACATGAGGTTTGGTTTGAGAAGGTGAACATGGATTGGATTTAGGTTGTAGGGTAGGTGGATTATCCTAATCTCTAAGGCATAACCTAATCCAATGGTTAACCCTTCTATGTCTTTACGCTTAGGTTAAGTGTTTACCAAATTGTTAGAAGTGACTTAAGACTAGAGAAGTCTTAATGTCTAGAACACTTCCAATTCTAAGATGGGAAGATTGAATCCACACTCCATAATTAAGGTCAACAGGCCTTAGGATCCATAATGTTGCCCTTGGAGATAGATGATTTGATGACCGAAGCCAAGTTTCACATTATAGACTCAGATACATCTTTTAACGCTTTGCTTGGGAGACCATGGATACATGAGAACAAAATAGTTCCATCCTCTTTATATCAGTGTATAAAGTTTGTGAGAGGTGAGATCATCTATTGGGTCAATGGATATCTTAAGCCATTTATAGTTCACGAGGTTGGCATATATGAGGATGTGGCTTACTACCTCCATCAAAATCAATAAGTCTATTCCCGCGAACTTGGCCAAAGTTTAAAAATAAAAGAAAAGAGAAAAAAGGGAAAATGTAAAAGAAAATACAAGGAAGCGGAAATAGACTTGGAGGAGGAAGTGGAGGCTAACATTAGATTCCACCCACAGTTCATTACTCCATTCAAACATATGGATAGGATGACCTAAACTCCACCAGGAAGAGGAAGAGGCTAGTTTAGAGGCAGTCCTAGGAGTGAAAAGCCTCATTATTGGCCACCCAATAGAAGATATGTCGCAGCTACCAAGAGTACACTTGCTATCCATATGGACTTCGAATCTACTTCATAGGATGAGTATTATATAGTTAGCAAACCAGCTAGCTCTTCTCAGTAGTAAGTTCCCTTGGAGGTGCCACTTGAGCCAAATAGTGATGAAGATTGGGCTCCAAAACAAAGCATAAGTGTATCCAAGTCTATATGTGAAACTATTAGGCATCAGTTGAGAACCTTAGCTCTAACCCCACTTTCCTTTCAAAAAGTTGAGGTATTGGTAGTTAAATAAGCTCCTAAGTCATCCATAGGTGTGAAGACTTGGAGGTTCTTTCTGGGAGCATCATCCTCAAGTTAATAAGTTGATGTAGAACTTGAGGATGATTCATCTAATGATTTAATATAATTACCTTTTGATTCGTACTTGCCTTGTATTCATAATTTAGCAAAGAAAGGGTTAGTCCCACATATTTGGTCAAAGCACAAGTTAGACTACTTTGAAAGAATATGGAAGAACAAATTTTAAAGCTCTCAATCAAGACCGAAACTAGGATTCGGTATAGTGGGTCTAGTCGATGATGATGATTACTGCATAGTCATCACCAATCATTTGGAATCTAGTAGGTTCTTTTCAAATCACATTAACTCATATGAGGAGCTGTGCATAGAAACTTTAAATGATCCAGATGATTTTGAAGTCAAAGATGCACCATCAAAATTCGAAGAATAGATCAAGTCAACCATCGATGAGCACAAGGAACTCAACTTAGAAACTAAAGAATATCCATGCCTGACAAACATCAATTCTTTTTTGAATGAAATTGAAACCAATGAATTAGTTATGCTATTGACTTAGTTTAAGAAAGGTGATACAAATGTATGTAGAATCAGCTTTCTTCATTAATTTCTTAGATTTGGATGGAGATACAAAATAGAAATAAAGTAAAGTAAGCAGAGTAATGGATTTAGCACCCGCTCCACTGATATAATATGGCTGCTAGAAGGAGAGCTGACTGGAGGAACTATAACTGCAACTGTGGAAAGAGTGATGGAACTTATCGGTGGTTGTGCTACTATACTATCCTGGACAAGTGGAGGCTATTGTTGTAACTGCTGGGCTCCTACCTCCCTCGAGTTATCCATAGCATCTTGCAAACCTTCCTTAAAGTTGGAGGTTTGGGCTACCTCAGGCACTTGAAAGGGTAGTTTTCTGATCTTAGAAATGATTTTCTTGGAGGTTCGGGATAGGGAGATACCCCAATCTTATTTTATCTTAAGAGGATCACATTTATCCCCAAGGATTACTCTAATAAAACTAGAAGGTTATTCTAATAAGTATTCCTTGGGATGACAACGACACCTGACTAATAGCTACGCTCAAGCTAGTCCTTAATGGTAATGCAATCTTCTAAGACATGGCCTAACATGCGGTGGTAGGGGCAATAGTTTGGATCATGACTCTCTTCCTTAGGCCTCTTAGGCTCTAGTAGCTAGAAATCAGGCTTCTTTAAGAGATTCTTAATGATCTTCCTAACTGCCTCCCTCTTGAATGAATAAGGGGTACCACTACCAACACATATGCTAGAGCTCATCGACAAATATTTTTATCGATCCATTGGGCAATTTGACATACCAGTCAAACACAACACTCGCTAAACTACTAACAAACAATCTAAAAAGAAGGGCATCACTACCATCGGCATTGCAGCAATCGGCTTTGAAATGTGCAATATGTTGGCGAGGGTTCCTACTTCCATCAATTATTTTGAAAGAAGGAGGCACGAAATCCTTAAGAAATCATATTACATCAAATTTCTCCAGGAAGGGTCTACCCTAAGCAATAGATGAGCCACCTCGAGCTTGCGCCAGTGCTTCCCTCACCTATTGTTCCACCATGTGTTTGATATCTTTCTCATGCATGGAAGTACTATCCACCACCTTCCTATGCAAGCTACCGCTATCTTCCTCTATGAGAATTCATCTAGGATGATCTGAGGTATGTGCTAACTATGCTATAATGGCTACTATGAGAGAAGGCTATGAAACTGGGATTGGGTTCTACAATGCTGAAATTGCTGCCATCAACTCCTCAATTTTCTTTCCCATCTTCTAAATGTGATCATGTCTCTGTATAAGTTGGTGGAGGAGGTGCTAAGTTGAATGGATGGCATCATCCTCTTCAACCATAATACTTCTTGACTCTCTTTGCCTCTATGGATGGTGCTCCTAATATCAACCATGTGGACCTCAGCCGAGTCCTTCAACAAATCATTCACATCGGGGTCAAAACTAACCTTACCCTCATCCTGATCGTAGCAATCACTCCCAAAAATCTGTCTTTTCACTGTAAAATATTGTCCTAGAATGTCATCTTAGGAATGGTCTAACAGTGTTGGTATGAACACTCACGACTGACCAGTAGTATACTTATGCTCACTGACAAAAATGCATCTGACACTACCTACCACTGGAGCGCTATCTCTGGGAGGACTATACTCATTTGAAGATACATACTCATGACCTCATCCTAAGTGTTTGGGGAATTCGGCCATAGGGAATTGTCTCCCTCCCCCTCTACTACTACTGTTACTACCAACTGTGGTGGAAGTGGTGGAATGACTATGTCACTTTTGGGTCGCCATTCCTTCTTCACCATTGTTGAAGTGGAAGGTTGAGAAGGAGAGCTCAACCTCACCTCAATGGATGGAGTAGATGGAATACGACCCTAAGGCCGTAATCAAATCACCAACGAGGCTTTCTTCTCCCTCGATGCTATCTTCTATGCCTTAGCTAGCATAGGGGATGCTGGAACAAGAAATGGTGAAGGTGGATGACGAGTAGTGCAGTGTGGTGGAGACACCAGTTACCACTATGTAAGAGCTCTCCTCATGTTACTGACTACGCCTGTGAGTACTATACTCTCAGTATGGTTGGCTCTAGTAGTCTGCCAACCTAGGAAATCCACAAGAGCAAAGGTTGCCAACTACAGGGCATATTTCTTCCTCTCCCTCCTATCTGCCAGTACTGCCACTTGGGCCTCTATGTATCTAGCTCTGTGTATCTAATTCCTGATGCTCTTAGGGATCAAAGACCTCAAGTCAAATAATGCGCTGGACTCTGAGCATCTATGGGCTTTGCCTATCTGGCGAATAAATGAACATAATCCAGTGTAGGGCCTCCTTCTCTCCCTAGTTGGTACCTCATAATATGCTGGTGGTGGAGGTGATGATGTAATCCTATTATAATGCTTCTATCCATCTGAGCTTGAGATGGGATAAAACTTGTTGTCACTAAGTAAGGGGAGACCTCCCGGGGTGAACCCTCCTCTACAACATGGGATCCTACCTCTACCTCTATAGCTGCTCATTCATGATGCTGTTTAACCCTCCAGCTCTTATTATGGTGCTAAGTATGGGTGAGTCGAGCGGGGCAGGAGCTAGACCTACCTCAAAGGTAGGGGAGACTATCTCGGAGGCCAAGATAGCCTTCCCCTTTGAGGGGACCAACGAGGAGGTGTCAACCCTCATCGGGGCAACAGGATGAACAACTGATTAAACACACAGGAGAACCACTGACACTACTGATCCTACAACTATAACTAGTCATACTGAAGCTACTTTTGCCTTTATGGGGACCTTTTCTGCCTTCCTCTTCATTGAAGGAAACTCAGAGTCAGAATGCATGTCAAGGAGAATGAGTGGCATCTACCCTGCCGCCACCTCCCTACTGACTATTGTGAGGAATATCCCCTCACAAGTAATTCGCACTACCTCAAATCTGTGACCAAACTGAATCAGATGCACAATGGGTGAGGTGAGCTTGGCTTGATCTAAGGCCAAGTCAAGATCAGATGGGAAGGAGAACATGAACTTGCTAGGAGCCATGTGGACTGAGTTGAGCTGAACTAAAATTGACTGAGCTGAAACTCTACATTTATTGAAAACATAATAGAATCAGACTCTCTTGCCTTGGCATTCACCTTCATAAATAAATTCTAAACTTGATTTGGAAATTTGAACCCACACTCAACAAATTTAGTTATGTTAAGTGGGGATCATTGGAGTGATTTTGATATGTGAGGAGAGTCTTCGCCATATAATATTGATTTAGAACCTATACCTAACTAGTGTAAGTAGGTTGGGCGAGGTTCAAATATTTGGAGAGACCTTTGATGATATTTGTGTTGTGTATCTTGTTTGAAAATTTCAATTTAAAAAACTTTTACTTAGCAAATTTAGGTAAGCTAAGGAAAGACTTTGATTTTGTGTTTAGAAATTCTTGTAAGAAATCTTAGCTTGTGATGATTGATTATGTGTGTGATATATATTGATGTGATTCGAAAATGGGGCTTCTTACTTAATAAATTTAGTATGTTAAGTAGAGGCCAAATGTGTTTGATATGTGTTTGAAAATGAGACTCTCACTTAACAAATTTTGTATGTTAAATGAGAGCCAAATAAGATTGTGATTTATATTTTAAAAAAGAGACTCTCATTTAACAAATTTGATATGTTAGCTGAGGCTCTTAACAAATTTTGTATGTTAAGTAGGAACCAAGTGTGTTTATGATTTTAAAATGAGATTCCCACTTAACAAATTTCTATGTTTAGTGGGAATCAAATATGATATGATTTGTTTTTGAAAATGAGACTATCACTTAATAAATTTGGTATGTTAAATGAAAGCCAAATATGATTGTGATTTGTATTTTGAAAATGGGACTCTCACTTAACAAATTTGGTATGTTAAGTGGAAGCCAAATGTGATTTGATTTATATTTTGAAAATGAGACTCTCACTTAACAAATTTGGTATGTTAACTAGGAATCAAATGTCACACGATTTGAAAAATGGGATTCTTACTTAACAAATTTGGTATGTTAAGTAGGAATCAAATGTGACATGATTTAAAAATGGGATTATTACTTAAGAAATTTAGTATGTTAAGTAAGAATCAAATGTGATTATGATTTATTTGAAAAAGGTGAAATATATTTAATAAATTTGAGTATGTTAAATAGAGTTCAATTTGTTTTTGTGAATTTTGGAAATGGGACTCTCATTTGACAAATTTGGGTATGCCAAATGGAGTCCAATATATGTCCTAATTTCATGTGTATGATTTCTAACTTTTGAAAAGATGGAACTTCAACTCTAGCATATGTGAGATATGTTAAGTGAAGTTTCAATTTTATGCTATGATTTTATTTGAAAGTAGAATCTTCATTCAAGTAATTCGGGTATGTTGAAAGAAGACGACCATTTTCAAAAGTGTGCTTTTCAAAATGGAGAAAATTCAAACTCTAGCATATGTTAAATATGTTAAGTGGAGTTTCAAATTTCATGCTATGATTTTATTTGAAAATAAAATCTTCATTCAACAAATTTGGGTTTGTTGAATGAAGGTGGTCATTTTCAAAAGTGTGCTTTTGAAAAAGAGAGAGACTCTAACTCTAACATATGTGAAACATGTTAAGTGGAGTTTTAATTTTATGCTATGATTTTACTAGAAAATAGAATCTTCATTAAATAAGTTTGGGTATGTTGAATGAAGATAAATATTTTCAAAAATATTCTTTTGAAAAATGATTTTGATTTTGAAAAAAACCTCCATGTAACAATCATTGGGATTATTAGATGAGGTTTGGTTATTTGAGTTTTATGCATTTTGAAAATTTCTTATGAATTTTGTGCAAGATCTTTTGTTATGTAAATTTTGAAAAAGTGTTTTTGGAAGTGGTATTTTGTAAACGAGTTTATTTTCTTAAATATAAGATGAACCTTGCCTCACCAAGCTAGTGGTAAGGATGTTCTAAATTTTAGTCATCTCCTTTTATTAGTTAATTTTATCTTTCACCTATTGGGGGACCCAATAAGGGTTCCAACACCTACAAGGAGTGATGTCCTAAAACCTTGAGGATGTTGGCTAGCTTTGCCTAAGAATGAAATAAGCTAAGTGCCAATAGAAGGAAAGATTGTTTTGAACTCATATAAAATACAAGTCCACTATCGATGCTTGGAGACAATAATTGTCTACTAGAGATAGAGAGAGGAACCCTCCCCAATGAAGTCGCCAGAAAAATCTATGGTGTTTGTTTTCGATTATGTGTATGGGGGACACCAAGCAAATCTAACAGTTTTCTTATTGAGGTGATCAGGTGCGACATTAAGGAATGGTGCACTATCTCAAAAGATAGAAATCACCGCTACAATGGACCTAATCACCTAATAAGGACTCCTAAGACATGATGGGTCTTCGACTACACTAGAGATTTTTTTTCTACTTTACATGGATGATTAAAGTAGGGTTTATTTAAACTGTGTTCTAAAGTTCCCTATGGGGGCAAACCCCCATAGTTAATTACGTCCTAAGGAAGGTGAGTTATTTAAGAATACTCTTGATTAAAGTAGGCAATTATTGTATCCAAAGATTTCAAAGATATGATTATCAATAAGTTGGCTATGTTTGGAAAATCAAATGGGATAGTTCAAAAGGAGAGACTTATTATCGAAGCCAAATGGAGATGCGTTAGGGATGCTTGTGATACTAAGGATCCTACTTAACATTCCAATCTATCCTATGGTTGAGCTTTATATGTTTGAAAGTGAAGAGAATTATTTATTTAAGTTGAAATTTAATAGAAGGCTAGGACTTATAATCCAATAATACAAGATTATGGGAATGCCTAGGAGGTGAAGATTTATTCTTGTAGCCCAAAGGAAACATCTACATCGGATCCTAAATCATGATAGATTTAGTAGGAATCAAAGCGTGACCTAAATCTAAGTGAAAATGGGTATATAGTTTACCTCCACAAGAGACGATAAACCACGTGATTGCTGGACTTATATTTGCCTAGAGTGGCAGCCATCTAACTCCTTCTATGCTTTAAAACCATGTAGGCAAGTCGTATGTTTTTGCAAGAGGCTAAAGTCCTTAAACCCACTCCATAAAGAGACTAGAACATGAGTGGCATGAGTAATGACTTAGTATAATGCAAATCTTTTCAAAATTTATTTCTATTTGACACTTCATTTAATAAAAGCTTTGGGAATTTCATATGTCTAGATGTTTGATGAAAATGAGTTATGAGTCAAATCAGTAAGAAGGGGTGTTTTCCACCATAAGGTATGTCCTCACAGGTCAAGCATTCTCCTATCATGCAAGGATGGAGATCCCCTCTTTTCAAGAGAGAAATAATATGCATGTAGGATGTGAAACATATAACATTCAGCTAAGGGGTTGCTAAATCTTTTAATTATCTTGACTTAATTTCTTTGCTTTATGATGAGGTTATGAGTTGTAGAAAATTTTCATTATGAGTTGTAGTTGGGATAAAAAATTAATTTTTTTCAAAAAGCCTAATTACATCCAGGCCACACATTAAAGCATCAATATAGAAAGAAACTATAAGAGCCATGCAATTTCTAATGGAGGTTAGCTAAACATACATTCCACCCAAGCAATTACATTTATCATTTGGATTTAGCACCCTACACATGGGTAACCAAGCCCACCTGTCCTAATTTAGATTATGCTTAGGGGCTTAAGCAACCTATAAAAGAGAGCATTTATATTTATTTTTCTAGCAGCCCCTTAAGCACAATGCCATGCAAAAGACATAATTAGGCTAATAACGGCCTAGCATCCAGTTTATGAAACATACACCCTAACATCTAGTCTAAAACACTACATCATAAAACGAAACATACATTAAACCATGCACCACCCTAACATAAGACTAGAAGTGGTGACTTGATCTAATGTGTGTGTATTAAGGCTTGTGTGGTATGTCCTAACTAGGTTTTAAGGTTATAGTTTCCTATGTATGAAGAGATTTGATCATGAGGGTTGTTTCACTTTAAGTGGTTTAATTGATCTATAAGTTTTACTAAATGTTTTCTTTTATTTCATTTGATTTAAAAGAGTGGATCACTCTCTTTTATCCCTACCTTTATCATTTTTAAAGGTAATTAATTAAAAAATTCTCTTTAGTGAATGGCTTATTACATATTTTAATTAATCCTAAGTTTAGGTTCACTTTAAATAAACTCATTCAATTAGAAAAGCATCTTAATATTAATTGGATTGAATTATTATCACATAACACATGTTTTTTTTTCTTTCCATCATTCATAGCATGCATATGATTAGGTCCTAAACATACATATACATACAATTTATATTTTAGCATACTTGAATGATGAATGCAATAAAATGTATTTGGAATTGATGTTTCCTTTGGTTGAATTATTTTGTCATATTAATTTAAAGCTCTATTTTAATTCTTATGCAAGAGCATGAGCAAAGAGCTTTAAGTTACATGATTAATCAATTCAATCACTTGAACAAAGTATGAATGCATGTTTCATTTTAATGGGAAAGGGATTTTCATTCATTAGCCAAATGTACACACAAATGTATAAAAGTTTTAAGCAAGTACATCACTATTGTTGCACACCAAGGGAGTGAGGTAGGAACCTCTTTATGGCTACTTAAATCTATGCATCCCTCGGATGTCCAGACTAATATACCCACTATCCTCAAATACATATGGATGCATAAGCAACTATAGAAATTAGAATCATGCAAAAGTTGAATTGATTTGATTAAATTATGGTTTTCAACCACTAATTGTATCACACACACACACACACACACACACACACACACACACACATATATATATATATATATATATATATATATATATATATATATATATATATATATATATATATAATTTTAAGTAGGTATGATGCCATTATTTCACACCAAGGGAGTGAGGTAGGATCCTCCTTGGACCAGCTTAAAGCCATGCATTCTTGGGATGTCCAGACTAAGATACCCACTATTTTTATATATATGAGAATGTGCAAACAACTATAGAAATAAAAATTATACAAAAGTTGGATTCAATTTTATTAATTTATTTATGTAAATGAATTAAAGCTCCATCTAAATTCTAATGTCAAAAATGCATAATAATGAAATCAAGTAGGTACGTCACCATTATTCTACATCAAGGGAGTGAGCTAAGAACCTCCTTAGGGCTACTTAAAGCCGTGCATCCCTAGGACTAAAATCTAACATTCTTACTAAATCAACATATGAATATATGAAAGAAACTTCACTTCATACACTAAGTTTATATTATATATATAATATATATATATATATATATATATATATATATATATATATATATATATATATATATATATATATATATATATATATATATATATATATATATATATATATATATATATATATATAATTGAAGTCACAACACATATTCTTATTCATTAAGAAGCTTTTGAAAATATGTTTGAGATTTAGTAGTGATGATAGCCACTCGTATTCTTAATTAAGTCAACACATGCAAGTTGGCATAAATGAAATCATTTCCTACTTAATAGATTTTTGAAAAGAATGAATGCATGACTACAAGTGGAATACAACCTTTTATTTCTTACAACACAAGCATGCAATTTCATTCAATCCAACTAATTCCTAAGGATAATCACATTAAATAAGTTTATTTAAAATAAACCAAAGTTTGTTAAAGCCATTTTTAATTTCATATTTGATTTGATTTATGAAATGTGAAAGAGGTTTACTGGTCCTAATCTCATTCCCATATGTGTGAGTTAATTTGATCTAATAAAAAGCAATTAGGTTGATTTTATGGATTGATTAAGTTACGCGTAGACTAAATCAATTAATTAACCCATACCTATGTCACGTTAAGTTAATCAATTAAAAAATTAAGAGCTAATATGATATCCAACAACATGAAAAGTAAATTGCAATGCTCCTATGAAATGAAAGGGGCCTAATGCAATTAGCTTAAAATTATTAATTAATTAAGCTTAAGGAGCTCACTTAATTACTCTTATGGTTTTCTCACACATGTGAACTAACCATAATTTCATTAGCTCCCTCTTTAGGCTATTAAACACCGAAAGAGCTAATCAAAAGTTAATTAGAGAAGTAAATTGAATCAAATTAATTAAGTTCATTAATTATTTAATTAAATCTTAACTATCCTTAATCAATAATATGAAATGGACTTAGGGAAAGAGACAAAGAAGGGAGCCTAAGTCACAATCCCTAAATCCTTTCAATTAGTTAATTAAAGTTCAAGTATGATTTGGATTTTGATTGATTTTGTTAATTAATTAATCAATGATTTTTTAATTAATTAATTATTTAAGAGGCAATGGAGAAGACTTAAGGAAAATATTGGAAGTGGGGGTCCCAATCCATTTCCCTAAACTTCATCACCATTAATAGAGGTTAATAAGCTTAATTGATTGATTAATTTACTGTTCATTTGCTTAATTATCATTAACTAAGATAGGAGTGTAATTAAAGCTTAATCTATTAATTTTTCCCAATTAATTATCTAATAAATCCCAAGAAAAATAGTAGAGGTAGAGGTCATTCCCTAAACATCTCTAGAAAGTTTGAAATTATATGCTTAACTAAGTAGAGAGTAATTAGGCTAATTATGTTTTCAATCAAACTTTAATCAAGTAGATATTACTATTCAAAATTAATTAATAATAGTTTTAATGGATTCTCCTCTGAAATACCTTTAAAATGATCCCTCATTTGTATTTTTGGATTTTTTATAATTAGTTATGAATTCTGGAAGTTTTAACATTAAAAAAAGATTAATTAACCCCATAATCCCATCGACGCCATGAGGCTGCTGAGGTGGCACGCTTTCCACATGTCATGATGGGATTGGTTATTTAAGTTGTCACACACAATGCCGATGCAGATAGAGGCGGAATGCGTTATGGTTTTTTAGATTTTTTATTTTATTTTATTTTATTTTTATTTTAAGTTTAGTTTTAATTTTATTTATGTTTTTTATTTTTAGGTTTATTTTATTTATTTATAGTTTAGTTTAGGTTTTTATTTATTTTATTTCAGTTTAGTTTTGGTTTTTAATTTTTATTTTTTTTTTAGGTTTAGGTTTAGGTTTAGGTTTAGGTTTTAGTTAAGTTTTTATATTATTTTATTTTCTTTAGTTTTAAGTTTTTTTTAGGTTTTATTTAGTTTAGGTTTAAGTTTTTATGTTTTTAGGGTTTTGGGTTTTGGGTTTTGGGTTTGGGGTATAGAGTTTAGGGTTTATGTTTAAGGTTTAGGGGCTTAGGATTTAGGGTTTAGAGTTTAGGGTTTAGGGTTTATGGTTATTTTTTGGTTTTAGGGTTTAGGTTAGGGTTTTTATTTATTTGTTTTAAATTAACTAAACTAGTAAGTTTAAGTTTATATAATTTATTTTTTTATTTATTTTAGTTTATTTTATTTTTAATTTTATTTAGGTTTATTTTTATTTTTATTTAGTTTAGTTTATTTATTTTAGTTTTATTTATTTTAGTTTAGGTTTTTTATTTTTGTTTATTTTTTTAGGTTTAGGCTTTGGTTTAGGTTTACTTTTTAGTTTAATTAATTTTTATTTTATTTTTTAAGTTTACATTTTATTTTTTATTTTTAGGTTTTGGTTTTGGTTATTATTTTATTTTTTAGGTTTAGGTTTTTATTCTAGGTTTATTTTTAGGTTTTATTTTTTTGTTTAGTTTAGGTTTAGGTTTTATTAATTTTAGTTAGTTTATTTTTGTGTAGGTTCAGGTTTCTTTTATTTTGTTTATTTTAAGTTTAGTTTTTTTTACAATTTAGGTTTTATTTTCTAATTTATTTTTAAGTTTTATTTTTAGGTTGATATTTTAGGTTTAGGTTTGTATTTAGTTTTTATTTTATATTATTTAAGGTTAATTTTATTTTTATTTTTCATTTAATTTTTATTTTATTTAGGTCTTTTATTTTTAGGTTTATTTTATCTTTTTGTTTAGCTTAGGTTTTTATTTATTTTATTTTAGTTTTATTTTTATTTTTTATTTTATTTTTAGGTTTAGGATTATGTTTACATTTAGGTTTAGGTTTAGGTTGGAGTTTAAGTTTTTATTTTATTTTAGTTTTTATTTTATTTAGGTTTAGGCTTATTTATTTATTTATTTTATTTTTTTGGTTTTATTTAGTTTAGGTTTAGGTTTTTAGGTTTTTAATGTTCAAGGATTAGGATTTAGGATTTAGGGTTTAAGGTTTAGGGTTCATGGTTTAGGGTTTAGTGTTGTAGGGTTTAGGTAGTGGTAGGTTTAGGGTTTAGGGTTTAAGATTTAGTGGTTTATGGTTTAGATTTAGTGGCCTGGGTTTATGGTATGCCTGTGGTTGGGTTAGGGTCCGTGGTTAGGTTTTTTAGAGTTGCCTAGTAATATGCTCAGCTTATACCAGGTCATTTAGGTCAGGGTAGGGTTTAGGATTTAGGGTTTAGTTTTAATCAAGCAAACCCCAGTAAGTTTATTTTGTTTAGTTTTATTTTTATTTTATTTATATTTTTTAATTTTATTATTTTAGTTTACTTATTTTAGAATTTATTTTAGTTTAGGTTTTAATTTAGTTTATCTTCACGCCAGTTTAGTTTATTTTATGAGTTTATTTTATTTTATTAGGTTTAGGTTTTAGTCATGGTTTAGTGGCCTGTGGCCCAGGACCCAGTTTAGAGTTTAGTGAGGGTCAGGGCTCAGCCTCATGGCAGTGTAGCAGTGATCAGTATTTGTGGCTCAGTGGTGGAGTGGTGTGAGTGATTTAGTTTGGGCCTGGGTGGGAGGGGTGGCCCAGGAGCCCAGGTTTAGGGCCTAAGTTTAGTTTAGGGTCCAAGTTAGTTGGTTTTAGGTTTTAGGGATTAGGGTTTAGGGTTTAGGATTTAAGGTTTAGGGTGTAGGATTTAGGATTTAGAGTTTTTGGTTTATATTTTATGGTTAGCTTTGGGTTTAGGGTTTAGGGTTTTTTTTTTAAAATTAAGTAAACCTTTAAGTTTAGGTTTATTTAATTTATTTGTATTTATTTTAGTTTTTTATTTTTTTATTTTAGGTTTATATATTTTAGTTTTGGCTTTTGATTTTAATTTATTTTTTATTTTTAGGCTTAGCTTTATTTTTTAGTTGAGTTTCATTTTTATTTTATTTTTTATTTATTAGGTTTTTTAGGTTTTTAAGGTTTAGGGTTTAGGGTTTAAGGTCAGGATTTAGGGTTTAGGGTTTAGGGTTTACTGTTTAGGGATTAGGGTTAAGGGTTTTTAGGGTTTAGGGGTTAAGGTTTAGGATTTAGGATTTAGAGTTTATGGTTTAGAGTTTATGGTTAGCTTTGGGTTTAGGGTTTAGGGTTTTTTTTTTAAATTAAGTAAACCTTTAAGTTTAGGTTTATTTAATTTATTTCTATTTATTTTAGTTTATTTTATTTTTTTATTTTTAATTGATTTAATTTTTTTATTTTAGGTTTATATATTTTAGTTTAGGTTTTTTATTTTAATTTATTTTTTATTTTTAGGTTTACCTTTATTTTTGAGTTGAGTTTATTTTATTTTATTTTAGGTTTAGGTTTAGAAGGTTTGGGGTGGTCAGGGTGGGTAGGGTTTAGGTTTAGTGATCAGTGGCTGGTTAGGGTTTAGGGCCTAAGCCCAGGGTGTTTTAGGGCCTGGTTGGGTTTAGGGCTTTAAGGCCCAGAATTTAGAATTTAAGGTTTAGGTCTGTGGCTCAGGTCAGGGTTAAGGGTAGGTTTAGGGTGGGTTTGAGGGTAGGATAGTTTAGGTTTAGAGTTTAGCTTGTTTTAGGTTAGTCAGGGTAGGGTATTTTTAAATCAAGCAAACCCGGTATGTAGTATTATTTATTTATTTATTTATTTATTTTTATTCAAATTTTATTTAGATTTTTTTATTTTATTTAGTTTAATGTATTTATTTTAGTTTAGCTTTTTTTCATTTTAGCATAGTTTTTAGGTTTAGGTTTAGGTTTAGGTTTAAGTTTATTTTTTAGTTTAGTTTTAAGGTTAGTTTTTTATTTTAGGTTTAGGTTTAAGTTTAGGTTTTATGTTAGGTTTTTATTTTATTTAGGTTTAGGTTTTTTTATTTATTTTCTGTTTTAAGTTTTATTTCGTTTAGATTTAGGCTTCTAGGTTTTGAGGGTTTAGGATTTAGGGTTTGGGGTTTTGGGTTGGTTTATTATGGCTCAGCTTATGGTTGGGTTTATTTTATGGCTCATGGTAGAGAGGGTTTTATGGTTTAGTTTGAGCCTGGGTTTAAGGGTTTGGTTAGGGTAGGATTGTAGATTTAGTGGTTTAGAGTCAGTTTAGGGTCACTTTAGGGTTTAGGGTTTAGGGTTAGGTTTTTTTATTTATTTTTATTTTTTTTAATTAAGTAAACTAGTAGGTTCACATTTATTCAGCTTATTTTCTTTATTTTAGTTTATTTTATTTTTTATTTTGATTTAGGTATTTTTATTTAGTTTAGTTTATTTATTTTAGGTTTATTTGTATTAGTTTATTTTTAAGTTTAGGTCTAGGTTTAGGTTTTTTTAGTTTACTTTTATTTTTATTTTATTCGTTAGGTTTCATTTTATTTTTATTTTTAGGTTTAGGTATAGCTTTTTATTTTATTTTTTTATGTTTAGGATTTAGGTTTTTATTATTGGTTTATTTTTAGGCTTTATTTGTAGTTTAGGTTTTAGTTTATTTTTTGTTATTTAATTTTATTTAGTTAAGTTTAGGTTTAGGTTTTAATTATTTTAGGTTTAGGTTTAGGTGTTATTTATTTAATTTAGTTTATTTTTGTTTAGGTTTAGCTCTATTTTATTTTGTTTAGGTTTAGGTTTATTTTTGCTTAAGTTTAAGTTTTGGTTTAGGTTTATTTTATTTTGTTTATTTTTTTTTTAATTTAGGTTTAGGTTTTATTTAGTTTAGGGTTTAGGTTCTACTTTTTATTTATATTTAAGTTTTATGTTTAGGTTTATTTTTCAGGTTTAGGTTTTTATTTAGTTTTTATTTTAGGTTTATTTTATTTATTATTTTATTTTAATTTTACATTTAGTTTTATTTTATTTTGGTATTTATATTTAGGTTTATTTCATTTTAGTTTAGTTTGGGTTATTATATTTAGTTTATTTTCATTAGTTTATTTTATTTTATTTTTAGTTTAGTTTAGGTTTTATTTTATTTTATTTGTTAATATATAGGTAGGTTTTATTTATTTTATTTATTTTGGAGTTTTAGTTTTAGGGGTGGGTGTTTAGTTTAGGTTTAGGGTTGAGGAGTGGTAGGGTGTGAGTGGGTTTAGTTTGAGTTAGGGTTTAGTAGGGTCAGGGAGTGGTAGTGGTTTGTGGAGGGTTTAGTGTGGCCTGTGGTGGGGTTTTGTGGGTGGTTTAGTGGTCAGGGTTTAGGGTTTGCATAGGGTTTAGGGTTTAGGTTTAGGATTTTTTAGGGTTTAGGGTTTATTGTCTAGGGTTTTTTTTTAAATTAATGAAACTAGTAGGTTTAGCTTTATTTAGTTTATTTTTTTATTTAACTTATTTTATTTTATTTTCTAATTTTACATAGGTTTATTTTTAATTTTTAATTAGTTTAGTTTAGGTTTTTATTTTAGTTTAGTTTTTAGGTTTATGTTTGGTTTATGTTTATTTTTTTAGAAAAGTTTTATTTTTATTTTATTTTTTTAGGTTTAGGTTTTTTTTTGGTTTAGGTTTAGGGTTTTATTTTATTTTTTTTGGTTTCGATTTTAGGTTTTTATTTTAGGTTTGTTTTAAGGTTTTATTATTTTTTTTATTTAGGTTTAGGTTTATTTTTACTTTATTTTATTTTATATAGTTTAGGGTTTAGGTTTAGTTTATTTTAGTTTTAGGTTTAGGTTTTATTTATTTTAGTTTAGTTTGTTTTAGTTTTAGGTTTAGGTTTTGGTTTTTTTAGTTTAGTGTTTAGGTTTTCTTTTTCTTTTATTTTTAGGTTTATTTTTTAGGTTTAGGTTTTTATTTAGTTTTTATTTTATTTTATTTTATGTTTATTTTATTTTTATTTTATGTTTAGGTTTTATTTTATTTATGATTTTTATTTTTAGGTTTATTTTATTTTTTAGTTTAATTTAGGTTCTTATTTATTTTATTTTATTATCTTTTAGTTTTTATTTTTTTATTTTATTATATTTTTAACCTTTGGTTTAGGTTTAAGTTTAGGTTTTACTTCAGGTTTTTATTTTATTTTTATTATTTTTATTTTACTTATGTTTAAGTTTTATTTATTTATTTTCCTTTTATGGTTTGTTTTGTTTAGGTCTATATTTTTATGTTTTTAGGGTTTAGCTTTTAGGGTTTGGGGTTTAGGGTTTAGGGTTTATGGTTTAGGGATTTATTATTTAGGGTTTGGGGTTTAGGGTTCAGGGCTTAGGGTTGTAGGTTTTAGGGTTTAGGGTTTAGAGTTTAGGATTTAGGGTTTTAAGATTTAAGGTTTAGGGTTGTAAGTTTAGGGTTTAGGGTTTAAGATTTTAGGCTTTAGGGTTTAGGGTTTAAGGTTTAGGGTTGTAGGCTTAGGGTTTAGAGTATAGCGTTTAGGGTTAGTTTTAGGATTTATGTTTTATTTTATTTTTATTATTTTTATTTTTTTTTTAAATTAACTAAACTGGAAGGTTCGAGTTTATTTAGTTTATTTTTTTATTTTAGTTTATTTTATTATTTATTATGATTTAGGTTTATTTTTTTATTTAGTTTAGTTTATTTATTTTTGGTTTTATATTTTTATTTCTTTTTTAAGTTTAGGTTTTTTTAGTTTAGATTTATTTTTATTTTATTTTTTTGGTTTTGATTTTATTTTTAATTTGTAGGATAAGGTTTAGGTTTTTATTTTATTTTTTTAGGTTTAGGTTTATTTTTAGGTTTAATTTTTTTTAGGTTTAGTTTATTTTAGGTTTAGGTTTTATTTATTTTAGTTTATGTTTAGGTTTATTTTATTTTTATTTTAGGTTTAGGTTTTTTTAGTTTAGGGTTTAGGTTCTATTATTTATTCATTTTTAGGTTTATTTTTTAAGTTTAAGTTTTTATTTATTTTTATTTGAGGTTTATTTTTGTTTTAACTTATTTTCATTTTATGTTTAGTTTTTATTTTATTTAGGATTTATATTCTTAGGTTCATTTTCTTATTTTTAGTTTAGTTTAAGATATTATTTATTTTATTTTAGTTTATTTTTATTAGTTTATTTTGTTTAATTTTTAGGTTTAAGTTTAGGTTGTTATTTTTTTTAATTTATTTAGGTTTAGGTTTATTTATTTATTTTATTTTTAGGTTTTATTTAGTTTAGGTTTAGGTTTTTAGGTTTTTAGGGTTTAAGGTTTAGGGTTTAGCCTTTAGGGTTTCTGGATTTAGGGTTTAGGGATTTAGGATTTAGGGTTTAGGGTTTAGTGTTTAGGATTTAGTGATTAGAGTTTTTAGGGTTTAGGGTTTAGGGATAGCTTAGGGTACAGTGTATACGGTTTAGTGTTTAATGTTTAGGGTTTTGGGTTTATGGCTTAGAGCTTAGGATTTAGGGTTTAGGGTTTTAGGGTTTATGGTTAAGGGTTTAGGTTTTAGGGTTTAGGATTTATGGTTTAGGGTTTAGGGTTTTTAGTGTTTTTTTTTTGTTTTTTTTTTGTGGGGAAACCTCACGTAGGGGGTATTTTATTGCCACAAAAAGAGGGTTACAAGGTCCTTAAAGGGGATAAACCTGAACCATCCAAAGAGCTACAATCATCTAAGGAGTAAATCCCTATCAAAAGCAAAAGAAGTTATTAAAGCAATCAAAAGCTACAAATAGATTAACATAAAAAGCCAAAGGAAGATTAGGGCCAATGCTCTGCAGGTTATGAGAATGCATGACACTATGGAGCAAACCTGCAAGAGGACAAGAGAGAAGCACTTGCAAAATTATAAACGAAAAGAAATTAGAGCAGTTAAGGTAATACAAACATAATGATAACTGAAAATAGCATAATCTAAGAATGATAGTAAAGAATTGTGATAGAGAAGGCTCAGGCTCAGTCACACCAAGTTGGGGCAGATGCGAATATGCCCATCCAAACTTCAGCAGAAGGGTTACATCACAAGAGCTACTACCAAACCAAAAGGGAGTGAAATCATCACAGCCATCATAACCAACAAACCTGTGAGAAGATAGCAGCTAGTTGTTGAAAGTCTTATGGGCCTTATTACCTGCAAACCTAAACAAAACTATATATAATATAGAGAGGAAATTGCAAATGGAAGAAAGATAAGGGGTCCGATGCAGGAAAAGTATCATCAATATAGTCACCTTGACATGAGGATACTTATACATATGAAATAGGCCAACATAAAAACCATCCACAAGAAAATAGCAGAAGTGGTCGCCTGCTGAAATCCTGCTTAGTAAGTCGATGAGCCTATAAGTAACACCATCCCAAACATATGATATATATATGAGTCTTTCAACCTAGAAGTAAAATCCAAAGAATGAGCCCAATCAAAATAGTGAATGCAGATGTGAACAAACCCCTTATTAATATCCATATCAGTAGTTGGCAAAAAGCAATTGTAAAGGAAGGCAGCATAACCCAATACCAAAAATAGCACCAAATAAAGATAGTCAACTACGCAAAGATGTCGAACAAAAAATTGGATAATCCATCAACAAACAATCAAGACAAGAAGACAAAGAAAAGGCGAGTTATCCATAGTACCACCCATTCGAATAGACATTGCATTCCAAGGAGATAGACAACTAATCAACCCAGATGGGAATAGAAACAATAGCAGTTAATGTAGATCACAACTATCAGTAAATGAACAGCAACCTAGACACAAATAGCAAGGGCAATCAGAAAGCCAATCCCAACAACAAAATAGTTAGTGCAACATTGGAACCCACCAGAGGATAAATCAAAATGAGGATTCAAATTAGGGTCCTCATTAAAATCCAGAAAAAATAAGACAGTAGATAACCAAGACAAAAAATAGCCAAGATAGTAGCAGCCAAGAGAACAACAGCCAAGACAGTAAGGGACAGCAAGATGGCCATAGAACCTCTCAATCAGAGTAGACATTGCAATAGTTAGTAACCAAGTAGATAGAGCATAAAAACATGGATCGAAAACACAGCAGCCTAGACACCAATGACCAAAAACAATTAGAACAATAAAGTCAGAAAAAACTTGCTGAACATAGGACCCTAAAGTCCTACAACCAACAAAGATAGAGCCAACATTGGAATCCTGAGAAACAAGGATAGCAAATATCCAAACTAACAAACAGCCAAGATAACCAAAATCAGCTAGCTGGCCAGAGAACCACCCATTCAGAATAAACAGTGTAATAGATACAAGTTTAATTGAAAGAAGATGGAGAAAAGAGCAGCAGATAAAGTAGTCCAAAGAATTTAGAGGATAAGCATATAATAAACCAATAAGGAGATTCAAATCAAAATCCACCAAGCAGTCAACAACTTCAATAGAGGCATGCTGAACAGAACAAGCCAAAACCCCAGAAATAGCATGTAGAGTATTAATCCAGTTTAGCCACCAACCTAGACAGTAATTACAAACAAAATGGCCAAAAGTCCACCCATTGAGAGTAAATATAGCATATGTAAAGATCCAAATAATCAGATGGATAATCATAGGGTTCTGCACCATTTGAACAGAACCAAATGGGATAAAATAGCAGCAGGAGATATCAGCAGTTGCCTAATTATTAATAGCAAAAATAGTCAGAGAAACAAAAGGCAAGAAATAGATAATAACCACAAAGACAACCTACTAGACAAAGGACCCTAAAATCCAAAAGCCAATAGTGGTAGCAATAAAAAAAAAATTACACCCACCATATAAAATTCCAATAAAAATAGAGATGTAAAGTAGCAACAGAAAGGGTTCAAAAGATAATCAACAGAGAAAACCTTCTAGATAAAGATCATCAGGCTAGCAGCTAAACCAACAACCACATTAGGGTTTTTAGGGTTTAGGGGTTTAGGGTTTAGGTTTTAGGTTTAGGGTTCCGGTTTTAGTTTAGGTTTTTGGGTTTTTGTTTTTTTTAATATAGAACAAATTCATATTCAACATTTCTTCTTTTGTTTATTTAGTCTATTTTTTATTTTTATTTATTTTTATTTATGTTTATTTTTTATTTTTATTTAGTTTAGTCTATTTATTTACTTTAGGTTTTTTATTTTAGGTTATTTTTTTAGGTTTAGGTTTAAGATAATTTTTTAGTTGAGTCTTAATTTAATTTAATTTTTTTGGTTTAAGTTTTATTTTTTTATTTTTTATTTTCGGTTTAGGTTTTTATTTTGTTTTTTTATGTTTAGGTTTTAGGTTTTTATGTTAGGTTAATTTTTAGGTTTTATTTTTAAGTTTAAGTTTAGGATTATTTTTAGTTAATTTTATTATATTTAGTTTAGGGTTTAGGTTTATTTTATGTTTAAGTTTAGGTTTCATTTATTTTAGTTTAGGTTTAGGTTAATTTTATCTTATTTATTTTATTTTTATTTTAGATTTAGGTTTTTTTTTAATTTAGGGTTTGGGATTTATTTATTATTTATTTTTAGGTTTATTTTTTATGTTTAAGTTTTTATTTATTTTTTATTTTAGGTTTATTTTATTTTTATTTTACATTTAGTTTTTATTTTATTTAGCTTTTTATTACTAGGTTTATTTTGTTTTTTTAATTTAGTTTAGGTTTTTATTTTTTTTATTTTAATTTATTTTTAGTAGATCATTTATTTTATTTTTAAGTTTTAGTTTAGGTTTTTATTTTATTTTGGAATAGTTTTAATTTATTTATTTTATTTTTATGTTTTTTTTAGTTTAGGTTTAGGTTTTTAGGTTTTTAGGGTTTAGGGTTAGGGTTTAGGGTTTAGGGTTTAGGATTTAGTGTTTAGGCTTTAGGGTTTAGGATTTTTATGGTTTGTGATGTAGGGTTTAGGGTTAGCTTAGGTTTTAGGGTTAGTTTAGGGTTTAGGGTTTAATTTTTAGGGTTTTTAGGGTTTAGGGTTTAGTTTATAGGGTTTAGGGTTAGCTTAGGGTTTAGGGTTAGTTTAGGGTTTATAGATTAATTTTTAGGGTTTAGGCATATGGGTTTAGGGGTTTTAGAGTTTATGGTTTGGGCATCACGCTTAGTTTAGGGTTTAGGGTTTAGAGTTTTAGGATTTAGGGCTTAGAGTTTAAGGTTAAGAGTTTAGGGTAAGTTTAGGGTTTATGTTTTAGGGTTTAGGGTTTATGGTTTAGGGTTAAGGGTTTAGGGTTTAGGGTTTAGGATTTTAGCATTTAGGGTGTAGTTAAAGTTTAAGTTTAGGTTTAGTTTAGGTTAGTTTAGGGTTTAGGTTTAAGGTTTAGAGGTTTAAGTTGGTTTGATTCTGAGGTTTAGGATTGAGGTTTAAAGTTCAGGAGTTTAGGATTTAGGGTTAGTTTAGGGTTTAGGTTTTAAGGTTTAGGGTTTAGGGATTAGGTTTTAGGTTTTAGGGTTTAGGGTTTAGGGTTCAGAATTTAGGGTTTTAGCATTTAGGGTATAAAGTTTAGGGTTTATGGTTTAGGGTTTGGAGTTTAGGGTTAGTTTTAGGGATTAGGGTTTAGGGTTACAATTTTTTTTATGGATTTGTATTTATTTTTTATTTTTTTATTTTTTTTAAATTAAGTTAGTTGGTAGGTTTCAGTTCATTTTGTTTTATTTCTTTATTTTAGTTTATTTTATTTTTTATTTTGATTTAGATTTATTTTAATTTTTATTTAGTTTATTTTATTTATTTTAGGTTTATTTATTTTTATTTATGTTTTTTATCGTACTTTATTTTTTAGGTTTAGGTTTAGGTTTAGGTTTATTTTTTAGTTTGTTTTATTTTATTTTATTTTTTTAGGTTTAGGTTTTATTTTTTATTTTTAGGTTTTGGTTTAGGTTTTTATTTTATTTTTTTAGGTTTAAGTTTTAAGTTTTTATTTTAGGTTTATTTTTAGGTTTTATTTTTTAATTTAAGTTTAGGTTTATTTTTATTTTATTTTATTTTATTTAGTTTATGTTTAGGTTTAGGGTTAGCTTAGGATTGAAGGTTAGTTTAGGGATTAGGGTTTATAGGGATTCAACTTTAGGGTTTAGGGTTAGTTTAGGGTTTAGGGTTTATAGTTTAGGGTTTAGGGTTTAGAGTTTGTTTAGGGTTTAGCGTTTACGGTTCTTTAGGGTTTAGGGATGTAGGTTTTGGGTTTAAGGTTTAGGGTTAGTTTTATTATTCAGGGTTTAGGGTTTAGGGTTTAAGATATATGGTTTAATGTTTAGGGTTTAGGATTTAGGGTTTTTATTTTAAATTAAGTAAACCCGGAGGTTTAGGTTTATTTAGTTTATTTTCTATTTATTTTAGTTTATTTTATTTTTTATTTTTTATTTAGGTTTATTTTTTTATTTTGTTTAGTTTATTTATTTTAGTTCTATTTATTTTTGTTTAGGTTTTTTATTTTAGTTTATTTTTTAGGTTTAAGTTTAGGTTTATGTTTATTTTTTTAGTTTAGTTTTATTTTTATTTTATTTTTTAGGTTTATGTTTTAGTTTTTATTTTAGGTTTCTATTTGGGTTTTAATTTTATTTTTTAGGTTTATGTTTTAGCTTTTTATTTTAGGTTTTTTTAAGGTTTTTTTTTTAGTTTAGGTTTAAGTTTTTTTTAGTTTATTTTATTTTATTTAGTTTAGGGTTTAGGTTTAGTTTATTTTAGGTTTAGGTTTAGGTTTAGGTTTATTTTATTTTAGTTTAGGTTTATGTTTATTTTATTGTTTATTATAGGTTTAGGGTTTTTTTTAGTTTAGGTTTTAGGTTTTATTTTTTATTTATTTTTAGGTTTTATTTTTAGGTTTAGGTTTTTATTTAGTTTTTATTTTATTTAGGATTTTTTGCCACCATTCTTCAAGATCTTTGATGGCAGTGGGAACCCATGATAAAATATTACACACTTTAGTGCCGGCTATTACAATACCAGTGACAGCAATGCACTCCTCTTTCGGATTTTTGTTAGCAGTCTGTCACATGTTGCTTTCGATTAGTACTCCAAACTTCCCAACAGTTTGATGCAGACTCTTGCTGAGTTGGAGCACCTATTCATCAATAGCTTTGCTGGAGCTTAGCAGAGGGTGATTGTAGGCGACCTCATTGTAGAGAAACAAAAACTCAATGAGTCCCTTATTGATTACATTCTCAGGTGGCACAACCTAAGCATGAAATGCGAACCACAGCTATCCAAACAACATGCCATTGAGATTCTTCTCAAGAATATCCATGGCACGATCATCTTCATGCTTAAGGGCTTTACCATCATAACATTTAAGAAATTAATCCACTAGGAGGCTGGCCTACAAGAAGAAGACAACAGTTTCCCTTTCCTGACCAATCATCTAGGCCCAAGCTGGAGAAGGTGTTTGAGAAGAAGCCAAGACGCTATGTCAATGGACGAGGGAAGCGCCCAACCGAGTTCAAGAGAGATTACTTAATGACTCCTTTGCCACCTCCTCTTCTACCACCTCGGCCATCATACCGGTCACCGCAGCCGCCAGAACGACCATTACCACCACCTCAGCAGCCTACCCAGTAGCGTTATTCATATCCATCACCAGGTAGCTACTTTCTACCTACTCTTGTTGATATATTGAATAAGCCATATTCATTCAAGAGGGAGGTAGTTAGAAAAATCTTTAAGAATCTCTTAAAGAAACCTGACTTTTAGTTACTAGAGCCTAAGAGGTCGGAGGAATTGGGCAAGAATGATGATCCTAGCTATTGACCCTACCACTGTATGTTAGGTCATGTCTTAGAGGATTGTATCACTTTTAAGGACTAGCTTGAGCACAACTACAAGTTGAGAGCCATAGTTATACTTAAGAAATACTTATTAGAATAACCATCCAGTTCTGTTAGAGTAATCCTTGAGGATACTTGCCATCCTCTTAAGACCAAAAAATGTTAAGATATCTCCCTATCACGAACCTCTAAGAAGATCATTTCTAAAATCAAGAAGCTTTCCTTGCAAGTGCCTGAAGTAGCTCAAATCTCCAAGACCAAGGAAGGTTTGCTAGTTGCAAAGGACAACTTAGGGTGACCCAAGAGTAGCGCTCACCATACTTTCCTGGATAGTCCGAGTATAGCTTATGCCCGAGTTCGAGGTTCCTCTACCTGCTACCACCCTTCTCTACTAGAGATTGCACTCTGAGATAAGGGCACTACATCCCTTGATCTGCTTACTTCACTTGATTTCTATCATGTACCACCATCCAAAAAGAAATTAATGAGGAAAGCTGAATCTACTTATATTTTGTCTGCTTCTAATGCTCTTGATTTTATTTCTTATTGAAAGCTCTTTAAGTCTAAAATTAATAATATATCTAATAGTTTCGATCCTTTCCTTTCTTATTCAGAGTTGGACTATCCATCTATGAATCAATTGGGTTCACCTCTTGAGATTGACTTGGAGTCAATTGACTCTAAGGATCCCATAGGAGAAGTTGTAGGTATGCCCGATGAGAAGGTAGAACTTTCCACTAACTCATCATTCCAAGAAGTCACTAAATTCAACCTATGCAGTAGCAAAGTTCTACCTCCTAAGGTAGCACTTTAGGAGAAGGGTAAGTAAGTCATTAGTTCCAGTGAGTAAATAGCCCCTCCATAGGATGCTCCACCTATGGATATGCTTGTGGAGGACCAAGCTAGAGTTCATTACAATGTCCTAGCTAACCTTAGAAAGGTTCCAGTAAAGATAAGAATATATGATGCCCTTATCTTATCCAAAGAGATGAGGGAATCTCTAATCAAGGCCTTACGTGATCTAGAGATATGTTTAGCTTAGCTGATTGCTACTAAAGAGGAGGCCTGGCTATCAAAGTACATCTTAGGAGTTACATTCAGTGATGAAGACTTACTCCCAAGGATGACAGAGCACAACCGCATCTTTACATTACAATGGATGTTGGCAGATACAAGCTATCTAGAGTTCTAGTTGACCCATGTGTATCAATCAACATTATGAGTCCAAGAACCCTTGCCTACTTGAGGATCGACTTCTCCAAACACCAAAAGGAAAGTATGATGTTGAGAGGAGTCAATGAATAAAGAGAGAGGGCCTTATGGTGTTTATTTTTGAATGTATGAGGGGTCCTTTTTGAGGTGATCGGGTATAACATTGAGGTATGATGTACTCGAAAGATAGAGGCATCACCCTACAATGGACCTAATCACGCAATAAGAGCTCATAAGGTATCATGGGTCTTCGAATGTACCAGAGATTTTTCCCTACTTTACATGGATGAATAAAGTAGGGTATATAGTAAACCAGGTTCTTAAGTTCCCTATTGAGTCAAGTCTCCATAATTAATTATATCTTAGAAAATGAAATTTCCTAAGCATACTCTTGATTAAACTAAACAATTATCATCTCAAAAGATTTCAAGGTTAGACTATCAAAAGATTGGTTGTCTTTGCAAAATCAATTAGAAAAGTTCAAGGAGAAGACTTATTTTTGGAATTCAAATGAGATTACTAGGGTTTATAATCCACCAATACAAGGTTGTGCTCATGCCTAAGAGGTGAGTATTTATGCTCGTAGCCCAAACTAGGGCTTATAATCCACCAATACAAGGTTGTGCTCATGCCTAAGAGGTGAGAATTTATGCTCGTAGCCCAAAGGAAATAGCTACCTTAGATCGTAAATCTAGGGAGCTTTAGTACGAGCTAAAGCATGACCTAAATCTAAGCTACAGGTATAAGGGTTTACCTCCATAAGAGAGAATAAATTATTATACATCTGGACTTATAACTGCCTGGAGTGGCCGCCGGCTAACTCTTCCTATGATTTTAAAACCATGTAGTCTGATCTTATGAATTGTAAGATAGTTTGGGTAGTTATTTAATCAGAAAGAGACTATAGTCCTAAACACACTCTCTAAGAGACTAGAGCATGAGTGGTATGAGCATATGAGTTAATCTATAGATGTGAAATCTTTCCAAATTTTATTTCATTTTAGACAGATCATTTTGACAAGTGCTTCAAGTTTTCTTATGCCTAAATGCATGATGAAATAGGTTATGGATCAAATCAGCTAGAATAAGGTGTTCTCTACCACAAGGGATGCCCTCACAGGTCAAGCATTCCTTTATTGTGCAAGGATGGAGATCTTTCATGTTCAAGAGAGAAAGAATATGCATGCATGATGAGAAACACACACAAAAATAATTCTAAAAAATGTTAAACCTGAATACATCATGTTCAAGGATGGATATCCCACATGTTCAATATGAAGGGGGGTAAACACCCCCTTGTTTCCACTCAAACACACATAGAAATCATTCCTTAGAGCCCTAGCTACCAAAGATGAGCCACTAGAGCCATTCCCTATCCTCCCAAGATCGTTCCTCGATCGAAAAATGCCATTTTTGTCTGTCCCAAAATAGGACACTCCCATTTCTGACCTAACCTCTCCATTTCTCTATCAAACTCAAATTAACTTTGCACGCACATTTCCTAGGTCTCATCAAGAAAGAACAAATCATATTGGGTACCTAGGGCTCTAAGAAATGATTTTTATGTGTGTTTGAGTGGAAATAAGGGGGAGTTGTGGGTGACATGTAGGAGGTAAGTTGGCTCAGCTTGGTTGGTTAAAGGTGTGGAGATGGCTACCAAAAATGAATCATGGGTGTTTTATGGGTTTCAAATGCTCTAATGGGGAGGGTGAGGTGATTTCACCCCCCATGGGTCATGACCAACCACCCTTGGGTCAGGTCTGTCTAGTGCCTAGGTGGACAATTGGGAGAGTACCAAGTGGCCAAAAAATGGAAATGACCACTTACTTGGGTAATTTGTCTCATGTGATGCCCTTCACCCAAGGGTAGAATGATCATTTGATAATTGATTTGATTTAGAAAGATTTTAAATGAGCCAAAAGTAAGTTATCCCAAATTTTAACTCAATTGGATTTAATTTTGTTAAGTTTAGCTCAATTTGACTCATTTAGGTTAAATTGGGTTAGGTTGGGTCAAGTTGACCAATTGGTCAAATTAGGTTAAACCAAGGGTTGGGTCAAGTTAATATGAACATTTGGGATGTTTTGGTTCAATTAGTTTAGTTTAGTTTGGCTTAGATTTGATTTTGGCTCATTTGAATTCATTTGGGTCAAATGGGTCAAGTTGACCAATTTGACTAAATTGGCCAAATTGGCTTGCTTGGTTTGGGTGTTGGTAGTTGACCAATTGAAGATGATTGTAGACTTTAGTTTCAATTAATTTGGATTTGATTTTGATTTAGGCCAACTTGAACCTTTACGTCAATTTAGGCTAAGTAGGTCAATTGGGTTCAATTGGGTCCAATCATGTCTTTGGTCATGTTCAACAATCAATTTGGATTGAACTTGAGACATTGGTTGCAATCAATTTGGTTTACATTTTTATTTGACCCAATTTGGTCTTTTAGGTCAATTTGGGTCAACTTGGGTCAAGAAGGCCAATTGGGTTTGCTTTGACACAATTGAAGGTCAAGTCATATTCAAATATTAATTTTAATTTGGTATGAATCATTGGTTTCAAGGGATTTTGCTTAGGTTGCAATTTGGCTAGTTTGGGTTCATATGGGTTAAGAGGTTGACTTGGTCAAATGATCAAGTTTACTTGGTTTGATCAAATTTATGACAATTGATCAACCTTGGGTGATCAAAAATCATGATGGGAGGTTTTGATGGGCTTGGTTCAATTTAATTTGGGTAGGATTAGAACTTGGCTCAAATAGGTCAAATTGCCCACTTTGGGTCAAGTGGACCAGTTGGGTTTAGTTGGCTTGATTTTGGGTTGAGTTTGATTTAGTTGAGTTTATATATGGATTTGGGATTACTATATAAATTCAATTTCAATTGGCTTAGGTTCAAATGGGTTTTGGTTCATTTGAACATTTCAAGTTAGGTTGTTGTTTGACGCGTTGATTTTGGTTTGGCTTGATGACTATAGATTTTATTTATATTTGTGAATTTGATTGAAGGTATGATTGATTCATGAGAAAATCAATTGAATTTGGGTTTTTAAATGAACGAATTTGGCTTAGGTTTGGATTTTGATTTGGTTTGATTTAGTTTTTATAATTTAAACATATATTTCATTTAAATTTGTGAAGACTATTGAAAATATGATTGATTTGTGAGAAAATCAATTGCGTTTGACTTGATTTGGATTAAGATTTGGCTAAGTCCATGGGATAGGTCATATGGCTTAAGAATGATTTTGATTTAATACTATTTAGTTTGATTTAGTTTTGATCATTTGAATGTAGATTTGATTTATATTTAAGAAGATGATTGAAGAAATAAATTGATTATGAGAAAATCAATTTATTTTGGATTGATTTGGATAAAGATTTGTCTAAGTCCATGGGATAGGTCCTATGGCTTAGGAAGGGTTTCAAGTTTGGATTTGACCATGGACTTCAATCATTTGGTTCTTGAATTTGTGTTGGATTTGGATTTGAATTTGATGTTTGAATTGAACTTGAGGTTTGGTTTGAGTTGGTGAACAAGGATTGGATTTGGGTTGTAGGGTTTGTGGATTATCTTAATCCCTAAGGCATTTCCTAATCCTATGGTTAACCCTTCTAAGTCTTTAGGCTTAGGTTAAGTGTTTACCTAATTGTTAGAAGTGTCTTATGATTAGGGAAGTCTTAGTGTCTAGAAGACTCCTAAGTCTAAGATTGGAAGATTGAATCCGCACTCCATAAGTGAGGTCAACAGGCCTTAGGCTCCGTAGTGTTTCCCTTGGAGATAAATGATTGGAAGACCGAAGCCAAGTTTCATATTATAAACTTAGATACATCTTTAAATGCTTTGCTTGGGAGATCATGGATACATGAGAGCAACATAGATTCATCCTCTCTACATCAGTGTCTGAAGTTTGTGAGAGGTGGGATCGTCTACTGTGTCAAAGGAGATCTCAAGCCATTTACAGTTCACGAGGTCGACATATATGAGGATGAGGCTTACTACCTCCCTCAAAATTAATAAGTCTATTCTCGTGAGCTTGACCAAAGTTTAAAAATAAAAGAAAAAGAAAAAGAAAGAGAAAAAGGAAAATAAAAGAAAAGAGAAATGAAAAAGAAAATATAAGGGAGCGAAAATAAACTTGGAGGAGGAAGTGGAGCCTGACATTAGATTCCACTCATAGTTCATTACTCCATCCAAACATATGGGTAGGATGACCTGATCTCCACCTGGCAAAGAAAGAGGCCAGTTCAGAGGTAGTCCTAAGGGTGGAAAACCTCTTTATTGGCAACCGAATAGAAGATATGACCCACCACTAGTACTATATATAGACTTATAGTTCATAGGATGAGTCATATATGGTTAGCACACCAGGTAGCTTTTCTTAGTAATAGATTCCCTTGGAGGTGACACTAGAGCCAGATAGCGATGAAGACAAGGGTCCAAAGCAAAGCATAAGTGTATCCAAGTCTATATGTGAAATAGTTAGACATCAGTTGGGAACCTTAGCTCTAACCCCACTTTCCTCTCAAAAAGTTAAGGGTTTGGTAGTTAAGGAAGCTTGTAAGTCATCCACATGTGTGAAGACTTAGAGGTTCTTTCTGGGAGCATCATCCTCAAGTCAAGAAGTTGATGTAGAACTTGAGGATGATTCATATAAAGATTTAATAAAATTACCTTTTGATTGGTACTTACCTTTTGTTCATAATTTAGCAAAGAAAGGCCTAATCCACATTCTTGGTCAAAGCACAGGTGAGACTACTTAGAAAAAATATGGATGAACAAATGCAAAAGCTCTCAATCAAGACCAAGACTAGGATTCAGTACAGCAGGTCCAGTCAATGAAGATGATTACTACTTAATCAACTCCAATCATTTGGAATCTGATAGGTTCATTTGAAATCATATTAACTCATATGAAGAGCTGTTCTTATAAACTCTAAATGATCTAGATAATTTTGAAGTCAAAGATGCATCACCAGAGTTTGAAGAAGAGATCAAGTCAACCATTGACCAACTCAAAGAAATCAACTTAGGAACTAAAGTTGATCCATGCCTGACATACATCAGTTATTTGTTGAATGAAATTGAAACCAATGACTTAGTTAGGCTACTGACTGAGTTTAAGGATTGCTTTTCATAGAGTTATGAAGAGATGTCTGGATTGGCCCCTAATGCAGCGATCCATAAACTAGCAATAAAGCCGATTGCTAACCCTATCAAGTAAGCTCCTAGATGCATGCGATTAGACATATAATAATAGGTAATTTATGAAGTCAAGAAATTGAATAATGTTGGCTTCATCTAGGAAGAAAAATCCCCTACTTGGTTAGCCCTCATTGTCCCAATTAAGAAAAATAATGTCCAAATTCACATATGCATCGAATTTAGGGATTTAAATAAGGCGTGTCCAAAAGATGAATTTCCACTACCAATCCTGGAGCTGATGGTGGACACTGCCTCATCTCATGCAGTCTTCTCTTTCATGGATGGCTCATCTGGATATAATCAAATAAAGATGGCCCCTGAAAATGAAAGAAACACTTCTTTTAGAACCCCGATTAAATTCTATTGCTACAAGATCATGCCATTCAGCCTTAAAAATGCCAATGCTACATACCAGTAAGCTATTACTCAAATCTTCAATGAATTCATTCATCATCAAGTCAAGTGCTATGTCGATGATCTCATGGTTAAAAGTAGAGAAAATGATGACCATTTCTTTGACTTGAGAGTAGTTTTCGAATAGTTAAGACAATTTAACCCCAAAATGAACCCATTGAAGTATGCATTCAGAGTAGCTTCAAGGAAATTCCTTGGGTTTGTTATCCGACACCAGGGAGTCAAAATTGATCTAGGGAAGATCAAGGTAATATTAGAAATGCCACCCCCTAAAAGTTTAACTCAACTCGAATCATTCTAAGGGCAGTTGGCATCTTTAAGATGCTTTGTATCCAACCTATTGGGAAGATGTCAGCCATTCTCAACTCTTTTCAAAAAAGATACCATGTTCAAGTGGGATGACAAGTGTGAGCATTCCTTTGAAGACATCAAGAATTACCTGATGATGTCACTGATTCTAGTAGCCCCTATCCCAGGAAAGCCGCTCATACTTTACACTACTACATTAGACAACTCTCTTGGTGCTTTGTTGGCCCAAGCCAATGACGAAGGAAAGGAAAATGCACTCTACTACCTCAGCCATTGTCTAATCCCTACTAAGACTAATTATCCACCCATTGAGAAGCATTTCCTAGCTTTAATCTTTACATCCTAAAAGCTACAACAATACATGCTTCCTCATAAGGTAAACTTAATCTTTAGGAATAATCCACTACTATATCTTATGAAATGATTGACGCTATCCGGACGATTAGCATGACTATCCATGATCTTCTCACAGTATGACATTACTTTCATACCCCTCTGTATGGTTAAAGTACAAACGTTAGTGGATTTCTTAGCAGCACACCCACTTCCTGCTGACTCTCTACTTTGTGATGATCTCTTTGATGAACAAATCATGTACTTAGGGGATACTAGCATTCACTACTGAGAGATGTACTTTGATGGTGAGGCTTTGTGGTGTTATATTTTGGATGTTTGGTGGGGTTATGACACCACGTAGATCTGCAGATGTACTTATTAGGGTGATCATGTATGACATTGAGGAATGATGTACTATCTTGAGAGACAGAAGTCGCCATCCTATAATGGACCTAAACACCTAATTAGGGCTCCTAAAGACAATGGGTCTTCAACTGTACTAGAGATCTTTCCCCTACTTTACATGAAAAAGTAAAGTAGGGTTTATTTTAAACCAAATTCATTAATTTTTCTATGGAAGCAAGCCCCTACAGTTAATTACATCCTATGGAATGAGATTCCATGGGAATACTCTTATTTATGGTAAATGATCATTATCTCCAAAGATTTTGAAGATAGGGCTATCAATCAATTGGTTATTTTTAGAAAATCAAGTGTGATTGAGCAAGAGGAGGGAGTTATTATCGAAACCAATGGGAGATGAGTAGGGGATGCTCATGATACTATGAAACCTAGTGAGCATCCTAAACTATCCTATTATTTGGCTTTATATTTTTAAAATTGAGGGGAATTATATGTTTAAGTTGAATTTTTATAAGAAATTTAGGGCTTACAATTCTGCAATACAAGATTGTAAAAAAGCCTAAGAGGTGAATATTTATGCTTATAGCCCACAAATGAAAATAGAAACTTTAGATCCTAAATCTAGGGAGCTTTGGCATGGACTAGAGTATGACCTAAATCTAAGGAAAAATGGGTATATGGTTTAACTCCACAAGAGAGAGTAAACCACCCGCCTGTTGGGCTTACAATCGCCTAGGGGTGGCCGCCAACTAACTCCTCCTATAATTTTGAATACATGTAGGAAAGTCTTATGCTTTGCAAGATAGCTCGGTTGTTGTTCATTTAAAAAGAAGACTAAGTCATTAAACTCACTCCCTATGAGACTAGATCATGAAGGGCATGAATTCATGACTTAATATAATGTAAATTTTGTTAACTTTTATTTTGATTTTTGGACATGTTTATTTGACAGTTTCTATGGGATTTCATATGCCTAATGCATGTGAAGGTTGGTTATGTGCAAAAAATCATAATGAATTAGGTGTGTTTCCACCATGGCTCTCAACGGTTAATCTATTTTCTATGGCAAAAGTGGAAGCCCTCCATTAACAATAGTGAAGCAATATGAGTTATGCATGATACGAGACATACAACATCTAGCTAAGGGGTTGCTAAACTATTTTATTATCTTGATTTATGATCTAGGCTTTAAGTGAGGTTATGAATTATTTAGTTTATTTTTGAGTTTATTAATTGGATAGAAAATTTATTTTTCCCTAAGAGCCTAATCACATCAAGGCCATTCAACAACCATCAAACTATTAAGAAACTAGGAAAATTATGTCATCCTAATTTAACAATCATAAACATAACTTCAACCAATTTATAAGATTAGTGCAAAAGAATAAAAAGCTAATGTGTTCGGGTCCCACCGCACAACCCCAAAGAGAAAATGGTTAGCCGAGCTCTACCCTTATACAACACAGATTACAAATGAATAATTACAATTATAAAATGACAAGTGTTATGGGGGGTCTTCATTTTTCATCCTCCATTCATTACTCCTTGTCCTTCATTCCTTCACCTTGATTTGCTCCATTTCTTTCTTTTGGGTTATCAGGATGCTTGCTCCAAGGCTTCACATAGTACATAAGATATAGTCTTATGACCAATAATATTCATCGTAATCCCATAACACTTGTTCCAAATCTTAATTAAAATTTACATCAAAATGGGTTATAAATAATTAGGACTTAGCACCCCACACATGGGTAACCAAGACCACCTATCCTAGTTTGGATTATGCTTAGGGATATAAGCAACCTGCATAGCAAAAAAATTTATATATTTATTACAATGCCCCTTAAGCATAATACCCTACCAAAGACATGATTACACTAAGATCACCCTACCATCCATTGTACGCACATACACCCTAACATCCAGTCTAAAAACATTACATAACAAAACAAAATCAGGCATCAAACCATGCACCACCCTAACGTAGAGCTAGAAATGGTGACTTAGCCTAATGTGTGTGCCATTTAAGGCTTGTGTGGCATGTCCTAGCTAGGCCTTAGGGTTGAAAGTTTCTAAGTGTGAGAGATTCAACTTAGATGGTGGTTTCATTTTAAGTTATTTAGTTGACTTATCAATTTTAATTTGGTGATTTAATTTGGTTTGAATGAATCTACACTTAATTACTAAATGTTGTGAAGAGAAGAAAAGAGAGGAGAACTCTCTTTCATCCCTACCTTAAAGCATTTCTAAGGTTGATTCATTAATGAATTTTCTTTGGTGAATGATTTATTATGTATTTATTAATTAATCCTAAGTTTGGATTTACTCTAAATAGCCTTCTTCAATAAGAAAGGCATCTTAGGATTAGTTAAGGTGGATTACTATCACATAACACACACCTATTCATTTTTTTTACCATGTATACCATCCATATGAATAATCCTAAGCATACCTGTATATGCAATGCAAATCTTAGCACACTTTGATGATTAATGCAAAGAGATGACCAAATTCCAAGTGAATTTGGTCATAGGATACCCTTTGAACTAAGGGCAAAGTGGTCATTTGGCCATGATTTTGATTTGGGCAAATTTTAAATGATTAAAAAATAGTTTCGAAAAAATTTCAAGTGATTTGGAGTTCATTTGATTTGATTTGGCTCAACTTGATTCATTTAGGTCAAATTCGGTCAAATTGGGTTAGGTTGACCAATTGGTCAAATTAGGTCAAACCATGGGTTAAGTCAAGTTTAAATGATCATTTAGAGCCTATGGGAACCATTGGTTAGGTTTAATTTGGTTTTGGTTCATTTAGGTTCATTTGGGTCAAATGGGTCAAGTTGACCAACTTGACCCATTTGACCTAATTAGGTTAGGTCATTGATTGGTTTAGGCTTGGTTGACCATTTGAAATATATTGCAAGCTTTGCTTTTAATTAATTTTAATTTGGTTTTATTTCAAGTTGATTTGACCTTTTAGGTCAAGTTGGGTTCATGGTCAATTGGGCTAGGTTGGGTCTAATTGGCCAATTGAAGCTTTGGTCAAGTTCAACAAGTGATTTGGAATGATTTTGACCCATTAGTTGCAATCAATTTGGCTTGGATCAATATTTGACCCATTTTGGCTTTATAGGTTAATTTGGGTCAACTTATGTCAAGTGGCCGGTTCGAATCAATGATGGCTTGATCATGTTCTGTGATTGATTATAGATTGGTTTAGATCAATGGTTTCAATCAATTTGGCTTAGAGTGAATTTTGGGTTGTTTAGGTATCATTTTGGCTAAGTGTTGACTTGGCAAAGACTATGTTTGACTTGATTTGACACAATTTTAGTGGTTGATCATCCTAGGATGATTGTTCCTCACAATGTGAGGCTTAGATGTGCTTAGTTCATTCCAATTTGGGTTAGATTAGAATTTGACTCAAAAAGCTCCTTTAGGTCATTGGGTAAAGTGAGCCTAAATGGGTTAATTGGCTTGATCAATGCTTGGTTCAAGTTTGATTGAACTCACATATGGAGTTATGATGGAAATATAAATCCAATTGCAAGTTATTTGTAGTCAAATGGGTTTTGGTTCATTTGACATTTTCAAGTCAAAAGGATGAACATGGGTTTGACTTGGGTTAGTTTAATTTTGGTTTGGTTATTGTAGTTTATGTTTAAATTTGGGCATGTGATTGAAGGAGTGATTGTTTGAAGAGAAAATCTAAGGGTTCGAATTATTCTAAGAATGATTTGGCTAAGTTTAAGAATTTGGCTTGAAAAGAGTATAAGTTGGATTTTGGTTTAATTTTTGGTTTAGTTTTGGTTATTTCAATTTATACTTCATTTATATTTGTGAATATAAATGAAGATATAAATGAGTTATAAGAAAATCATTTGAGTTTGGAGTGATTTGGGTTTGGTTTGGGTTAAGCCCATAAGTTGAAATCAAATGGCTTAGGAAAGAATTTGAGATTTGAATTTAATCATGGGTTTCAATCATTTGATTTGGAATTAATTCATGATTTGGATTTTGGAATTTGGATTTGAGTTTGGATTTGAATAAATTAATTCACTTAGAATTGATTTGTGATTTGAGAATATCAATTGAGTTGGAATTGATTTATGATTTGATTTGGATTGATTTGAAGGAGGGAGGCAATGATTAGGTTCAAGCTATAGGGTAAGCAAGTCCTCTTAATACCCCTAAGGCATAGCTTATTCATATAGCTAACTCCTCTAAGTCTCTGGGGTTAGGTTTAGTGTTCACCTAATCACTAGAAATATCTGAAGACTAAGGAACTCTTAATATCTATAGGAGTCCTATGTCTAAGATGGAGAAGTTGAGAGCTCACTCCAAAAGTGAGGTCAACAAAGGGTGCCCAATAGGTGTGGTGTGACTCAAAAGGCAGACCACACGTATTAGTATTGACATAGATGATCAACAACGTCTGAATGATCACAAGCACTAACAGAGATGATCTATTCCTAAACCTGAGGTAGAAGAAATAGAAAGTTTAGTGCAATGTGACTCTACTTATGTTAAAGACGTAAGAGAGTGAAGAAGGAATCCACTAGGGATTGAGTATGTGAGCCTTCCACTATGGGAAAAGGTTCAAGTTATCAACTGGGGCTAAGAGGTTGTGAAATCCATCGGGGAGTTAGAATTTGGAATCCACTAGGAAAATTGGAAAGATTTGCATCTTACTGAAGAGAAGCTGGTTGATTTGATTGTTTAATTTGACTCCACTAGTGAGGTTGGTTGGATTTATTTTAGATTTTAAATTTTAAATTTTGAAATGGAACCTGTCGGTTTGCGATGGACCGCATTGAGTGAGGGCCATGTCGTCCTTGGCCTACTTCAAATTTACCAATCCAAAGAGGTAGTCTACTAACCATATAGTAGGACTATCCAACCAAAGGGATTTCGTTTCGACATGCAGCAACTATATTAGGAAGAGAGTATAGCATACATACATCTTCCAAAGTAGGGATCAGTCATTGACAATGCAACGAATCGGATCAAACCTTAGGCTGACTACTGAGTGAATGTCACTAGGGGACTTAAATAAGCTCAAAGATAGTCAAAATTAATTTCATTTTAATTGAATTGTATTTTATTTTAATTTCATTTATTTTACTTTGATGGATCCCTTCGGTTTGCGATAGATCCACCAAGAAGGGGCTAATATCAGCCTAGACTTATCTTAGATTCATTAATCCAAAGGAATAGTCTACCAGTCATGGGGTAGAACTAACCAACCAAAGGGGTTCCTTCTGGTTTACAGCAGCCGATTCAGGGAAGAACGCTCAGGGACTCACATCTTCTTGAACAAAAGGCCACTAGGGAGACATATTAGCAAGGTAACATATCAACCCAACCTAGGGTTGCCTGTTAGTTTATGGCAGTCATGCTAGAAATAATGCATAGTAGACTTACATCTTCCACAGCAAAATGACCGTTGGGGTAACCTGTTTGTGGCAAAACAAATTAAACCTAACCTATGGGCGACTACTGAGAGAGCACCGACCCGGGAACTTATCTCAACGAAAGAGTAGTCAGTCAATTCTTATAGGGAGTTTTGTTGACACTTCCTTAAAGATAGGATGCCTGCTAGGGAAAAGGGGCCACTGGGGCTTCAAATCTTAAACCACAAGTGAATAAATTTATTTTCTTGGTTTATTTATCATGTACTCTGTTGGTTTGTAAAGGATCATACTAAGAATGAGTTTATATCAACCTAAACCTAACTCAGATTTACTGGTCCAATGGAGAATCTGTGCATCCGCTGAACAAATTCTTCAACCATAGGGGTTGCTACTAGGAAAGGGGGACTGTCCAATCCAAGAGTAGCCCGAGTACTATCTAAATAGGGTCTCAAAAGATGTGATCCAAGTAGAGTGTCCACAGGGATGGGGCCACTAAGGGATTTATCTAAAACCCCTAAAGAAGATGATGTCTATAAGTATTCAGTGGTCAACTCAAGGAGAATCATGGGGACTCATATCTGCCATGAGTGATGTATCCATCGAGTGAGTCACTATCAGTATTGCAAACATCAACCAACCTAAGGTGCTCATTGATTTGCAACAATCAGCCTAGGAAGAAAGCATCGGGGACTCACATCTTCCTACAACAAAACTGATTGCCGGGATAGTCTGTCTTCGGCTCGATAAGTGCTATCCAACCTAGGGCGACTATAGACTGAATGCCGCTGAGGGGACTAATATCAACTCAAAAGTAGTCAAGAGAAAAGGGGTTATTGGGGGACTTATCTTAAACCTCAAATATACTAAACCTAGTTAATGCATGATGGATAGTTCAAGAAGAAAGCATGTAGGCTTACATCTTCTTAAACAAAGTCAACATGAGGTAGCTTACTGGCTATGCAGTGAGGTCTACAAAATTAACAAGGCGCTCGTCAATTCGCAATGGTCAAGTCAAGAAGAAAGCGTGGAGACTCACATCTATCGAAGAAGTGACCACTGGAATGCCAGACTAGCAAGGAAGCATGTTAGCCTAACCTAGAGCAGCTAGTGAGTGAGTGCTACAAGGGGCTTGCTCCAACATCAAAATAGCCCGAGACAAAAAATATGTGTTTGTTTATATATTTGTGTTACTGGGAGGATAGGATGCCACTCGAGTTCTATTAAATCTATCCTAAAATATGCTTAAGAGTTGATGAAATGGTGCCACGAATGATGGTTATGATCTTACTAAGAAAGGATGTTGCTTGGGTTCTCTCACACTTATTCTAGTAGTGTTGTGATGGATTCGCAAACAAGAAAACAATGCTTCAAATGAAAAGAACATTTTGATGAATTGGAATAGAATTCTTTTTAAAGATAATTATTTTCAAACATGATTTTAACGATAGTAATATTTCAAATAGAGCCCATTGTTTGGAAGCATCGTATGTTCCCCTTTACAACTAATAAGTTGATGAGATCCTCCTTAATAGGCCTACTCTATGACAAAAGGGTCTTCCCAAATAAGTTCAAACTTTCCTCCCATCATTCGACGGGCAACAATTAGTCTTCTTAGAACTAAAACAAACTTTCCTATATGAAAACCTTTAGGACAGACCAGCTTGTTGTGAGCTTGAATCATCTTGGCTTCATACAACTCGAGGTTTTGGCATGCCCACATACGTCTCTCCTCCAAACCTTTGAGCTTTTCTAACCACAACTTATCATTTTGCTGTATAGTGATTTTACTACCCATTGCTATCCTTCGTTATGGGAGCTAAACTTTTAATGGTTGAACGGCTTCAGACCCATACACTAAGGAGAATGGGGTAGATTAGGTTGGAGTTCTATTTATGGTGCAATATGCCTACAAGGTTTCAACTAGCTATTCATGCCACTGTCTCGTGATACCATCGAGTTTCATCTTTAGTATCTTGAGGAAAGATTTATTAAATGCTTCTACTAGGCCATTCACCTTAGAATCATAGATAGTGGAGTATCTCCAATCTAATCTATGTCTCCTAGAGAGGCTATTAATTTTGGTGCTCTTGAATGTAGTACCATAATCAGATATAATTCATTGAGGCACCCCAAACCTATATACGATATGGTTCTTGAAAAACTAGAGCACATGATAAGCTATGACCTCCCTAAGTGGGATTGCCTCAGCCCACTTGGAAAAGTAATCGGTGGCAGCTAGGATGAACTGATGACCCTTAGAAGAAAGGGGATCAGTCGAACCTACTATGTAAGTACCCCAACACTCAAATGGCCTTGAGGCCAATGTAGGATGTAGAATGTTGGGTGGTTTATGTAGGACCACACAATGTACCTGACATTGGTGGCATCTCCTAGCTATGTCCATGCAATTTGAGATCATCGAAGGCCAGTAGTATCCTAGTCTCTTGATCTTAGCTTTCATCTTCGGACCAGATTGATTCGCTCTGCATAAACCTGAGTGTACATCGGTCATGATCTTATAGGCTTTCTGTTTGTCCAAATTACATAACGGCATTTGATCAAAAGAATGTTGGTACAAGGTGACATCTATGAGAGCATAAGAAAGAGCTATCTATTTCATCTGATGGTCTTGTGATTTCTCTTGAGGTAGTTTTCCTATATTCAAGTAATCTATGAATGGTTGCCACCAATCCAGCTCCTCATCCTTTTTGGCAAGGCAACCTCCCCTTCAAGATAATAGCTCTCGATGAGTTCAACATCAATAAGAGATTGTACTTGTCTATTTTGGACTCTTATTGGAATGGACTCATCTTCCAGACATGCCAATTCCTTGTTGAGTTTGTCCAAAGCATCTGCTACTGCGTTCTCTCCTTGAGGAATCTTGTAAATTGTGACCTCCGGGATTTGGGCCAACAGTTTCATGGTGTACTCATGGTAGTGATGAAGCTCAAGTTTTAGAACCTTATAAGACCCAACAATCTAGTTGATGATCAGCTGAGAATCCCATAGATGTTGATGCTTTATACATACACTGTAATAGTTAACTCTAGACTGACAATCAAAGCATCATACTCAACTTCATTGTTGGTGCATGGACTGGAGAGATAGTATGAGAATCTCATGACATTATAGTTTGGAGTTAATAGGATAATTCCTACCCTTGCCTTTCTTAGAAGAGTAGATCGTGGTTCTTATCCTTTTTGAAAGGAAGCTGCACCATCGAAATACATCTCCCAACAGTGAATGCTAGTGTCCCCTATGTTCATGATTTGTTCATCGAGGAGGTCATCACTAAGCGGGGTATCAACAGGAAGTGGGTGTGCTGCTAAGAAATCTGCTAGTGCCTGTCCTTTCACCATACAGAAGGGAACAAATGTAATATTGAACTGTGCGAGAATCATGGACCAACGTGCCAACCATTCAGATAATGTTGGCCATGTCATGAGATACTGTAGTGGATTGGTTCTTGAAATCAAGTTTACCTTATGAGAGAGCTTGTAATGCCATAACTTTAAGATGCAAATATTAAAGTTAGGCAATGTTTCTCAATAGGTGGGTAGTTTGCTTCAGCAGGGATCAAATGATGGCTAAGGTAGTAGAGAGCATTCTCCTTCCGTCCATCATTGGTTTGGGACAACAGAGCACCAAGGGAGTCATCCAATGTAGCAGTGTAGAGGATAAGTGGCTTGCCCGAGATAGGGGCTTCTAGAATTGGCGGCTTTATCAAATATTGTTTGATGTCTTAAAAAGCATGATGGCACTCGTCATCCCACTTAAAGTTAGCATCCTTTTTGACAAGTGCTAAAATGTCTTGCATCTCCTCGATAGATTCGAGATAAGCATCTTAAATATGCCAACCACGCCTGGAAAGATCTATTAGACTTTTAGGGGGTGGAATTTATAAGATAGTTTTGATCTTTTTTTGGGTTTATCTCTATTCCCCGATGTTGGAAAATACATCCAAGGAACTTCCCTGAATCTACTCCGAATGCACACTTTAAGGGGTTCATTTTGAGGTTGAATTATCTTAACTATTCAAAAACTACTCTCAAGTCAAAGAGATCGCCTTCCTTTTCTTTTCTTTTGACTACTAAATCATCAACATAGCATTCAACTTGATGATGAATGAGTCATTGAAGATCCGAGTCATGGCCCGCTGGTATATAACACCGACATTTTTAAGGCCGAAAGACATGACCTTATAATAATAGATTCTGATCGGGGTTCAAAAAGTAGTGTTTCTTTCATCCTCGAGGGCCATCTTGATTTGGTTGTAGCCAGATGACTAATCCATAAAAGAGAATACTATATGAGATGAAGCGATGTCCACCATTAATTCTAGTATAGGAAGTAGAAATTAATCTTTAATACATGCCTTATTTCAGTCCCTAAAGTTGATGCATATGTGAATTTGACAATTCTTCTTCTGGGGATGACATCCAACTAGGTATTTTTCTTCCCGATAAAACCAAAGATCAATCTTGACTTTAAATGACTTGTTTTTTGATTTCTAATTGCATGCTTCTATGAGCTTCCTTGATAGGGTTAGCATTAGGGTCTATTGCTAGTTTGTGGACTGCTACATCAGGAGATAATCCAAGCATCACTTCGTAACTCTATGCAAAGAAGTCCTTAAACTCATTCAATAGCCTAACTAAGTCATTGGTTTCTTATTCATTCAATAGAGAATTGATGTATGTGGGACGTGGATCTTCTTCTATTCCCAAGGTTAATTTCTCTGAGCTTGTCGATGGTTGAATTGATTTCTTCTCTAGATTCTGGAAGTGCAACTTTGATTTGAAGATCATCAAGATTATCTGAAGTTTCTAAACACACCTTCTCATAAGAATTATTATGATTTGAGATGATTCTATCAGACTCCAGATAATTGGTGATAACTAAGAAGTAACCATCATCTTCGACTGGACCCACTATATCGAATCCTAGTCCTGGTCTTGATTGTGCATCCCTGCCTTTGTAGTCCCACAGCTTCTCAAAATACTCTGACTTGTGCCTGGACCATGTGTAAGGAATCAAATCTTTCTTTGCAAGATTATGAACACAAGGCGAGTATAATCTAAAGGTAAATTTATTAAATCTTTATATGAATTATCCTCAAGTCTTAAGTCTGCTTCTGGACTTGAGGATAATGATCCCAATAGGAATCTCTTTGGCTTGACATCTATGGAAGATCTAAGGGCTTCCTTAACTACCAAACCCACAACTCTTTGAGAAGAAAGTGGGGTTAGAGCTAAAGTTCCCAACTACTGCCTAATGGTTTTAAATAATCCTAATTCGAATACATTTGTGCTTTGAGTGTCACCTCCAATGAAACCTACTGAGAGTGGTTGGTTGGTATGCTAATCACATGAGACTCATCCTCTGATCTAGATTCCAAGTCTATGTGAGTAGCAGGGGTACCTCTGTGAACTAGAACATAACCCCTATTGGCTGGCTGCAAACCAGGAGGTCTTCCACCTCTGGAATTGTCTCTATATATACCTCTGCTTCTACTTGGTGGAGGTCAAGTCATCCTACCCATATTTCGGTATGGTAGAACGAACTGTGGGTGGAATGTAACTTGTTGCTCTACTTCTTCCTCAGTGTCCTATTTTCGCTTCCTTGTACTCTCTTTCTTCTTTTCTTTTTCTTTTTCTTTTTTCTTTTGTTCTTTTTCTTTTTCTTTTGTATTTAAACTTTGTCCAAGTTCACGAGAAAAGGTGATTTGATTTTGATGAACATTGTAGGTTGCATCTTCATATTTATTGAGCTCTCTAATTGAGAATGACTTTTCATTTCTTTTCTCATAGTATTCGATTCCATCTTTTTGAAACTTGATGCACTAATGAAGAGAGGATGGAATCATCTTATTCTGGTGTATCCAAGGCCTACCAAGAAAAGTAGTGAATGATGTATTCATATCAATTATATAGAACTTCTCTTTAGTCTTCCAGTCGCCTATTTCCAAAGGTAACACTATGGAACCTAAAGCCCTCTAGCCCTGTTCATTGAATTCACTCAACATCATCTGATCACCTCAAAGTTTAGAGATGTCAATCTTTAAATAATCAAGGGTTTCTAGGCTCATAATGTTTAATGATGCACCTAGATTAACTAACACCCTAGAAAGTCTGAATATGCCCATATCCACTGTGATGTAGAGGGGATGGTTGGGCTCCATATCCCCAGAAGAAGGTCTTCATCAATGAGTGTGACTCCTTGGGCTTCTCTTGACTAATGTGCCTTCTCTCCAATAGTGGTCAGTTAAGCTAAACATATATTTATATCAAGAAGGGCCTTGATTAATGATTCCCTTATATCTTTAAAAAAGACAAGGGCATCATATATGCTTAGTTTAGCTAGAAACTTTCTTAGGTGAGCGAGGACATTGTAGAAAACCTTGGGCTAATCCTCCATAAGTATATCCATAGGTGGAGTATCTTGTGGAGGGGCTTCTTGCCCATTGGTACTAATGACTTATTTTCCCTTATCTTGAGGTGCTGCCCTAGGAGGTAGAACCTTGCCACTACGAAGGTTAACTTCGACAACCTCTTATGGTGGTTTAGTGGAAGGTTCTACCTGCTCATCAGGCATACCTACAGCTTCTCCTATAGGACCCTTGGAATCGGATGATTTCAAGTCTATCTCAAGAGGTGAACCCGCATCATTCAAAAGGAAAGTTCATTTTTGAATTAGAAAGAGGATGATCAGAGTTGTTATAATTTTTTAGACTTGAAGAGTTTTCTAAAGGAGTAGAATCAAATAACCCATAAGAAATGGCACAAATGTAATTAAAACTAGCTTTATTCCTTGATTTCTTAGATTTAAAAGGAGGTACATAGTAGAAATCTAGTAAAGTAAGTGGTGTGAAGGGTTTGATGCCCTCATCCATCTATATAATATGCATACTAGAAGAAGAACTAGCTGAAGTAGGAATTTTGGTTGAAGTAGTAGCTGGAATGGTGGAATGGAGGCTAGACTCAGTTGGTGGTTGTGCTACTTTGCTATCTTGGGCAATATGGGCTGCTACTACTGGTGCTGAGCTCCTTCTTTCCCCACGTTATCTTTGGCAACTTGTGAACCTTCCTTGATGTTGGAGGTTCGAGCTGCCTCATGCACCTATGAGGAAATGTTCTTGATTTTAAAAACAATCTTTTTAGAGGTTCAGGATAAAGAGATATCCCTACCTTCTTTCATTTTGAGAGGATCACATGTATCCCCAAGAATTACGCTAATAGAATTGGATGGTTGTTCCACTAGGTATTTCTTAGGGATAGCTATGGCGCCTAACTTGTAGCTATGGTCAAGCCAGTCCTTAAATATAAAGCAATCCTCCAAAACATGGCCTAACATGCGGTGGTAGGGGCAAAAGTTAGGATCATTACTCCTGCCCACTTCCTCCAGCTTTCTAGGCTCGGGTAGCTGAAAATCAAATTTCTTTAAGAGGTTCTTAAATATTTTCCTGACTACCTCCCTCATAAATGAATAAGTTTTGTTTAATTCATCCAAAGGAGTAGTTGGATGATAGATACCTGGGCCGGGTTTGTATACTGCTGCAGAGAGTATGGCTGAGGAGGAGATAGTGAAGGTCATGGAGTCTACTATGGCAGTCAATAAGACGGTCGAGGCGGTGATAAGGAGGTGGAATTGAAGGCTGTTGAGCTCAAGGTCTCTCATACTGATCTCTGGCCGATTGCTTCCCTTTATCTAATGCTGCTACTGTCTCTGGCCTCTTTTCATAAGCTTTCTACAGCTTTGGCTTTAATGACTGGTCTTGAAAAGGCAACTATTTGGCCTCTCCTTGTATACTAGACACCTTATTGATTAGCATCTCAAATGTCTTAATGATGAAACCTTTAAGAATGATGGCGACCAGGTCATGAATATTCTTTAATAAAAAAATTTTAATAGTATGTTGTTCAGACAGCTGTGGTTCACATTTCATGCTTAAATTGTGCCATCTAAGAATATAATCAACGAGGGACTCATCGAGGTGTTGTTGTGCTACCACCAGATTGCCCACAGTTATCCTTTGCTGAGCTCCAGCAAAACTCTTAACAAAGAGTTGCTCCAACTCAGCAAAAGATTTTACTGAATCATTGGGGAGTTTAGCATACCAATCAAATGCTATGCCCATTAAACTACTAACAAAGAGATGAAATAATAACACATTACTGCCACCAGTGTTGCAACAGTTGGCCCTGAAGTGCACTATAGGTTATCGAGGGTTCCTGCTGCCATCAAAGCTTTTGAAAGAAGGAAGAACAAAACCCTTAGGATATTGGATAACATCGAATTCCTCTAGGTAGGGTCTACCCTTTGGAATTGATGAACCACCTCGGGCTTACGCCAGTGCTTCTTTCACTTGTTGTTCAACCAATAGTTCAATATCTTTTTCTTGTATGGAGGTACTATTTACTACCTTCTTATACAAGATAGTACCTCGCTTCTAGAGGCTAACTCGTGATGATCCGTGACATGTAACAACTCAAAGCAACTCTCCATAATGGTAGGATGTACTACTGGAGCTTAATGAAGCGCTAGAACTACCACTAGCAAATCTTCAAGTATCCTTCTCATTTTATCAATCTACTCATCTTTTTGTTTGAGTTATTGAAGGAGGTGTTCAGTCAAATAAGCTATATCATCCAGTTCGATCGCAACACCTTTCAAACTCTGGTGATCCTGAAGGAGAGAACCTCCAGTATCCACCATATGCACCTCTAGTGAGTCTTCCAACAAATCGTCTTCTTTGGGGTCAAATCTAACCTTCTTATCTTTGATGTCAGAATAATCATACCCTAGGATTTCTTTCTTTTCAATGAGATATTGTGCCATGATATCATCCAAGGAGCGGTCTAACTATGCAAACAAAAATGCTCATGGCTGACCGGTGGTGGGATCTTGCTCATGAAGAACGATACACCTGACCTCCCCTACTACTGAAGTGGCAACCTTGCGAGGGCTATACTCACTAGAGGACACGTGATCATGATTGTCAACTGTTATGGATGGAGTACTGCCCATGAGGGGATCTATCATAATGAGGATAATAGAACTGTCTCTTTCTCCCTCATCTGCTGCTACATCCATGATCTACTGAGGTGGTGGTGGTGATGGCACAACTACGATGCTACAAGGTCACCACTCCATCTTCACCACAACTGAAGTAGGAGGTCGAGCAGGAGAGATCTCCCTCACCTCAGTTGGCATCGTAGATGAAGCAGGATCCCTTGGCCATAGTTAGATCACAAGTGGGGATTTCTTCTCTCTTGATGCTACCCTCATGGCTATGGATGGAACTGTAAAAGATTAAACTTGCACTGGTGATGTCAGATATGGAGTAGAGTGGTGTGATGGAGACAACATAGACTCTCTCTCACCATGATGGGTAGTATTGGTCACACAATAATCCGGTGGACATCACAAATCAAGGAAATCTATGAGGCCGGAGGCTGCTACCTACCTAGCATATCTTCACCTTTCTCTGTTAGTAATGTGCACTGATACTCGGGCCTCTCTGGCATTCTCCAGTCAGATCTACTCACCTACACTGTGAGGGATAACTAAGCATAGATCAAATTGGGCATTGAACTCTGATCATCCATAAGCCTTGCCAACTTGGTGTAAAACTGCCCTAAGGCTAGCATATGATCTCCTCCTATCTCAAATAGGTGCCTCATAATGAACTGGAGATGGATGTTACACTATAATTCTCCTGAAATTTTCCTCACCTTCAAAACTGGAAAGAGGATGGAACTTGTTCTGAGTAAGCAAAGGCAAAACTACCTTGGGTGACTCCTCTACTGTAATGTGAGAGAATGTCTCCATCTCCTTGACAATGCACACATGATGTCGCTTGATCTTACGTCTCCTATTGTAGTGCGAGATTCGGCTTGGTGAAGCAGTGCGAGAGCTAGACCCTACCTCAAAGGTAGGAGAGACTATCCCTAAAGCCAGGGTAGGCTTCCCCTTAGAGGAAGCTAATGAGTGAGTACTAGCCTGCACTGGGGTAGTGACTGGAACAACTGGTTATATAGGCACTAGAACTACAGTTGTTGTGGTAACTTCTACCGCCTTCCTCTTAAGTGAGGGAAATTCAGAATCTGAGGGCATCCTAATATGGATGAGTGGCTTCTTCCTAGCCACCACATTCTTGCTGATAGTGGTGGGGTTGCCCCCTCACAAGTGATCCTGGCCCCCTCAAATCCTCAGCCAAAGTATATCAAATGAGTAAAATTAGTTTGGGGGAGGCTGGCCCGATCCAAGGCTAAATCCATCCCAAAGGGGAAGGTGAAAACATACTTTTGAGAATCCATTTGCATTGTACTGAACTGAGAAAAAGCTAACTGAGACTGACTGGAACTCTGCAATTATTGGAGAGAAACTCAAATCATATTTTTTGTCTTGGTATTCTACTAATTTTTTAGATTTGATTTAAAGTTTGAACCCACACTCAAAAATTTGAATATGTTAAGTGGGGCTCATTGAATTTAGGAGAGATTTTGAATAAATTGGAGGAGAGATTTTGAGTTTATTTGAGTTTAGAACCCACATTCAACAAATTTGTGTATGTTGAATGGGCTCAAAATAATTTGGAGAGAGACTTTTGATGCTTCCATTGGTTCATATATCAATTTAACTTTTAAGTTTGTGGACCTTTTATTTAACAAATTTTACTATGTTAAATAGGGGGTCATTTGATTTTATTTTTAGATTTGATTTTGGGATTACTCACTTAAAAAATTTGGGTATGCTAGATGAGATGTTTGAAAACAATTTTGTTTTTACTTATTTTCCCATGATGTATATCATGTGTGAATTTAGAAATGAAATCTTTACTTATCAAATTTGTGTATGCTAAATAAGACCCAAATCTAATTTTTGTTTTGATTTTGAAAATGGGATCTTTACTTAACAAATTAGTGTATGCTAAATAAAGCCCAAATGTGTTCTGAATTTTGTTTTGATTTTTGAAATTGGGATCTTTACTTAGCAAATTTATGTATGCTAAATAAAGTCCAAATGTGTTTGATTTTTGTTTTGGTTTTTTAAAAATGGGAACTTTACTTATCAAATTTGTGTATTCTAAGTAAAGTCCAAGTGTGATTGATTTTTGTTTTGGTTTTGAAATGAGATCTTTACTTAGCAAATTTGTGTATGCTAAGTAAAGTTCAAATTCATTTTGAAAAAGGGGGTTTTCTATTTAACAAATATGGTGCATTAAATAGAATCCAATTTATTTTCAATTTTCTTTTGAAAAATAAAACTCTCATTTGACAAATTTGGGTATGTCAACTGGAATTCTAATGTATTTTGATTTTAATGATTCTTTGCAAATGAGATCTCCATTTAACAAATTTGGGTTTGAAAAATGGAAGTCAATCATTTTTTATTTTTCAAAGATGAATTTTTTGTGTATGATTATTACTTTTTGAAAAGAAGAAATTCCAACTTAATACATGTGGAATGTGTTGAGTGGAGTTTCATGGTGTGATTTTATTTGAAAATGAAATCTCTATTAAAAATTTTTAGATATATTGAATCAAGATGCTTATCTTAAATATTTATGCTTTTTGAAAAAGGAAAGAAATTCTTACTTCAACATATGTAAGATATATTGAATGGAGTTTCTATTTTATGACATGATTTTATTCAGAAATGAAACCTTCATTCAATAAATTTTGTATATTGAATGAAGATGTTCATTTTTAAATATGTGCTTTTTAAAAAGGGAGAGAAACTCCAATCTTCAACATATGTAAGATATATTGAATAGAGCTTCTATTTTATGAAATGATTTTGAAAATGAAACCTTCATTCAATAAATTTTGGTATATTGAATGAGGATGTTGATTTTTTGAATATGTGCTTTTTAAAAAGATTATTTTTTATTTTTGATTTTGAAAATATCTTACATGTAATAATCTTGAGGATTGTTAGATGAGGTAGAGTTATATATATTTTATGACAAATTCTTGTGCAAGTATTTTATTATGTGAACTTTTTGGAAAGTGCTTTTGAAAAGTGATATTTTTATAAAGGATTTATTTTTCTTGTTTGTGGAATGAACTTTACCTTATAGTAGAGATGGTAAGAAAAAGGTCTTTAGTCATCTCTTTTGATTAAATTTTATTGTCACATATTGGGGGACCCAATAGGGGTTTTAAGACCTACATGGAGTGAGGTCTTAAAACCTAAAGGATGTTGACTAGCTTAGCTTAAAAATGAAATGAGCTAAGTGCCAACAGAAAAGAAGGATAATCTTGGACTTATATGAAATACAAATCCACTATCGATACTTGGAGAAAATGATCATTTATCAAAGATGGAGAGAGGAACCATCTCTAGTGGAGTCGCTAGAAAAATCTATAGTGTTTTATTTTGGATGTTTGGTGGGGTTGGGACACCAAGATCTCTGAGATGTACTTAGGGTGATCAAGTATGACATTGAAGAATCATGTACTATCTCTAGAAATAGAAGTCACCATCCTACAGTGGACCTAAACACCTAATAAGGACTCCAAAGGATAATGGGTCTTCGAATGTACCAGAGATCTTTCCTCTACTTTACATGGAAGAGTAAAGTAAGGTTTATTTAAATTAGGTTTGTTAAGTTCCCTAGGAGGAAAGCACTCGTAGTTAATTACATCCTAAAGAATGAGATTCCTTTGGAATACTCTCGGTTAAGGTAAATGATTGTTGTTTCCAAAGATTTGAATGATAGGACTATCAATCAATTTGTTATTTTTAGAAAATCAATAGGGATTGACCAAGAGGAGGGAGTTAAGGGAGATGAGTAGGGGATGCTCATGATACTAGAAAACCTAGTGAGCATCCCAAACTATTCTATTGTTGGGCTTTATATATTTGAAATTGAGGGAAATTATATGTTTGAGTTGAATTTTTTTTAGAAATTTAGGGCTTACAATTCTACAATAAAAGATTGTAGAAATGCCTCGGAGGTGATGATTTATGCTTATAGCCCATAAAGGAAAATAACAACCTCAGATCCTAAATCTGGGGAGCTTTGGCAAGAGCCAAAACATAACCTAAATCTAAGGCTAAAATGGGTATATAGTTTACCTCAAAAAGAGAGAGTAAACCACTCGACTGTTGGGCTTACAACTGCCTAGGGGTGGTAGTAAACTAACTCCTCCTATGATTTTAAATACATGTAGGCAAGTCTTATTCATTGCAAGATAGCTAGGCTATTATTATTTAGAAAGGAGACTAAGTCCTTGTTGACTCCCAGAGACTAGATCATGAAGGGCATGAATTCATGACTTAATCTAATGCAAATTTTGTTAAGTTTTATTTTCAATTTTTGGACATTTTTATTTGACATAGGCTATGGGATTTCATATGCCTAATGCATGAGAAGATTGGTTATGGGCCAAAATCAGAAAGAATGGGGTGTGTTTCCACCGTGGCTCTCAAAAGTTATGTTATTTTCTCTAGCAATGGCGAGAGCCTTCCATTAGCAAGAGTGAAGCGATATGATTTATGAATGATATGAGACATAAAACATCCAACCAAGGGGTTGTTAAATAATTTATTATCTTTATTTATATCCTAAGCTTTAAGTGAGGTTATGAATTGTTTAGTTTAATTTTGAGTTGCTTAATTAGAAAGAAAATTTATTTTTTCCTAAGAGCCTAATCGCATCTAGGCCATTTAACAACCATCAAGCAATTAAGAAACTAGAAAAATCATGCCATCCTAATTGCACAATCATAAATATAACATCAATCAATTTATAATATTAAAAGATTAGAGTGATGTGGTCGTCTCCAACAAAAGAGAAAATGGGTAGCTCTACCCTTATATAACGCAGATTATAAATGAATAATTATAATTATGAAATGACAAGTGTTATGGGGGTCTTCATTCTTCATCCTCCATTCTTCACTCCTTATCCTTCATTCATTCATCTTGATTTGCTCCATTTCTTTCTTTTGGGTTATCTTGGGATGTAGCTTGCTCCAAGGCCTCACATGGTACATAAGACATAGTCTTATGACCAATGTTCATCCTAATCCCCATAACACTTATTCCAAATCTTAATTTAAAATTTTACATCAAAATGGGAAAAGAAAATCTAACTAAACCTGTAAAATAGAGGTTAGCTAAACATACCAAACAACCCAAGTAGTTATAAGAATAATTTGGACTTAACACCATACACATGGGTAACAAAGCCCACCTGTCCTAGTTTGGATTATGCTTAGGGGTTTAAGCAACCTACACAGCAATAGAATTTATATTTTTATTACAATACCCCTTAAGAACAATCCCCTGCAAAAGACATGATTAGACTAAGATCGCCCTACCATCTAGTCTACGCACATACACCCAAACATCTTGTCTAAGAACATTACATTACAAAATAAAATCATGCATCAAACCATGCTCTGCCCTAACATAGAGCTAGAAATGTTGACTTAGCCTAATGTGTGTGCGCCATTTAAGGCTTGTGTGGCATGTCCTAGCTAGGTTTTAGGGTTAAAATTTTCTAAGTGTGAGAGATTCAACTTAGATGGTGGTTTCATTTTAAGTGATTTAGTGGACTTGTTAATTTCAATTTGGTGATTTGATTTGGTTTGAATGAATCTACACTTAATGAGTAAATGTTGTGAAGAGAAGAAAAGAGAGGAGAACTCTCTTTCATTTCTACCTTAAAGCATTTCTAAGGTAGATTTAGTAATGAATTTCCTTTGTTGAATGATTTATTATTTATTTTTTAATTAATCCTAAGTTTGGATTTACCTTAAATAACTTTATTCAATAAGAAAGGGATCTTATGATTAGTTAGGGTGGATTGCTATCACATAACACACACCCATTCATTTCTTTTCATCATGTATACCATGCATATGAATAATCTTAAGCATACCTATGCATGCAATACAAATCTTATACTTCGATGATGAATGCAAAGAAATGTGGTTTGAAAATTTGGATGTTCCATGAATGCATGTCTTTGTTATGTAGAAAAGAGAGACTCTTTTATCCATTAGCTAAATGCACATCTACATGTATAGAAGCTATAAGTGATTACGACACCATTATATTTTACACCAGGGGCATAAGGTAAAAGACCTACTTGGGGCTACTTAAAGCCTCGTAGATGTCGGGAATATACCATTTTTCTTAGATACATGTAAATGTACAAAAAAGAACCAAATGGATGAAAATCATGCAAAGATTTATGTTTGATTTGATTGTAAGATTTACATGTGTGGTATGAAGGTGCTTCCTAAGTCTTAACATTGAGATGCATAGGAATAGATTTAGGCAAGTGTTATGTTCTTTTTCAAATGAAATATACACTTGCAAATCCTGTGTGAATCCATATTAAGAGAAGAGATAAGAACTTCACCATACACATCTTATGCTATCATCACATGCAAGCATACAAATATTTATAACTAGCATTACTTAATATAATCTTTCATTTATAAGTTTTGAAAAGATAATTTTTTGTTTAATAGTGATAATAGCCACTCATATCCTTATTTTTAACCAACACATGCAATTTGACATAAAAGAAAACATTTTATTTAATTAATTTTTTAAAGAAATGAATGCATGATTTCAAGTGGCAAGCAATATTTAGCATGATTGGAAAAAAAATGAAGTGATGTAAGTACATAACTTCATTCACCCTAATTAACCCATAAGGACAATCATATAGAATAAGGTCATTTAAAATGAATCAAAAATTGTTTAAATAGATTTTTATCTTTGAATTTGATTTGATTTAGGAGATATGAAAAAGTTTGTTAATCCTAACCCATTCTCCCATGTTTGAATTGGTTTGATTTAAATTATAACAATTAGGTTGATTTTATATTCTAATTAGGTTAAGGTATGAATTAAATCTATTAATTACCCCTTACCTATACCACTTTAACATAATTAGCCAAGTAACTATGAGCCAACATATGATATGCAACCATGTAAAATTAAATAATGCACCTAAGAAATAAGGGGACCTAATGCAATTGGCTCACAATTATTGGTTAATTAAGCTAAAGGGTTTAATTAAGTACTTTTATAACCCTCCTACACATGTAGTTTGATTATAATTTCCTTTGGAATCCTCTTAGGTTATTGAACACCTAAGAATCTACCCAAGAATTGAATGATTAAATTATAGAATGATTTGGTTTTGAGTTTGATTAATTAAACTAATTAATGAAGTGATTAAGACATTAATTAATTATACATTGATTAAGTGTTTTCCAAGTGAAATGAACTTAGGAGAAAAGATTGGAAAAGAAATCCTAATCTCATTCCCTATGTCCACTGTTCATGATGATTTAGCAAGCTTGATTAATGAATTTATCACTATTTAACATGTTAATTAATCATTTAGTTAATTAAGAGAGTGATTAGGGATGAAACAAATAATTCCCCTAGTTAATCAAGCAATAAATTCTAAAAAAATTATGGGAGGTAGAGGTCTTTCCACTGATTAACCTCAAAAAGTTTGAGATTAATTCCAGGATTAATTAGAGAATAATTAGCTTAATTACATTTCTAATAAAACCAAAATTTAGTTAAAATCACCATTCAAAATTAATTAATTTTAATTTTATATTATTCTTCTCAGAATTATCTTTAAAATTAGTATTTATTTGTAATTTTTGGATTTTTTTCTACAATTAGTTATGAATTTTGGAAGTTTTAGTATTAAAATTAGATTAATTAAGCCTAATTAACCCCCTAATCTCATCAGGCCATGTAGCGGCTGACACGGTGCACTAATGCAGTGCACTTTTCACTTAGTGTGATGGGATAGGTTATTTAAGTTGTCACATCTATCAACTGAGTCAGGCGACGCTGGACGCGCTTTCTCTGTGGGTCATCCGATCTAAGATCGGACAGTCAAGATTAATCCTACAGTTTAGGCTTAAATCAAAGGGTATCTAGCGTGATCTAATCACTATTATTTTTTCCAATCACATGGAATGGACAGCATGTGATCCTTCTCCTTCAATAGCGATGAAAGATGAACACCGTCCATCTCTCTCCATTGAATTTGAGCTCAGTCGATCTCAGATTGGGCACAAAATAATCCCAAACATTGGGAATGAGGGGGCATGCACATCCAATGGTCAAGATTTGATGGGGTGATAATTTTTTTCAAAAAGGAGCAACCAAATTTTCTTATGGCTATGATTAATGAATTTATCACTGGTGCTTCCAATGGAGGAGGTAGTTTCTCCTAGTAGAGATGAAGCCCTATTGAAGGAATTGGATCTTGGTTGGACTATTACTTAGCTGACCAAGCTCCCCTTTAATGGAGATTGACTTTTTTCAAAGTGATGCTTCCCGTGGATTGGAGACTTGGGAAATGACTTGATTAAGCTTGACGAAGTCCACTGATGGTGTGTGCAAGGTTAATTTGATTTTGATGGAGAATTGAGTTAGTTGTATTTTTAATTCACCTCCTCTATTTTGGCTTTGAGGAAAATCAGGAGTGTGAAATGGGGGAACTCGAGAATGGCTTGCAAAGGCTTGGAGAAGCTTCAACTAAACCTTTTTAGCTTTGTGGAAATGAATTCTTGTGGTTTGACTGGGAATGAGAGGGGGTATGTCTCCCCCCCTTTTTGGATCAGATGGTGATTGGATATTTTGACATTTTTGATCAATGTCAAAGATTAGAAGCATGATTTGAGCTACAAAACATCCCACATGGGTCATTTTGGGTAATGGAGGGAAGGAGAGTGGATGCTCATGTGCTAGGCGAGTCCATTTGGTGTTCCAAGTGTTCAATTATCATTGGGGAGGTCGGTTTGGCCTTGCCTTGGGTATGGTCGACCCAAGCTCATTGGGTCATGTTCACCACCTCCCTTGGTGCCCATGTGGACCAATAGAAGGATGCCAAGTGGCCTTGAGAGATACATGACCAAATTCCAAGTGAATTTGGTCATAGGATACCCTTTGAACTAAGAGTAAAGTGGTCATTTAGCCATGATTTTGACTTGGGCAGATTTGAAATGATTCAAAAATGGGTTGGGTCAAATTTCAAGTGATTTGGAGTTCATTTGATTTGATTTGGCTCAGTTTGATCCATTTAGGTCAAATTGGGTCAAATTGGGTTAGAATGACCAATTAGTCAAATTGGGTCAAACCATAGGTTAGGTCAAGTTCAAATGATCATTCAGAGCATATGGGTATCATTGGTTTGGTTCAATTTGGTTTAGATTTGGTTTTGGTTCATTTAGGTTCATTTGAGCCAAATGGGTCAAGTTGACCAATTTGACCCATTTGACGCAATTGGGTTATGTCATGGGTTGGTTTAGGCTTGGTTGACCATTTCAAATGTTTTGCAAGCTTTTGTTTCAATCAATTTTGATTTGGTTTTATTTCAAGTTGATTTGAACTTTTAGGTCAAGTTGGGTTCATAGTCAATTGGGTTAGGTTGGGTCTAATTGTCCAATTAAAGCTTTGGTCAAGTTCAACAAGTGATTTGGAATGAATTTGACCCACTGGTTGCAATCAATTTGGCTTAGATCAAGATTTGACCCATTTTGTCTTTTTAGGTCAATTTGGGTCAACTTAGGTCAAGTGGCCAGTTAGGCTTAGTTCAGCTCAATTGATGGCTTGGTCATGTTCAATGATTGATTATGGATTAGTTTATATCAATGGTTTTAATCAATTTGGCTTATAGTGAATTTTGGAATGTTTAGGTTTCATTTAGACTAAGTGTTGACTTGGTCAAAGGCTAGGTTTGACTTAGTTTGGCCCAATTTGAGTGGTTGATCATCCTAGGATGATTGTTACTCATAATGTGATGCTTAGATGGACTTAGTTCAATCCAATTTGGGTTGGATTAGAATTTGGCTCAAAAAGTCCTTTAGGTCACTTTGGGTCAAGTGAGCCTAAATGGGTAAATTGGCTTGATCAAGGCTTGGTTCAAGTTTGGTTGAACTCACATATGGACTTATGATGGAAATATAAATCCAATTGCAAGTGATTTGGAGTCAAATGGGTTTTAGTTCATTTGAGATTTTCAAGTCAAAAGGATGAACATGGGTTTGACTTGGGTTAGTTTGATTTTGGTTTGGTTGTAGTTTATGTTTATATTTGGGCATGTAATTGAAGGAGTGATTGTTTGAAGAGAAAATCAAGGGTTTGGATTGATCTGAATGATATGGATAAGTTTAAGGATTTGGCTTGAAAAGTAAGTTTGATTTTGGTTTAATTTTGGGTTTAGTTTTGGTTATTTTATACTTCATTTATATTTGTGAATATAAATGAAGCTATAAATGAGTTATGAGAAAATCATTTGAGTTTGGAGTGATTTGGGTTTGGCTTAGGCTAAGTCCATAAGATGAAATCAAAGGGCTTAGGAAATATTTTGGGATTAGAATTCAGTCATGGGTTTCAATCATTTGATTTGGAATTGATTCATGATTTCCATTTTGAAATTTGGATTTTAGTTTGGATTTGAATAATTCAATTGAGTTGGAACTGATTTGAGATTTGAGAATATCAATTGAGTATGAATTGATTTAAGATTTGATTTTGATTGATTTGAAGGAGGGAGGCAAGGATTAGGTTCAAAATGGGGTGAGTCTCTTAATACCCTAACATAACCTATTCTATAGCTAACTCCTCTAAGTCTCTAGAGTTGTTAAGTGTTCATCTAATCACTAGAAGTGTCTTAAGACTAAGGAACTCTTAGTGTCTAGAGGAGTCCTATGTCTAAGATGGAGAAGTTGAGAGCTCACTCCAAAGTGAGGTCAATAGGCTTCCTCTCAAAGAGGAGAAGAACCATAATCTACTATTCCAGGAAAGGTAGGGGTAAGAATAATTCTTTTAACTTCAGACTGTGATGTGATGTGAGTATCATATCATCTATCCAATCCTTGCACCAACAACAAAGCTGAATATGATGCTCTGATTACTGGTCTGGAGTTAGTCATTACTCTATGCATCCAGAACATCAACATCTTTGGGGATTCTCAGCTAGTTATCAACCAAATCACTAGGTTCTATGAGGTTATAAAGCCCAAATTCCATCACTTCAACTAGTACACCATGGAGTTGTTTGGCCAAATCCCACAGGTTACCATTTATAAGATTTCTTGAGGAGAGAATGCCATAGCATATGGTTTAGCCAAGCATGCCAAAGAGTTGACATGTCTAGAGGATGAGTCCATACCAATAAAGGTCCAAATTAGATAATTCATATCCCTTATTAATATTGAACTCATGAAAAAGTACTCTCTTGAAGGGGAGGTTGCCATTGCCAAGAAGGATGAGGAGCTAGATTGGAGGCAACCATTCATGGATTACCTAAATAAAGGCAAACTACCTCAAGAGAAGTCCCAAGCCCATTAAATGAAGTAGAGAGCACTTTCCTATGTTATTGTGGATGGTATCTTATACTTGTGGTCTTTCAATCATATATGGTTATGTTGTTTAGACAAGCACAATGCCCGTAAGATCATGACCAAGGTACACTCAAGACTATGTGGAGCCAACTAATCTGGTCTGAAGATGAAAGCCAAGATCAAGAGACTAGAATACTACTGGATGTCAATGATCAAAGATTTCTTGGATAAGGCTAGGCAATGCCAACAATGTCAAATACATGGTGTGGTCCTACACCAACCACCCAACATTCTACATCCTACATTAGCCTCATGGCCATTCGAGTGTTGGGGTACCGACATAGTGGGTCTGATTGATCATCTTTCTTCCAAGGGTCATTGCTTCATCTTAGCTGCTACTGACTAATTTTCCAAATGGATGAAGGAAATTTCACTTAGAAAGGTCATAGCTTAGTATGTTCTCCATTTTTTTAGGAAAAATATCTTATATAGGTTCAGAGTGCCTCGACGAATTATATCTGATAATGGTACTACATTCAAGAGCACCGGGATCGATAACTTTGCCCAGAGATAGAACATAGATTGGAGATATTCTATCATCAACTACCCAAGGGCAAACGGCTTAGCAGAAGCCTTCAACAAAACTCTCATCCAAATACTAAAGAAGACACTCAACAATAATAAGCGATAGTGGCATGAGCAGTTAGTTGAAGCCTTGTGGGTCTACTGCACCACATATAGAATTCCAACTTAGTATACTCCATTATACTTAGTGTATGGGTCTGAAACCATTCTACCATTAGAAGTCCAACTCCCATCATAAAAGAAAGCTATGGGTAGCAAGATCACAGCAGAGTGTAATCCAAAGTTCCAGTTAGAAGATCTCAAAGTTTGGAGAAGAGACGCCTACGGGAATGACAAAACCTCAAGTTGTACAAAGTAAAAATGATTCAAGATTACAATAAGTTGGTCCGTCCTAGAGCATTTCAAGTAAGAGAGCTTATTTTAGTTCTAAGGAGACTGATTATTGCCCGTCGTAAGATGGGAGCTAAGTTTGAACCCACTTGGGAAGGCCTTTTTTTCCATAGAGAAGGCCTACCAAGGAGGATCCTATTAGCATATTATTCATAAGGGAGAGCACTCAATGCTTCCCATCAATGGGTTATACTTAAAAGAAATATTATAAATCATGTTTGAAAATAAATATCATCAATGAAAATTGCATTTTGAACTCAATCTCTTCCAAGTTGAAAGTATTCTTGTTTGTGAATTCACCATGATGTGTTTAGGGTAGGTGTAATGAAATTGAGCGGCATCTTATCCTTCATCAACATAACACAATCACAAACTACACACAAACATATAAAACAAACATAGATCTTTTGTCTCGGGCTACTCTGAGTTGAGATAATGCCCCTAGTGTCACTCTCTCAGTAGCTGCTTTAGGTTGGGTTGATGTGGTGCCCTGCTAGTGTGTCACCCTAGTGGTCATCTTGCTTTGGAGGATGTAAGTTTGCTATGCTTTCTTTTCTTACTTGGCCACTGCACATCGATGAGCACCTTGTTAGTTTGGTAGGCCTTATTGCATGGCCAGTAAGGTACCTCATGTTGGCTTTGTTTAAGAGGTTGTGAGTCTACTAAGCTTTATTCTTGGATTATCCATCATGCATTGACTAGGTAAAGTATATTTGAGGTTTAGGATAAGTCACCTAGTGGCTCTTTCCCTCCTGATAGCTTCAAGTTTGGGTCTAGTCCTTCCTCGGGGCTCCCCGCTTAATAGTTGCTCTAGGTCAGATATCATATGTCCTGCCGATGACATACTATCTTGATGATCAATTATGCTTGGAAAGTTGTAAGCCTACATGCTTTCTTTCTAGATTGATCAATGCACACTGATGGGAACCTTAGGTTGGCTAGTTCTAACTATGTTGATGGATACACCACTCATGCTGACGGATACACCTTAGGTTGGTTGGTTCTCACACCTTAGGATACACCACTCATGGAAGATGTAAGTATACTATACTTTCTCCTTGAGTTGGCCACCGTACACCTACAAGCTTTATTTTCCATGGCTTAAGATAATTCCCCTAATAGATCCTTCCTTATGGGCACTATATTTGGATAACATCCTTTACGACCCCATTTAGACACTACCCGGGTTACTATCGGATTTGACATTTCCTCTTTCCAAGTAACCCCCCCTGTGGTTGGAGAATCCATCCTTTGGATGTGCAAATTCTCCCTTAGTCTAGTAAATCTGAGATAGGTTAAGGCCTACATAGTCCATTCTTAGTGTGGTCCCTTGCACACCAATAAGATCCATGCAAACATATAAACAAAATATATATTCACTTGTGGATTAGGAGGACACCCCTAGCAGCACCTTTTCCTAAGCAATCATCCTACCTTTAGGGCAGTGTCAGCAAAACTACCTATAGGAATTGCTTGAATACTCTTGAGTTGATATAAGTCCTCAGCAGCATTCACTTGAGTTGATATAAGTCCTCAGCAGCAAAAAACTTCTAAAATTTTGTTGAAAAATGAACAATTATTTTGAATGCAAAATTCCATTCTTTTGATTAAATGACACACCATAGCACTCCCCCAATGATATTCCCAAAATTTGACCTTAAATTTGACCAAATCCCATCATCTTAGCCTATAAATCAGTATTTTTATTTATTATACTAGTACAAACTCTACTACATCATACTATAACAAACTAAAATATGCTAAACAATAAGTAGTAATACACAATAGTATGCTATAATGCATGATGCTACATTATGTTATGGCATCCTATATTATAATACAGTATAACATATTATATTATATTATATTATATCACATATCACATCAAAAGAGATTGCTTAAGATAAAAATCATAAAATTAGTCTAAACAATAAAAAAACTATATATTTTAGTCGTATCACTTACATATTTTAAATTCAAATAATATATTATGATACCATGCTCTACCTATTATAAATTTGGCCAAATTCCACAATTTTAAAGTCTAAATCAACATTTTTATAAAAAATACTAGTGTAAGCTTGACTACATGATTGTAAAATACTAAATGAATTTAAAATGCATAGAATAATATATTATGATATATGATGCAATACTATGCTACAACATATAATATTTATTTTGATCATAAAATCTTACTTTTTAGACTACAAGTGGCATAGCACACATTTGGTTCTACAACCTAATTCCCATTTCAAATTTAACAAATTTCATCATGTGATTTATTAAATCAATAATTTTATGATTTATATTATTATAGACTATAGGGAACAATACCATAATATACTAAAACATTTCAAAACATCATATAACATCCAAAAACACATCACTAGATGTTCAAATATATGCTGCTAAATTATACTATAATATATGGTAATATAATATGATTTAGGGTTAGGGTTTAGGGTATTCAAATCTCTAATAGTCAAGGGAAAGCCTATTGAAGACATTTTCTGTAACTACCATAATTATATTAAGATTAGGTCATTCTTTAGATCTACTCTCAATGACATCTTTATTCAATGTTTATGGTTTAGGGTTTAGCATTAGGGTTTAGAGAAAATTTAGGGTTTTGGATTTAGGCTTAGGGTTAGTTTAGGATTTAGGGTTTAGGGTTTAGGGTTTGTGGTTTAAGGTTTAGGTTTTAGGGTTATATGTTGTAGGGTTTCAGGTTTATGGTTTTAGGGATTAACGTTTAAGGTTTAGGGTTTAGCATTTAGGGTTTAGGTTTAGGGTTTAGGGTTTAGGGTTTAGGGTTCAGGATTTAGAGTTTATGGTTTTTAGGGTTTCAACTTGAGGTTTTATGATTTAAGTTTTAGTTTAGGATTTAGAGTTTGGGGTTCAGGGTTTATGGTTTAAGTTTATTTTAATAGAGTACAAATTCATATTCAACATTTATTTTTTTTTGATTTCATCAACCAAGTAGCACCCCAAGCTTTTTAAGACACAAACAATGACATAGATAAAAAATGAGCACCCATAGAGAAAATCAAAAACCCTAGATAAGTAAAACCATCTCTATAGTAAAGATATAGTTCCATAAGCAGTATCAAATTGACCGTTCTTTAGTTTCTCCAGTTCTGATCAGAACCACCCCTACCTCTCGAGTAGCAGGATCAGTCATCATATTCCCGATCTCTATGTTCTCCGCCACCACGACTGTAACTTCCATCGCTCCTCCTACATCCATAACCACCATTGCTTCGACCACCACCTCCATATCTACCAGAACATCCAAATCCCCCACCACCACTACGATAACTGCCGCCTCCGACTTCGATGCCACAACCAGATTTAGACAGAGCCTAGTTGATGGTAATGTTCCTACCATCAAGGTTCTACCCATTTTTAGGTTTTAGGGTTAGTTTAGGGTTTAGGGTTAGTTTAGGATTTAGGGTTTAGGATTGTAGGTTTTTGGGTTTAGGGTTTTGGGTTTTGGGTTTTGTGTTTTAGGGCATAAGGTTTTGGGTTTAGGGTTTAGGGTTTTGGGTTTTAGGGTTTAGGGTTTATGTTTTATTATTTAGAGTTTACGGTTTACAGTTTAGCGTTTAGTGTTTAGGGTTTAGGGTTTTATGGTTTATGGTTGTAAGTTTATGGTTGTAGGTATAGGGTTAGTTTTAGGGTTTAGGGTTTAGGATTTAGGGTTTAGTTTTTTTTTAATTAAGTAAACCAATAAGTTTAGGTTTATTTAGTTTATTTTTTATTTACTTGAGTTTATTTTATTATAATTTTTTTATTTATGTTTATTTTTTAGTTTTATTTAATTTAGTTTATTTACTTTAGGTATATTTATTTTAGTTTAAGTTTTTTATTTTAGTTTTTTTTAGGTTTAGGTTTATTTTTAGTTGAGCATTATTTTTATTTTATTTTGTGCTAACACGTAACCGAACCAGCTTTAGGTTTAGGTTTAGGTTTTTATTTTATTTTCTTAGGTTTAGGTTTTAGGTTTTCATTTTAGGTTTATTTTTAGGTTTTACTTCTTAGTTTAGGTTTAGGTTTATTTTTAGTTTATTTTATTTTATTTAGTTTAGGTTTAGGTTTAGATTTAGTTTATTTTAGGTGTAGGTTTAGGTTTTATTTATTTTAGTTTAGATTTAGGTTTATTTTATTTGTTTATTTTATTTTTATTTTAGGTTTAGAATTTTTTTTAGTTTAGGGTTTAAGTTTTATTCTTTTAGGTTGTATTTTTATGTTTATTTTTTAGGTTTAGGTTTTTATTTAGTTTTTATTTTATTTAATTTAGGTTTATTTTATATTTATTTTATGGTTAGTTTTGATTATATTTAGGGTTTTTAATTTTTAGTTTAGTTTAGGTGTTTATTTATTTTATTTTAGTTTAGTTTTAAATTTTTATTTTATTTTCTTTTAGGTTTTGGTTTAGGTTTTAGTTTAGGTTTCTATTTTATTTTATTTTTTATTTTATTTATGTGTAGGCTTTTTTATATATTTTAGTTTTATTTAGTTTAGGATTAGATTTTATTTTTGGGTTTTAGGTTTAGGTTTTTAGGTTTAGCAACACGTAACCGAACCAGTTTAGGGTTTAGGTTTTAGGGTTTAAGTTTAAGGTTTAAGGTTTTATGGTTTAGGGTTTAGGGTTTAGGGTTAAGGTTTTAGGTCTAGGGTTCAAGTTTTAGTTTAGGGTTTAGGGTTTTTTGATTTTTTAATAGAGAACAAAATCAAATTCTACATTTCTTCTTTTTCAGTTCATTAACCAAGTAACACACCAAGTTTGTTAAGACACAAGCGATGACATAGATAAAAAATGAGCACACATAGATCAAATCAAAAACCCTAGAGAACTAAAGTTGTCTCTACTGTAAAGACATAGCTCCATAAGCAGTAGATTGGACCAACCATTCTTCAGTTTCACCAGTTCCCATCAAAACCACCCCAGCCTCTCAAGTAGTGGGATCCACCATCATATCCCTGATCTCTTCCTCCGTCACCACCACAAATGTAACCTTCATCATTCCTCCCACCTCCATAACCACCACTGCTCTGACCACCACTTCCATATCCACCAGCACCTCCAGATCCCTCACTGCCACTAAGATAACCGTCGCCTCTACCTTTGACTCAATCGCTAGATCTAAATTAAGCTTAGTTGATGGTGATGTTCCTCTCATCAAGGTTTCGCCCATTCTTAGGGTTTAGGTTTTTTAGGCTTTAGGGTTTATATTTATTTTTTAAATTATTCAGTTACTTTAGGTTAAGGTTTAGGGTTTGGGGTTTAGGGTTAGGGTTTACGATTTAGGGTTTAAGGTTTAGGGTTTAGGTTTTTAGGGTTTTTGCTTTTAGGGTTTAGGATTTAGGGTTTTATGGTTTTTGCTTTTAGGGTTTAGGGTTTAAAGTTAGGGTTTAGGGTTTAGTGTTTAAACTTTAGGGTTTAAGGTTTAGGGTTTAAGGTTAGCTTAGAGTTTAGGGTTAGTTTAGGGTTTACGATTTTTAAGGTTTAGGGTTTAGGGTTTTTAGGTTTTATGGTTTAGGGTTTAGGGTTAGTTTAGGGTTTAACATTTAGGGTTTTAGGGTTTAGGGTTTAGGGTTTTAAATTAGGTAAACTTGTAGGTTTAGCTTTGTTTAGTTTATTTAGTTTATTTTATATTTATTTTAATTTATTTTATTTTTTAATTTTTATTTAGTTTAACTTATTTATTTTTGGTTTATTTATTTTAGTTTAGGTTTTTATTTTAGTTTATTTTTTTAGTTTTAAGTTTAAGTTTATGTTTATTTTTAGTTTATTTTATTTCTTTGTTTTAGATTTTATTTTTTATTTTTATTTTTAGATTTGGGTTTTTTTTTAGGTTTATATTTTATGTTTTTATTTTAGTTTATTTTTTTGTATTATTGTTTTTGGTTTAGGTTTAGGTTTAAGTTTAGTTTGTTTAGGTTTTATTTATTTTAGTCTAGTTTATTTTATTTTTGGTTTATGTTTAGTTTATTTTTATTTTAGGTTTAAGTTTTTTTTTTATGTTGTAAGTTTTTTTCTATTTATTTTAAGTTTTATTTTTAGGTTTGTTTTTTTGGCTTATGCTTTTATTTTTTTTATTTTAGGTTTATTTTTATTTTATTTTAGGTTAGGTTTTTATTTTATTTAGGTTTTTTAGTTTTTAGTTTAGTTTAAGTTTTTATTTATATTATTTTAGTTTAGTTTTTATTTTTTATTTTTTAATCTTTTTAAGTTTAAGTTTAGGTTTAGTTTATGTTTTTATTTATTTTTTTTATTTTGGTTTAGGTTTATTTATTTATTTTATTTTTAGGTCTAATTTAATTTAGGTTTAGGTTTTTAGCTTTTCAAGGTTTAGGGTTTTGGATTAGTTTAGGGTTTAGGTTTTTTTTTTGGCTTTAGGGGTTTAGTGTTTAGGGTTTAGGGATTTAAGTTTTTAGGTTTATGGTTTAGGGTTTAGGGTTTTAGGTTTAAGGTTTAGGGTTTAGGGTTTAAGTTTTAGGTTTAGAGTTCTAGTTTTAGTTTAGAGTTTAAATTTTTTGGTTTTTTTTAAATAGAGAACAAATTCAGGTTCAACATTTCTTCATTTCAATTTGATCAAACAAGTAACACACTAAGTTTTCTAAGACATAAGTGATGAAATTAATAAAAAAATTAGCACGCATGGAGCAAATCAGAAACCCTATATAAATAGAATTGTCTCTGCTTTAAAGACAAAATTCCATAAATAGTAGATCGGATCGACTGTTCATCAGTCTCTCCAAGTCCCATCAGAACCACCTCGGCCTCTCGAGTAGCAGGATCCCCCATCATATCCTCAATCTCTCTTTCTGCCGCCACCATGGCGGTAACCTTTATTGCTCCTTTCGCCTCCATAATCACCACTACTCTGACCACGACCTCCATATCCAGTAACAACTCTAGAACCCCCACCACCACTATGATAATGCGCCTCACCTTTGCCTCCACCAAAAAAAGGCACGGTTGATGGTCATGTTCCTGCTGTCAAGGTTCTACCCATTCTTACGATTTAAATTTAGTTTAAGCTTATTAGGTCTTAGGGTTTAGGTTTATTTTGTAATTTATTTAGTTACTTTAAGTTTATGTTTAGGGTTTGGGGTATAGGGTTTAAGCTTTTAGGGTTTATGGTTTATGGTTAGGGTTAGGGTTTAGGGTTTATGCTATAAGATTTAGGATTTATGGTTTATGATTTTTTTTAAGGTTATGTAAACCAGTAGTTTTAGGTTTACTTAGTTTACTCAATTTTATTTATTTATTTTAGTTTATTTTATTTTTCATTCTAATTTAGGTATTTTTTAAATTTTATTTAGTTTAGTTTATTTATTTTAGGTTTATTTATTTTAGTTTAGGTTTTTAATTTTAGTTTATTTTTTAAGTTTTATGTTTATCTTTTAGTTTACTTGTATTTTTATTTTATATTTTAAGATTAGCTTTTATTTTTTAATTTTAGGTTTAGGTTTAGGTTTAGGTTTTTATTTTATTTTCTTAGGTTTAGGTTTAAAGTTTTTATTTTAGGTTTATTTTTCAGTTTTATTTTTTAGTTAAGGTTTAGGATTATTTTATTTTATTAGTTTAGGGTTTAAGATTAGTTTATTTTAGGTTTAGTTTTTATTTATTTTAGTTTAATTTGTTTAATTTTAGTTTTAGGTTTATTTTATTTTACTTATTTTATTTTTTCATTTTTTTAATATAGGGTTTAGGTTTTATGTTTTATTTAACTTTAAGTTTTAATTTTAGGTTTATATTTTTATTTAGTTTTTATTTTATTTTATTTTATGTTTTATTTATTTTTATTTTATTTAGGTTATTTATTTTTAGGTTTATTTTATTTTTTATTTTAGTTTAGGTTTTTAATTATATTATTTTAATTTAGTTTTTAATTTTTATCCTTTTTATTTTAGGTTTAGGTTTAGGTTTAGGTTAAGGTTTTAGTTTAGGTTTTGATTTTAGTTTATTTAGGTTTAGGTTTTTTTTATTTTTTTATTTTTAGGCTTTATTTAGTTTAGGTTTTAAGGTTTTTAGAGATTAGGGTTTAGGGTTGTAGGTTTTAGGGTTTAGGGTTTACGGTTTAGGGTTTAAGGTTCAGGATTTAGGGTTGAGGGTTATAGGGTTTAAGGTTTAGGGTTTAGGGTTTAGGGTTTAGGATTTTGGGTTTAGGGCATTTTTAAAATTATGTAAACCTTTAGGTTTAGCGTTATTTAGTTTACTTTTTATTAATTTTGGTTTATTTTATTCTTTTATTTTTATTTAGTTTAGATTATTTATTTTAGTTTAGGTTTTTTCTTTTAGTTTCTTTTTTAGTTGTATTTTTATATTATTTTTTTGGTTTAAGCTTTATTTTTTTTACTTTTAGGTTTATTTTTGTAGTTTAGGTTTAGGTTTATTTTCAGTTTATTTTATTTTATTTAGTTTAGGGTTTAGGTTTACTTTATTTTAGGTTTAGGTTTTGTTTTTATTTATTTTAATTTAGGTTTAAGTTTATTTTATTTTGTTTATTTTTTTACGTTTTTTTTAGTTTAGGGTTTTTATTTTAGGTTTATTTTTAAGGTTTAGGTTTTTATTTAGTTTTTATTTTATTTTATTTTAGGTTTAGTTTTTATTTTATTTAGGTTTTTTATTCTTAGGTTTATTTTATTTTATTTTTAGGTTTATATTTTGGTTTTAGGGTTGTACATTTATGGTTTAGGGTTTAGGATTGGTTTTAGGGTTTAGGGTTTAGGATTTGGGGTTTAGAGTTTAGGGTGTAGGGTTTTTTTAATTATTATAATTTTTTAGTTTATTTTTTATTTATTTTATTTTATTTTATTATTATAATTTTTTTGTTTAGTTTATTTATTTTAGTTAAGGTTTTTTATTTTAGTTTATTTTTTTGTTTAGGTTTAGGTTTATGTTTATTTTTTAGTTTAATTTTAATTTTATTTTATTTTTTAGGTTTAAGTTTTATTTTTTATTTTTAGGTTTATGTTTAGGTTTAATTTTATTTTTTTAAGTTTAGGTTTTAGGGCTTTATTTTAGGTTTATTTTTAGGTTTTATTTTTTAGTTTAGGTTTAGGTTTATTTTTAGTTTATTTTATTTAGTTTAGGTTTTAGGATTAGTTTATTTTAGGTTTAGGTTTAGGGTTTATTTATTTTAGTTTAGTTTTTTTAACATAGAACAAATTAATTTTCAACATTTCTTCATTTCAATTTCGTCAACCAAGTAATACACTAAGTTTTCAAAGACACAAGTGACGACATATATAAAAAATGAGCACACATAGAGTAAATCAAAAACCCTAGATAGCTAGAGCCATCTCTAATGTAAAGACAGTTTCATAAGTAGCAGATCGAATTGGCCGTTCTTCAGTTTCTCCAATTCCCATAAGAACCACTCTGGACTCTCGAGTAGCAGGATCCACCACCATATCCTCGGTCTCTACCTCCACCACCATCGCAGCTATAACCTCTATCGCTCCTCCCCTCCATAACTGCTCTCCTCTCCTCCATATCCACTAGCACCTCAAGATCCCCACCACCTGCAATGTCGCCCGCCTCCACCATCTAGACTAAGCGGTGACGATGATGTTCTGTCACCAAGGTTCTGCCAATTCTTAGGGTTTAGGTTTAGGTTTAGGTTTATAAGGTTTTAGGGTGTAGGTTTATTTTTTTAAATTATTTAGTTACTTTAGGTTTAGGTTTAGGGTTTGATGTTTAGGGTTTAGGGTTTAGGGTTAGGGTTTAGGGTTTAGGGTTTAGGGTTTAGGGTTTTAGGGTTTATTCTTTTAGGGTTTTGGGTTTATTCTTAGGCTTATTTTATTTTTTAATTTAGTTTTGGTTTTTAATTATTTTATTTTAGTTTATTTTTATTAGTTTATTTTATTTTATTTTTTAGTTTAGGTTTAGGTTTATTTTTAGATTTTTTATTTTATTTAGTTTAGGTTCATGTTTAAGTTTATTTTATTTTAGGTTTAGGTTTTATTTATTTTAGTTTAGGTTTAGGTTTATTTTATTTTATTTTTTTTTATTTTAGGTTTTGGTTATTTTCTTTATTTTAGGGTTTATGTTTTATTTTTTATTTATTTTTTGGTTTAGTTTTTAGGTTTAGGTTTTTATTTAGTTTTTATTTTATTTTATTTAAAATTTATTTTATTTTTAGTTTAGTTTTTATTTTATTTTGGTTTTTTATTCTTTGGTTTATTTTATTTTTTAGTATAATTTAGGTTTTTATTTATTTTAATTTAGTTTATTTTTATTAGTTTATTTTATATTATTTTTAGGTGTAGATTTAGGTTTAGTTTACCTTAGGTTTAGGTTTATAGTTTATATATTTAGTTTAGCATAATTTATTTTTTGTTTAGGTTAATTTTATTTTGTTTATTTTTTATTTTAGGTTTAGGTTTTATTTTTTATTCATTTTTAGGTTCTATTTTTAAGTTTATTTTTTAGGTTTACATTTTTATTTTATTTTATTTTAGTTTTATTTTACGTTTATTTTATTTTTATTTTACATTTGGTTTTTATTTCATTTAGGTTTTTATTTTTAGGTTTGTTTTATTTTTTTAGTTTAGGTTAGGTTATTATTTATTTTATTTTAGTTTATTTTTATTAGTTTATTTTACTTTATTATTAGGTTTAGGTTTAGGTTTTAATTTATCTTTTAATTTTATTTAATTTTTTATTTTATTTAGGTTGAGGTTTTCTTATTTATTTTATTTTTTAGGTTTTATTTAATTTGGGTTTAGGGTTTAGGGTTTATTTAGCATTTAGGGTTTAGGGTTTTAGGGTTTAGGGTTCTAGGGTTTAGGGTATAGGGCTAAGGGTTTAATGTTTAGGCTTTAGGGTTTAGGGTTTTTAGGGTTTAGGGTTTAGGGTTTAGGATTTAGGGCTTAGGGTTTAGGGTTTAGGGTTTATGGTTTTTTAGGGTTTAGGGTTTAAGGTTAAGGGTTGTATGTTTAAGGTTTAGAGTTAGTTTAGGGTTTAGGGTTGTTTAGGGTTTAGGGTTTAGAGTTGTAGGTTTACGGTTTTGGGTTAATTCAGGGTTTATAGTTTAGGGTTTTAGGATTTAGGGTTTGGGGTTTAGGGTTAGGGTTAGGGTTAGGGTTAAAGTTAGGGTTTACGGTTTAGGGTTTAGGGCTTAGGGTTTAGGCTTTAGGCTTTAGGGCTTAGGCCTTAGGGTTTAGGATTTATAATTTTTTTAGGGTTTAGTGTTTAGGGTTGTAGGTTTATGGTTTATGGTTTTTTAGGGTTTAGGGTTTAATGTTCAGGTTTTCATTTAGGGTTTAGGGTTTTTTTTTTTTTTTAACAAAGAACAAATTCATATTCAACATTCCTTCTTTTCGATTTCATGAACTATGTACCGCACCAGGTTTAGGTTTAGAGTTTGGGGTTTAGGGTTTAGGGTTTAGGGTTTAAGGATTAGGGTTTTATTTATTAGGGTTTATGCTTTTAAGGTTTAGGGTTTAGTGTTACGATTTAGGGTTTTTTTAAAAAAAAATTAAGCAAATCAATAAGTTTAGGTTTATTTAGTTTATTTTTTTTATTTTTCCTTATTATATTTTTTATTTATTTTAGTTTAATTTATTTTTATTTTTATTTAGGTTTATTTTTTATTTTTATTTAGTTTAATTTATTTTTTGCATTTATTTATTTTCGTTTTGGTGTTTTATTTTAGTTTATATTTTAGGTTTAAGTTTAGGTTTACTTTTTAGTTGAGTTTTGTGTTTATTTTATTTTTTAGGTTTAGGTTTTATTTTTTATTTTTAGGTTTAAGTTTAGTTTTTTATTTTATTTTTTAGCTTTAGGTTTTAGATTTTTATATTTAGAAGTTTTAGCCATTAAAAATGATTAATTAAGCCTAATTAAAGCCTAATCCTATTATCGCCATGTGGCCCGCTGATGCGGTGCGCTTTCCACGTGGCATCACGGGATTGGCTACTTAAAACTTATCCGACTCAATGCCTATGTGGCGACAGAAGCTGTGCTTTCTCATCCACCATTCGATCAAGGTTATGAATTGATGATTTGGAGCTTGGCATTGATCAAGGTCCCACCTCCTGTGCTCGAAAAGCTTGGAAGATAATTTATTTTTTCTTGATGAGGCCTAAGGAAGGTGCATGCAAAGTTAATTTGCATTTGATGGAGAAATAGGGAAGTTAAGTGAGAAATGGGAGTGTTTTATTTTGGGATAGATGAAAATGGAATTTTTTTATTGGGGAACGAGCTTGTGAGCTTAGGGAATGGATCTAGTAGCTCGTCTTGGGTAGCTAGGGCTCTAGGGGAATGATTTTTGTGTATGTTAGAGTTGAAAAGAGGGGGTGTATACCCTCCTTCATCTTGATCGGATGGTGGGATCTAGTTTGGCTTCTAGTGGTTGTCCGACCATCTTAGGGAGTCGTGGGTGGCAGGGAGGAGCTGAGTTGGCTTGGCTTGGTTGGTTGAAGGTGTGGAGGTGGCTAGCAAGGAGGAATCATGGCTGTTCTATGGGTTTCTAATGCTTTAATGGGGAGGGTGAGGTGATTTCACCTTCCATGGGTCATGGCTGACCCAACCACCCCTCAGGTCAGGTTGGGTAGTGTCATAGGTGCCTAGCTAGACCATTGGGAGGGTACCAAGTGGCCAAGGAATAGAAATGACCACTTACATGGGTGATTTGTCTCATGTGACACCATTGACCCAAGGCTAGAATGATCATTTGGCATCGGAGATGATTTGGGACGATTTTAAATGAGAAAAAAGTGGGTTAGCCAAAATATCAAGTAAATTGGAGTTGATTTGGTTAGGTTTGGCTCAATTTGTCTCATTTAGGTCAAATTGGGTTAGGTTGGGTCAAGTTGGCCAATTGGTCAAATTGGGTCAAACCAAGGGTTGGGTCAAGTTCATATGATCATTTGGGATGTTTTTGTTCAACTAGTTTGCTTTAGTTTAGATTAGATTTGATTTTGGCTCATTTGAAATCATTTGGGCTCAACTAGGTTAAGTTAGACAATTTGACCAAATTAGCAATATTGGCTTGGGTTGGGTGTTGGTTTGGGGTTAGTTGACTAATTGAAGATGATTGTAGGCTTTGGTTTCAATTAATTTGGATTTGGTTTAGATTTAGTCCAACTTAAACCTCTAGGTCAATTTGGGCTAAGTAGATCAATTGGGTTCAATTTGGTCTAATCATGGCTTTGGTCAAGTTCAACAATCAATTTGGAATAAACTTGAGCCATTGGTTGTAATAAATTTGGTTTATATTTTGATTTAACCCAATTTGGTCTTTTAGGTCAATTTGTCTCAACTTGGGTTAAGAGGGCCAATTGGGTTTGGTTTGACACAATTGAAGGTCAAGTGATATTCAAATATTGATTTTGATTTGGTATGAATCATTGGTTCTAAGGGATTTTGCTTTGGTTGTAATTTGGCTAGTTTGGGTTCATTTGGGTTAAGGGGTTGACTTGGTTTGACCCAATTTATGATAATTAATCAACTTAGGGTGATCAACAATCATGATGATAGGTTTTGATGAGCTTGGTTCAATCTAATTTGGGTAGGATTAAAACTTGGCTCAAATAGGTCAAATTGGCCACTTTGGGTCAAGTGGACCAATTGGGTTTAGTTTGGTTGATTTTGTGTTGAGTTTGATTTAGTTGAGTTTATATATGGATTTGGGATTGATATATAAATTCAATTGAAATTGGCTTGGGTTCAAATGTGTTTTTGTTCATTTTAACATTTCAAGTCAAAAAGTGTTATGTTGGGTTTGACTTGGGTTGATTTTGGTTTGGATTGATTATTGTAGATTTCATTTATATTTGTGAATATGATTGAAGGTATGATTGATTCATGAGAAAATCAATTGAATTTGGGTTTTAGAATGAAGGAATTTGGCTAAGTCCATAGAGTTGGGTCATGTGGCTTAGGATTGGATTTTGATTTGGTTTGATTTATTTTTATTTTGTTTTAATGATTTAGATGTATATTTCATTTAAATTTTTGAATATGATCGAAAATATGATTGATTTGTGAGAAAATAAGTTGGATTAAGATTTGACTAAGTCCATGAAATAAGTCATATGGCTTAAGAAGGGTTTGATTTAATTTGATTTAGTTTGACTTAGTTTTGATCATTTGAATGTAGATTTGATTTATATTTAAGAAGATGATTGAAGATATAAATTTATTATGAGAAAATAAATTTATTTTGGATTGATTTGGATTAAGATTTGGCTAAGTCTATGGGATAGGTCATATGGTTTAAGAAGTGTTTCAAGTTTGGATTTGATCATGGGCTTCAATCAATTCATTTTAGAATTTGGGTTTAGATTTGGATTTGAATTTGATATTTGAATTGAACTTGAGGTTTGGTTTCAAAAGGTGAACATGGAATAGATTTGGGTTGCAGGGTAGGTGGATTATCTTAATCCCTAAGGCATAACCTAATCCTATATTTAACATTCTAAGTCTTTAGGCTTAGACTAAGTGTTCACCAAATTATTAGAAGTGTCTTATTACTATGGAAGTCTTAGTGTCTAGAAGACTCCTAAGTCTAAGATACGAAGATTGAATCCGCACTCCAAAAGTGAGGTCAACTGGCCCTAGGCTCCATAGTGTTTCCCTTAGAGATAGATGATTAGAAGATTGAAGCCAAGTTTCACATTATAGACTCAGATACATGAGAACAACATAGTTCCATCCTCTCTATATCAGTGTATGAAGTTTGTGAGAGGTGGGATCATCTACTATGTCATAGGAGATCTCAAGCCATTTATAGGTCATGAGGTCAACATATATGAGGTTGCGGCTTACTACCTCCCTCAAAATCAACAAGTCTATTCTCACGAACTTGGCCAAAGTTAAAATAAAAAAAAGAAAATGAAAAAGAAAAAAAAAGAAAAAAAGAAAAAGAAAATAAAATGGAGCAGAAATAGACTTGGAGGAGGAAGTGGAGCATGACATTAGATTCCACCAACAGTTCATTACTCCATTCGAACATATAAGTAGGATGAGATGACTTCTACTAGGCAGAGAGAGAGGCCAGTTCAGAGGCAGTCCGAGGGGTGGTAAACCTTCTTATTGGCCACCCGATAGAAGATATGTCCTAGCTATCAAAAGTACACATGTTATCTATATAAACATAGAATCTAGTTCATGGGATGAGTCTTATTGGTTAGCACACCAGCTAGCTCTTTTGAGCAATAGATTCCCTTGGAGGTGACACTTTGAGCCATATAGCGATGAAGATCGGGCTCCAAAGCAATGCATAATTGTATCCAAGTCTATATGTGAAATAATAAGGCATCAATTGGGAACCTTAGCTCTAACCCCACTTTCCTCTCAAAAAGTTAAGGGTTTGGTAGTTAAAGAAGCACCTAAGTCATCCACAATTGTGAAGACTCAAAGGTCTTTCTGGGAGCATCATCCTCAAGTCAAGAACTTGATGTAGAACTTGAGGATGATTCATATAAAGATTTAATAGGATTACCTTTTGGGTGGTACTTTCCTTGTGTTCATAATTTAACAAAAAAAGGGTTAATATCCCATACTTGGTCAAAGCCAGGTCAGACTACTTCGAAAGAATATATAAGAATAAATGCAAAATCTCTTAATCAAGACCGAGACTAGGATTCAGTATATTGGGTCTAGTGGATGATGATAATTGCTACTTAGGATTTGGTACTTGCCTTAAAAATGTTGGTGCTATATACCAATGGTCTATGACTTGAATATTTGATGAACTCATTCATCATCAAGTCGAGTGCTATGTCGATGACCTCATGGTCAAAAGTAGAGAAAAGGAAGACCATCATTTGACTTAAGAATAGTTTTCAAATAGTTAAGATAATATAATCTCAAAATGAATCCCTTGAAGTGTGCATTCAGAGTACCTTTAGGGAAATTCCTTGTGTTTATTGTCTAACACCAGGGAATAAAAATTGATCCAAAGAAGATCAATGTAATAATAGAAATGCTACCCCTAAAAGTTTAGCTCAACTCAGATCATTCTAAGGTTGATTGACGTATCTAAGACACTTTATATCCAACATATCAGGAAGATGTCAACCATTCTCAGTACTTGTCAAAAAGGATGCCAAGTTCAAGTGGGATGATAAGTGTGAGCATGCCTTCGAAGGCATCAAGCATTACCTAATGATGTTGCCAGTTATAGTAGCCTCTATCTCAGGCAAGCCACTCATACTTTACACTACTGCATTAGACAACTCCTTTGGTGATTTGTTGGCCCAAGCCAACGAAGGGAAGGGAAACATACTCTACTACCTCAGTCATCATCAAATCCCTGCTGAGGCTAATTATCCACCCATTGAGAAGCATTTCCTACCTTTAATCTTTGCATCCCAAATGCTACAACACTACATGCTTCCTCATAAAGTGAACTTATTCTCTAAGATCAGTCCACTACAGTATCTCATGACACGATCAATACTATTTAGATGGCTAGCATGATGGTCCATGATCCTCTCATAGTTTGACATTACCTTTGTACCCCTCTGTGCGGTGAAAGGACAAGCGTTAGCAGATTTCTTAGCGGCACACCCACTTCTTGTTGAATCTCCACTTAGTGATGATCTCCCCGATGAACAATTCATGAACTTAGGGGATGCTAGCATTCACCATTGGGAGATGTACTTTGATGGCATGACTTCCTCTCAATGAGGAGAAGAACCACAATCTACTATTCTAGGAAAGGAAGGGGTAGGAATAGTTCTCTTAACTCTAGACTGCGATGTGATGAAATTCTCATATCATCTATCCAATCCTTGCACAAACAATGAAGCTGAATATGAGGCTCTGATTGCCAATCTAGAGTTATCCATTACTCTAAGCATCCAGAACATCAACATCTTCAGGGATTCTCAGCTAGTTATCAATCAAATTGCTAGGTCCTATAAGATTATAAAGCCCAAGCTCCATCACTACCACAAGTGCACCAAAGAGTTGTTGGCCCAAATCCTCAAGGTTACCATTTATAAGATTCCTCGAGGAGAGAACATCATAGTGTATGCTTTAGCCAAGCTTTCCAAAGAGTTGGCATGTCTGGAGGATGAGTCCATATCGATAAAGATCCAAAATAGATAAGTCTTATTCCTTATTGATATTGAACTCAAAAAAAAGTACTATCTTGAAGGGGAAGTTGCCATTGCAAAGAGGGATGACGAGTTAGATTAGAGAATACCTTTCATGGATTACCTAAATAAAGACAATCTACCTCAAGAGAAGTCCCAAGCATATCAGATAAAGTAGAGAGCACTTTCTTACGTTCTTATGGATGGTGTCTTATACCGGCAGTCTTTCGATTATATATGGTTACATTATTCAGACAAGCATGAAGTCCGTAAGATCGTGACCAAGGTACACTCAGGATTATGTGGAGCTAACCAATCTGGTTTGAAGTTGAAAGCCAAGATCAAGAGATTAGGATATTACTGGCCATCGATAATCAAAGATTACATAGATATGCCTAGGAGATGCCATCCATGTCAAATACATAATGTGGTCCTACACCAACCACCTAACATTCTACATCATGCCTCATGGACATTCGAATGTTGGGGTATAGACATAGTGGGTCTGATTAATCATCCTTCTTCCAAGGTCATTGGTTCAACTTAGCTGCAATTGACTACTTTTTCAAATGGGTGAAGATTATTTAGCTCAAAAAGGTCACCGCTCAGCATGTGTTCCAAGTTTTTAGGAACCATATCATATATAGGAAATAGGTTCCTCGATGAATTATATCTGATAAAGGTACTACATTCAAGAGCACAAAGATCAACAACTTTTCCTACAGACACATCATAGATTGGAGATATTATGCCATCAATTACTCAATCAAAAATGGCTTAGCAGAATCATTCAACAAAACTCTCATCCAAATATTAAAAAAGACACAATAATAATAAGCGATAATGGCATGAGCAGTTAGTTAAAGCCTTATGGGCCTACCGCACCACGTATATAACTCCAACTCAGTCTACTCCTTTCTTCTTATTGTATGGGTCTGAAGATGTTCTACCATTAGAAGTCCAACTCCCATCACTAAGGATAGTTGTGGGTAGCAAGATCACAACTGTGCAAAATGCCAAGTTATAGTTCGAAGGGCTCGAAGGTTTAGATGAGAGAGGGTTGCTGGCATGCCAAAACCTCAAGTTGTACAAAGATTAAATGATTCAAGAACACAATAAGTTGGTCCATCCTAGAGCTTTTCAAGTAGGAGAGCTTATTTTAGTTCTAATGAGATCGATTGTTGCCCCTCGTAAGATGCGAGACAAGTTTGAACCCACTTGGGAAGGCCTTTTTGCCATAGAGAGGCCTACCAAGTAGGATCTTATCAGCTTATTAATCATAAGGGAGAGCGTCCAATGCTTCCAATCAATGATATTTACTTAAAGAAATATTATAAATCATGTTGGAAAATAATTATCATCAATGAACATTCCATTTTGAATTCAATCTATTCCATATTGAAAGTATTCCTATATGCGAATCTGCCATGATATGTTTTGGGTAGGTGTAAGGCACACGTGTTGTATCCTATTCTTTATGGACACAACACAAATACAAACAACTCACAAATATATAAAATAAATACATATCTTTTATCTCAGGCTACTATGAGTTGAGATAACTCCCCCAACCACACTCACTTAGTAAGTGCTCTTGGTCAGGCTAACGTGTTACCCTGCTAGTGTGTCACCCTAGTGCTCTTCTTACTTTGAAGGATGTAAGTCTACTATGCCTTCCTTACTTGGCCACTGCACACTGATGAGTGCCTTGTTAATTGGGTAGGCCTTACTATGTGGTATGTGGCTAGTAAGCTACCTCATGTTGGCTTCATTTAAGAGGAAGTGAGTCTGCTATGCTTTCTTTTTGGATTAGCCTTCGTACACTGAGTAGGTCGAGTATATTTGAGGTATAGGATAAGTCCCCTAGCGGCTCCTTCCCTCTTGACTGCTTCAAGTCTAGGTCCAATCCTTCCTTAGGGAAAGTCTCTTGAAGACATTTTTTCCAATAGTCAAAGGAAAGTATCTTGAAGACATTTTCTTTTGCTACCATAAGTATGTTAGGATTAGTTCATTCTTTAGATGTAATACTAATTACTTCTTTATTAAATGTTTAGGGTTTAGAGTTTAGGATTAGGGTTTAGGGTTAGTTTAGGGTTTAGGGTTTAGGGTTTAGGGTTTGGGATTTTGAGTTTAGGGTTTAGGGTTGTAGGTTTTAGTGTTTAGGGTTTAGGGTTTTAGGGTTTAGGGTTTTAGGGTTTAGGGTTTAGGGTTTAAGGTTTAGGGTTTTTTAGGTTTTGGGTTTAGGGTTTAGGGTTTAGGGTTTAGGTTTTAGGTTTAGGATTTACATTTTAGTTTAAGGTTTTGGATTTAGGGTTTAAATTTTTTTTTAACAGAGAACAAATTCAGATTCAATGTTCCATATTTTTGATTTCATTAACCAAGTAGCACCTCTAATTTTCTAAGACACAAGCGACGTCATCAATATAAAATGAGGCCCCATAGAGCAAATCAAAAACACTAGATAAGTAGAACCATCCCTATTCTAAATACACAGTTCCATAAGCTATAGATTGGACTGACCGTTCTTCAGTTTCTCTAGTTCCCTTCAGAACCACCCCCGCCACTCGAGTAGCAAAATCCACCATCATGTCCCTGAACTTTTCCCTTGCCACCACCATGGCTATAACCTTCCTTGCTCCTCCTCGCTCCATATCCACCAGCACCTCCAGATCCCCCACCACGACTATGATAATCGCCACCTCCTCCTTCTCCTCCACTACCAGATCTAGACTGGGTTTATTGACGGTGTTGTTCTTATCGTCAATGTTCTGCTCATTCTTAGGGTTTACGATTAGTTTAGAGTTAGTTTAGGGTTTAGGGTTTGGGGTTTAGGGTTTAGCGTTGTAGGTTTTAGGGTTTAGGTTTTAGGGTTTAGGGTTTAGGGTTTTCAGGTTTATGCTTTTCAGGTTTAGGGATTAAGGTTTTAGGGTTTAGAGATTAGGGTTTAGGGTTGTAGGTTTAGGGTTCTACGTTCAGGGTTTAGGGTTTTTTTTTAAATTAACTAAACAGGTAGGTTTAGGTTTATTTAGTTTATTTTTTATTTATTTATGTTTTTTTTATTTTTTATTTTTATTTATGTTAGTTTATTGATTTTTGGTTTATTTATTTTAGTTTAGGTTTTTATCTTAGTTTATTTTTTATGTTTATGTTTATTTTTTAGTTTAGTTTTCTTTTTATTTTATTTTTTAGGTTTTGGTTTAATTTTATTTTTTTAGGGTTTGGTTTTAGGTTTATTTTTAGGTTTTATTTTTTTAGTTTAGGTTTAGGTTTGTTTTTTATTTATTTTATTTTATTTAAATTAGGTTTAGGTTTAGGTTTTATTTATTTTAGGTTTAAGTTTAGGTTTTATTTATTTTAGTTTATTTTAGTTTAAGTTTAGATTTATTTGATTTTGTTTATTTTATTTTTATTTTAGATTTAGGTTTTTTTTTTAGTTTGGGGTTTAGGTTTTTTTTAATTTATTTTTCAAATTTATTTTAACTTTGTTTTTTTAGGTTTAGATTTTTATTTAGTTTTTATTATATTTTATTTTATGTTTATTTTATTTTTAGTTTTTATTTTATTTAGGTTATTTATTCTGAGGTTTTTTTATTTTTTAGTTTAGTTTAGGTTTTTATTTAATTTATTTCGCCTCATATCATTCACTTTATTTCTTTATCTTTTAGGTTTTATTTTAGGTTCTTATTTTAGCTTATTTTATTTAGGTTTTAGTTTTATTTATTTTATTTTAGGTTTTATTTTGTTTTAGGTTTAGTCTGTGGCTCAGCCTGTGGCCCAGGAGGGTCTTGTTTAGTGAGGCTAGTGTCAGTTTTTGGTAGGCCTGGGTTTGGGCTAACCCCAGTAATGGGCTGCCTGGGTGGCCTAGGGTTTAATGTAACCCCAGTGTGGGGGTCAGTTTAGCTTTAGGGCTCATGGCCTGGTCAGTTTAGGTTTAAAGAAGTGGGGGGTCATGGTGGTTTAGGGTTATGGCCAGCTGTGGTTAGCCTGAGGTTTAAGATTTAGAGCCTTTAGGATTTAGAGTGTGGAGGGCCTAGGGCCTGGGGCCCAGGGTCATGGAGGGTTTTAAGGTTTAATGGGTTTGGCCCAATTTTTAAGGTTTAGGTTTTAGGATTTAGGGTTTAGGGTTTAGGGTTTAGTGTTTTTTTTAAAATTAATTAATATGGTAGGTTGAGGTTTATTTAATCTACTTAATTTATTTAGTTTATTTTTTATTTATTTTAGTTTATTTTTATTTTTATTTAGTTTAATTTATTTTTTTTAGGTTTATTTATTTTAGGTTTGCATTTTTATTTTAGTTTATTTTTTAAGTTTAGGTCTAGGTTTAGATTTATGTTTATTTTTTAGTTTATTTATTTTATTTTATTTTTTTTACATTTTATTTTTATTGTTTAGGTTTATTTTTTATTATTATTTTTAAGATTCATGTTTTAGGATTTTACTTTATGTTTACTTTTAGGTTTTATTTGTTAGTTTAGGTTTAAGTTTAATTTTAGTTTGTTTACTTTTATTTATGGTTTAAGTTTAGGTTTAGGTTTAGTTTATTTTAGGAATAAGTTTGGGTTTTATTTATTTTAGTTTAGTTTAATTTTGTTTTGGTTTAGGTTTATTTTTGTTTTTATTTTAGGTTTTGGTTTTTTTGAGTTTAGGGTTTAAGATTTATTCTTTATTTATTTTTATTTTTTTTAGGTTTATTTTTAATTTATTTTAGTTTAGAATATTTTATTTTATTTATTTATTTTATTTAGGTTTTATTTTAGTTTAATATAAGTTTTTTATTTATTTTATTTTAGTTTAGTTTTATTTTTATTTTATTTTCTTTTAGGTTTAGGTTTAGGTTTATTTAGTTTAGGTTTTATTTTATTTTATTTTGGTTTAGTTTTTTTTATTTATTTTTAGGTTTTAGCTTTTATGGTAGGGTTTATTTAGTTTGTTTATGGTTTAGTTTGAGGGTTTAGTAGGTTTAGGGTTTGGTGTGGATTATTTGAGGGTTTAGGGTTTTTAGAATGTGGGTTTTAGGTCTGTGGTGGGTTTGAGGGTGTAGTAGGTGTTTTAGGGTTTAAGTTTTAGGGTCTAGGGTTCAGGTTTTAGTTTAGGGTTTTCAGTTTTTGATTTCTTTTTAATAGAGAACAAATTCATATTCAACATTTCTTCTTTTCAAATTGATCAACCAAGTAACACGCCAAGTTTTCTAAGACATAAGCGATGACATAGATACAAAAATTAGCACACATAGAGCAAACCAAAAACCCTAGATAATTAGAACCATTTCTAGGATAAAGAAATAGTTCCATAAGTAATAGATTAGATCGATCATTCCATAGTTTTTGCAGTTCCCATCAGAACCAACCCGGCCTCTCGAGTAGTAGGATCCACCATCATATCCCCGATCTCTCGCTCTGCCACCACCACAGATATAACCTTGGTCACTCCTCCAGCCTCCATATCCACCACTGCTCTGACCACCACCTCCATATCCACCAGCACCTCTAAATCCCCCACCACCATTGCGATAACTACCACCACTGTTGATGCCTCCACCGCCAGATCTAGACTGAGCTTGGTTGACGATGATGTTCATGCCGTCAAGGTTCTACACATTCTTAGGGTCTAGGTTTATTAGGTTTTAGGGATTAGGTTTATTTTTTTTTTGTTTATATTTAGGTTTAGGTTTGGGGTTTGGTGGGGTTTAGTGTGGGTGGTTTGTGTGGTTTAGATTTAGGTTTATGGTTTTTAGTTTAGGGTTTAGGGTTTAGGATTTAGGGTTTAGTGTTTTATTTTAATTTAAGTAAGCTGGTATGTTTAGATTTATTTAGTTTATTCAGTTTATTTAATTTAGTTTATTTTATTTTTTGTATTTATTTAAGTTTATTTTTTATATTTAGTTTTGGTTATTTATTTTAGGTTTATTTATTTTAGTTTAGGTTTTTTAGTTTAGTTTATTTTTTAGGTTTAGTTTATTTTTAGTTGAGTTTTATATTTCATTATTTTTAGGTTTAAGTTTTATTTTATTTTTAGGTTTAAGTGAGGTTTTATTTTATTTTTAGGTTTAGGTTTTAAGCTTTAGTTTTAGGTTAATTTTAGGTTTATTTTTTAGTTTATGCTTATTTTAGTTTATTTAATTTTATTTAGTTTGGGTTTAGGTTTAGGTTTAGGTTTAGTTTATTTTAGGTTTAGGTTTAGCATTTATTCATTTTAGTTTAGTTTATTTTAGTTTAGGTTTAGGTTTAGGTTATTTTTTTTATTTTAGGTATAATTTTTTAGGTTTTTATTTACATTTATTTTAGGTTTATTTTTTAGGTTAAGGTTATTTAGTTTTAATTTTATTTTAAATCTCATCTAGAATTTTTTTTTTATTGAGGTTAATTTTATTTTAGTTTAGTTTAGGTTTTCTTTATTTTATTTTATTTTTATTTGATTTATATTTATTTTTAGGTTTAGGTTTATGCTTTATTTTATATTTATGTCATTTTGGTTTTATTTTAATCTTTTATTTTTATTTAGCCAGGCTCAGGTTTGTTTTTTGGCTTAGGGCTAGGGCTGCCAGTGGTAGGGTTTAGGTTTAGGGTTTTGGCCAGTGTTCAGGGCTAGTGTTCAGCTCCCAGGGTTTAGGGCTCAGTGCCCAGCTCAGGGTTGTTAGAATTTAGGGTTTTAGGTTCTATAGTTTAGTTTTAGGCCTGGGGCCAGGGTCAGGGTCAGTGTCTGGGTTGTGGATCTGGCCTGGGTTTATATTTTTAGGTTTAGGGTTTAAGCTAGCCTGGTTTAAGATTTAAAGCTCAGGTTTAGGGTTTAGGGTTTAGGGTTTTAGGGTTTAAGATTTAGGGTCAGGGTTTAGGTCAGTTTTTTTTAAAAAAAAATTAAAACCCGCAAGTTTAGTTTATTTATTTTATTTTATTTTATTTTACTTTTATGTAAGTTTTACTTTTATTTATTTTAATTTATTTTATTTATTTTAGGTTTAATTATTTTAGTTTAAGTTTATTTTTATGTTTATCTTTTAGTTTAGTTTTATTTTTTATTTATTTTTTAGGTTTAGGTTTTAATTTTTTATTTTAGGTTTATGGTTGTTTTAGTTTATTTTTTTTTTGAATTAGGTTTTAGGTTGTTGTTTTAGGTTTATTTTTAGGTATTATTTTTTAGTTTAGGTTTAAGTTTACTTTTACTTTATTTTATTTTATTTTTGGGTTTAGGTTTAGTTTATTTTGGGTTTGGGTTTAGGTTTTATTTAGTTTAGTTTAGTTTATTTTGTTTAGGTTGAGGATTATTTTATTTTTATTATAGGTTTAGTTTTTTTTAGTTTAGGATTTAGGTTTTATTTTTTATTTATTTTTAGGTTTACTTTTTGAGGTTTAGGTTTTTATTTGTTTTTTATTTTATTTTATTTTAGGTGTATTTTAATTTTATTTTATGTTTAGTTTTATTTTTATTATGGTTTTTTATTCTTAGGTTTATCTTATTTTTTAGTTTAGTTTAGGTTTAGGTCCGCTACACTTTCCTTCCAGACTTCACACGATGAGTGCCTTAGTCCAGGCTACCGCATACGATAAGCTACCTGATGTTGGCTTCATTTAAGTGGAAGTGAGTCTGTGTACTAACTGGGTCGAGTATATTTGAGGTTTAGGATAAGTCCCCTCGCAGCTCTTTTCTTCTTGACTGCTTCAAGTCTGGGTCCAGTCCTTCCTCAGGTCTGTCCGCTTAGTAGTCTCTCTAGGTCAGATAGCATCTGTCCCATCGACGATAGACTATCCCGATGATCAGTTCTGCTTGGAAAGTTGTAAGCATACACGCTTTTTTTCTAGATTGATCGTTGCACACCGATGGGCACCGTCGGTTGGTTGGTTCCCATTATGCTGAAGGATACACCTTAGGTTGGTTGGTTCTCGCACCTTAGGATACACCACTCATGGAAGATGTAAGTCTCTTATGCTTTCTCCTTGAGTTGGCCACCATACACCTATAGGCTTTTTTTTAGGCTCGTGATAATGCCCCTAGCAAAGATCTTCCTCAGGCACTATATTTAGATCACATCCTTTACATCCAATTTAGACACTACCCGTTACTATCAATTAGTTCCTCTTTCTAGTAACCACCCTTGTAATTCATGTACATTTCTCCCTTGGTGAGATTGATTCTCCTTTCCAATAGAGATAAGTCAATTCCTTCCTCCTCACCATTTCATATAAATAACATTGTGGAGGGAGGATACCCATAGAGGTGCCTTTCCCCAAGCATGCATCCTATCTTTAGGGCAGTGTCAGCAAAACTCGTTATAAGAATTGCTTGACTACACTTGAGTTGATATAAGTCATCAACAACATTCACTCAGTAGTCACCCTTAAGTCAGGTTCTAGTTGTTGTGCTTCCAGCAAGTCACCCTAGTGGTTATTCCCTGGTTTAGAAGATTTAAGTCTGCTATGCTTCTTTCTTGCACAACCATTGCACACCAAAAGGAAACCCCTTAGGTTGGCTAGCTTTACCCCATAGCTAGTAGACTATTCCTTTGGATTGGTAAATCTGAGATAGGATAAGTGTGATATAGCCCTTTTTATTGGGTCCATCGCACATCAACATGGTCCATAAATTAAATCTACCAAATTAGATCGAGCTCACATCCTTAACCGAAATGCCCTCAATTCAAAATCAAACTAAACTAAATAAACCATACCAAATCACATTAAATTAAGATAAAATTAATCCTGACTATATTTGGGTTGACATAAGTCCCTAGCAGTTGTTCCTCTCTTTGGAAGATGTAAGTCTTCTACACCATTATCCTACCATAGCCGTTGCACACTGAAAGGCAACCCCTTAGGTTGGCAAGTTCTACCCTACAACTAGTAGATTATCCCTTTGGATTTGTAAACCTGAGGTAGGTCAAAGCTACTATAGCCCCTTCTTAGTGGGTCTATCGCACACCGACAGGGTCCATACATTAACTCAAATTAAATTAAAACAAAACTAATTTTCCCTAATGGAGTTAATCACACCACTCGCCCTAGTGGAGCCCCAAATCATATATAAATAAGTGAAGCAAACAAATCAAATTCATAACCAACCTCCATAGTGGAGCCAAATTAAACCAACTCCCCTAGTAGACTCTAAATAAAATAAATCCAACTAAACTCTTATTCCCAGCGGATACATCCCCAAACAAATCTATGAAATCAAACTCAAATCTAAATCCCCAACGGATAGCCTGAACCTCCTTCCCTAGTGGAAGGTTCATATACATGATCCTCAGCAGACTCAAGCCCATATCTCTAGGATATGTACCTCCACATAACTTAAAACAAAATAAATTAAACATGATTTGATCTTAATCCCAGGTAGATTATATATTCTTATCCCTAGAGGAACTTCTTTTCATAAATCACATAATCAAATCAAATTTAAACCTTATCCCCAGCAGACTTTCTTCTTCTATGCCCTAGACATAGACCCCTCACATGCCATGTCCAATGCATGTGTGATCCCCTAGTCGATCTCCCTCCATGTCCTTCACATGGAATTCTCATCAAATCTTATTTCTTCTCTTATACACACCTTTAATACATCAACTAAAATTCTAATCGTGCATTCATTCAAATTACATCATCTTAACATTGTAATCAAAATTTTATGATTTGTGACTGTTGAAGCTCAAACTAACTATACAATATCATGCTAAACATATTATAGTGTGAATTAACACACAATATTATAGTATAATATATGATGTTATATTATAATTTACTATAATATAATATATCGTCTAACATTTCACCTCATTAGAATCACTTAAAAAGAACAAATAACAAAATTTTTTCAAAATATGAATAATGTTCAATTTTGATGTAAAATTTTTATTTTTCTATTAGAAATGGTACAAAATAGCATAATTTTGGTGTTCCTTCTTGGTGTGTGCCAAGATTTTGGCCAAATTCTTCCATCTCAACCATCAAATTAACATTTTTGTGAGTTTTACCTAATGTATTATAACAAAACTAAAACATACTAAAATGTACAATAACATTTAGTAACACACAACCACATTCATATATATGTGAAGTTATATTTTTATGTACATTATATTTTAATATCCTTTCATATAATATACTATCTTACATTACACCTTAAAATGAATCACTTTAAGCAAAAAATTATAAAATTTTGTTAAAAAATGAACATTTATTTTGGATGCGAAACTCCATTCTTTTGACTAAATGACACACCATAGCACACCCCATTGATGTTTCCTAAAGCTTACCTTCAATTTGGCCAAATCCCATCATCTCAGTTTATAAATCAGTATTTTTATGAATACAAACCCTACTACATGATACTATAACAAATTAAAATATGCTAAACAACAAGTAGTAATACACAATAGTATGCTATAATGTATAATCCTACACTATGTTATGGAATCCTATATTATAATACACTATAACATACTATATTTTATAAAATAATATTGCATATCACATTAAAAGGGTTTGCTTAAGATAAAAAGTCATAAAATTAGTCTAAACAATAAAAAACTATATATTTTTGTTGTATCACTTACATTTTTTAAATTGAAATGTTATAATATGATGCCATTCTCTACCTATTATGAATTTGGCCAAATTCCACCATTTTTGAGTTTAAATCTACATTTTTATAAATAATGCTAGTGTAGGCTCGACTGCATGATTGTAAAATACTAAAATAATTTAAAATGTGTAGAACAATATATTATGATATATGATGCTATACTATGCTGCAATATATAATATTAATTTTGAACATAAAATCTTACTTTTTAGACTAGAAGTGGCGTAGTGCACCTTTGGTACTACAACTTGATTCCCACTTCTAATTTAACAAATTTCAACATCTAATTTATTAAATCAATATTTTGAAGATATATATTAATATAGACTACAGTGGAAAATACCATAATATACTAAAATATTTTAAAACATCTTATAACATCCAAAAAAACACATTACTACATGCTCAAATATATGATACTACATTATACTATAATAAATGGTACAATAATATGATTTAGGGTTACGGTTTAGGGTATTCAAATCTCTAATAGTTAAGGGAAAGTCTCTTAAAGACATTTTTTTTAGCTACCATAACTATGTTAGGATTATGTCATTCCTTAGAACTTCTCCTAATGACAACTTTATTCAAGGTTTAGGGTTTACGGTTTAGGGTTAGTTTAAGGCTTAGGGTTTATGGTTTAGGGTTCAAGGTTTAGGGTTTAGTGTTGAATGTTTTAGTGTATTGGTCTTATGGTTTTAGAGTTTAATGTTTAGTGTTTAGGGTTTTGATTTTAGGGTTTAGAGTTTAGGGGTTAGGGTTTAGGGTTTAGTGTTTAGGGTTTATGGTTTTTAGGGTTTAGGGTTTAGGGTTTCAAGTCCAGGGTTTTTTATTTTAGGTTCAGGGTTCAAGTTTTAGTTTTGGATTTAGGGTTTAGGGAAAAAGGTGTTTTTTTAATAGAGAACAAATTCATATTCAACATTTCTTCTTTTCAATTTCATCAACAATGTAGCACCCAAAATTTTCTAAGACACAAGCGACAACATTGATCAAGAACGAGCCCTCATAGATAAAATAAAAAACCTTAGATAAGTAGAACTATATCTACTATAATGACACAGTTACATAAATAGTATATCGAATTGGTCGTTCTTCAGTTTCTTCAGTTCTCATTAGAACCACCCCGCCTCTTGAGTAGCGGGATCTGCCATTATATCCTTGATCTCTCCCTCCGCCAACCCCATGATTGTAACCTCCGTCACTCCTCCCACCTCCATAACCACCACTGTTCTGACCACCACCTCCATATCCACCAACACGTCTAGATCCTCCATAACCACTATGATAATCACCGCCTCTTCCTTCGTCTCCACCATTAGATCTTGACTGAGCCTAGTTGATGGTGATGTTCCTACTATCAAGATTCTGCCCATTCTTAGAGTTTAGGGTTTAGGGTTAGTTTAAGATTTAAGGTTAGTTTAAGATTTAGGGTTGTAGGTTTTAGGGTTTAGGGTTTATGATTTAGGGTTTATGGTTTAGGGTTTAGGGTTTAGGGTTTTAGGGTTTAGGGTTTTAGGGTTTAGGGTTTAGGGTTTAGGGTTTTAGGGTTTAGGGTTTAGGGTTAGGGTTTTAGGGTTTAGGGTTTAGGGTTGTAGGTTTATGGTTGAGAGTTTAGGGTTTGGGGTTTTTAAGATTTAAGGTTTTTTTAATAGAGAACAAATTTAGATTGAACATTTCTTGATTTCAATTTCATCAACCAAGTAGAATCCCAAAATTTCTATGACATAAGCAATGACATAAATAGAAAATGAGCCTCTTCAGAGAAAATAAAAAAACTTAGAGAAGTAGAACTGTATCTACTATAAAGACAGTTCCATAAGGAGCAGATCGGATTGATCGTTCTTCAGTTTCTCTAGTTCCCATCAGAACCACCCTTGCCTCTCGAGTAGCGGGATCCACCATCATATCCCTGATCTCTCCCCCCACCACCACCATGGCTGTAACCTCCATTTCCCCTCCCGCCACCATAACCACCACTACTCTGACCACCACCTCCATATCCACTAGCACCACTAGATCCCCCACCACCACTACGATAACCGCCACCTCTATGTTCACCTCCACCACCAGATCTAGACTGAGCCTTATTGATGGTGATGTTCCTGTCATCAAGGTTTTGACCATTATTAGAGTTTAAGATTAGTTTAGGGTTTAGGGTTAGTTTTGGGTTTAGGGTTTAGGGTTTGGGGTTTAAGGTTATAGGTTTTAGGGTTTAGGGGTTAGGGTTTAGGGTTTTAGGGTTTAGGGTTTAGGGTTTAGGGTTTAGGTTTTAGTGTTTAGTGTTTAGAGTTCAGCATTTTTACGGTTTAGGCTTTAGGGTTTAGTGTTTTGAGTTTAGGGTTTTGATTTTAAGTTTAAGGTTTAAGTTTAAGTTTAGGGTTTAATGTTTTTTTAATAGAGAATAAATTCAAATTTAACATTTCTTCTTTTCAATTTCATCAACCAAGTAGCACCCAAAGTTTTCTAAGACATAAGCGATGACATAGATAAAAATTGGGCACCCATAGAGCAAATCAAAAACCCTAGATAAGTAGAACTGTCTCTACTATAAAGATAGTTCCATAAGCAGCAAATCAGATCAGTCATTCTTCAGTTTCTCTAGTTCCCATCACACCAACCCTACCTTTGGTGTAGTGGGATTCGCCATCATATCCCCGATCTCTCCCTCCGCCACCCACATGACTGTAACCTCCATCGCTCCTCCCACCTCCATAACCATCACTGCTTTGATCACCACCTATATATCCACCAGCATGTCTAAATCCCCCACCTCCACTATGATAACTACAGCCTCCGCAATCACCTTCACCTCCAGATCTAGACTGAGCCCAATTAATGGTGATGTTCCTGCCGTCAAGGTTCTTCCCATTCTTAGAGTTTAGGGTTTATGGTTAGTTTAGTGTTTAGGGTTTAGGGTTAGTTTAGGGTTTAAGGTTTGGGGTTTAGGTTTTAAGGTTGTAGGTTTTAGAATTTAGGGTTTAAGGTTTCTGGTTTTAAGGTTCAGGGTTTAGGGTTTATGATTTAGGGTTTTAGGGTTTAGGGTTGTAAGTTTAGGGTTTAAAATTTAGGGTTTAGGGTTTTTAGGGTTTAGGGTTTATGGGTTTTATTTAATAGAGAATAAATTTAGATTTAACATTTCTTCTTTTTGATTTCATCAACTTGGTAGCACCCCATGTTTTCTAAGACACAAGTGATGACATAGATCAAAAATGAGCACCTATAAAGCAAATCAATAACCCTAGACAAGTAAAACTGTCTCTACTGTAAACACATAGTTCTATAAGCAGCAGATCGGAGTAGTGGGATCTATCATGATATCATCCATTCTTCAGTTTCTCCAGTTCCCATTATAATCACCCCCACCTCTCGAGCAGTGGGATCTATCATGATATCCCAGATCTCTCCCTCTGCCACCACCATGACTGTAACCTCCATCACTCCTCTCGCCTCCATAACCATCACTGCTCTAACCACCACCTCCATATCCACCAATACTTAAAGATACCCGACCACCACTACGATAATCACCGCCTCTACCTTTGCCTCCACTAGAAAATCAAGTCTGAGCCTAGTTGATGGTGATGTTCTTGTAGTCAAGGCTTTTCCCATTCTTACAGTTTATGGTTAGTTTAGGGTATGGGTTTTAGGTTAGTTTTGGGTATAGGGTATAGGGTTAATTTAGTGTTTAAGGTTAGTTTAGTATAGGGTTTAGGTTTAGGTTTAGGTAGTTTAGTGTTTAGATTTAGGTTTAGATGGTTTAGGAGGTATTATGGTTTTAATTTAGGGTTTAGTTTTTTGGGTTTAGGGTTTAGTGGGTAGGTTTAGGATTTAGGGTTTAGGTTTAGCTTAGTTTAGATTTTTTTTAAAAAGCAAACCGAAGTTTAGGTTTATTTAATTTATTTGTAATTTTAAATATTTTAGTTAATTTTATATTTTGTTTATTTAGGTTTATTTTATTTATTTAACTTCTAACTTTTGGTTTATTATTTTAGTTTAGTTTTTTATTTTAGTTTATTTTATAAGTTTAAGTTTATTTTAGTAGAGTTTTATTTTATTTTATTTTTACTAAGTTTATTTTTTTTAGTTTAGGTTTTAATTTTATTTATTTAGTTTTAGGTTTATTTTTTTAGTTTAGGTTTATTTTAGTTTATTTTTTAGTTTAGGTTTTATTTATTTAGTTTATTTTAGTTTAGGTTTAGGTTTATTTTATTTTGTTTATTTTATTTTTTTAATCTTAGGGTTTTTTATTTAGTTTATGGTTTAGGTTTTATTTTTATTTATTTTTAGGTTTTTTATTTAGGTTTAGGTTTTCATTTAGTTATTATTTTATTTTACTTTTGGTTTATTTTATATTTATTTTATGTAGTTTTATTTGGTTTTACTTTGGTTTATTTTAATTTTCGTTTATTAGTTTTTTTTAGTTTAGATTTTATTTTATTTTTTAGGTTTAGTTTTAGATCTTTAGTTTAGCTTTATTTTATTTTTTATTTTTTTATTTTTTTTATCTTATTTTTTATTTTTTCTTTTTTATTTTATTTTTAGGTTTTTAGTATAGCTTGGGTTTTTAGGGTTTAGTGTTTTGTGGCCTAGGTTTAGTGGCTCAGGGCCTAGGGTCGAGGGTCTTCAGGGGTTTGGGTTTAGAGTTTTGTGGTTTTAAGCTCAGTTTTTGGATATATTTAGGCTCAGAGTTTAGCTCGTGGTTTAGCCATGGTAGTTCATGGTTTTAGTTTTATTATTTTAATTATTTAATATTTTAATTTTTTAAATTAAGTAAGGGTTTGTTTACTTTTTTATTTATTTTAGTTTATTTTATTTTATTTTGATTTAGTCCATTTTTTATTTTTTATTTTGTTATGTTTATTTACTATTGGTTTATTTATTTTAGGTTTTATTTTAGTTTATTTTAGTTTAGGTTTAGTTTAGGTTTATTTTTTTAGTTTAGTTTTATTTTTATTTTATTTTTTTGGTTTTTTATTTTTTTAGTTTGTTCTATTTATTTAAGTTTAGTTTATTTTAGTTTATGCTTATTTACTTTATTTTATTTAGTTTAGGTTTTTTTAGTTTAGGATTTATTTTTATTTATTTTTGGTTTTATTTTAGGTTTATTATTTAGGTTAAGTTTTTATTTATTTTTTCTTTTATTTTATTTTAGGATTAGTTTTTATTTTATTTAGGTTTTTGATTTTTTTTCGTTTAGTTTAGTTTCTTATTTATTATATTTTAGTTTAGATTTTATTTTTTTTATTCTTTTTTATTTTTAGGTTTAGGTTTAAGTTTAGGTTTTTCTTTTGGTTTTTATTTTATTTTATTATTCTATATTATTTTTGTTTAAGTTTTTTGAATATTTATTTTAGATTTTATTTAGTTTAGTTTAGGTTTTAGGTTTTTAGGGTTTAGTTTTTGGGGTTTAGGGTTTGTTTTAGGGTTTGTTTATAGTTTAGGCATAAGGTTTAGGGTTTAAGGTTTATTTGGGGATTTTGGTAGGTTTAGGTTTTTTGTTTTAAGGTTTAGGTTTCTTTTATTATTTTATTTTAATTTTCAAAAATTAAGTAAATTAGTTGGTTTAGGTTTATTTAGTTTATTTTTTATTTAATTTAGTTTTATTTTCTTTTATTTTATTTTTATTTTATTTAGTACCATTTATTTTTAGGTTTATTTATTTTAGTTTATTTTTTAGGTTTAGGATTAGGTTTAGATTTGTATTTTAGGTTTATTTTTAGGTATTATTTTTTAGTTTAGTTTTAGGTTTGATTTTAGTTTATATTAATTTATTTAGTTTAGGGTTTATGTTTAGTTTATTTTAGGTTTAGGTTTAGGTTTTTTTTATTTTAGTTTACTTTAATTATAGTTTAGGTTTAGGTTTATTTTATTTTGCTTATTTTTAGTTTTGGTTTTTTTAGTTTAAGGTTTAGATTTTAATATCTATTTATTTTTATGATTGTTTTTCTAGTTTGGGAAATTTAGTTTTTATTTTATTTTATTTTAGGTTTATTTTATTTTTATTTTTATTTTAGTTTTTATTTTATTTAGGTTTTTTATTTTTGAGGTTTATTTTATTTTATTTTGTCATTTAGTTTAGGTTTTTATTATTTTTTATTTTTTTAGGTTTAAGTTTAGGTTTAGGTTTTAGTTTAGGATTTTATTTTAAGTTTACAGGTTTTAGGTTTTAGGTATTGTGGATTAGGGTTTAGGGTTTAGTGTAGGTTTAGTTTTATGGTTTAGGTTTAGGGTTTAGGGTTTAGGTGTTTAAAATAGCGTTAGGGTTTTATTGGTTTAGGGTTTAGGGTTAATTTTAGCTTTAGGGGCATAGGGTTATGGTTTTATTTTATTATTATTTTGTTTTAGGTTTTATTTAACTTATTTAGTTTATCTTTTAATTTTTAATTTTAATTTTAATTTTATTTTAGGTTTATTTTATTTTTTTTTAGTTTATTTATTTTACTATTTATTTTAGTTTATGTTTTTTTTATTTTATTTTTTTGGTTTAGGTTTAGGTTTATGTTTATTTTTTAGTTTAATTTTATTTTAAATTTATTTTATTAGTTTAGGTTTAATTTTCTATTTTTAGGTTTAGGTTTTGGTTTTTATTTTATTTTATTTTTATTTTTTGGTTTTAAGTTTTTACTTTAAGTTTATTTTTAGATTTTATTTTTAGTTTATGTATAAGTTTATTTTTAGTTTATTTTATTTTATCTAGTTTAGTTGTAGGTTTAGGTTTAGTTTATTTTAGGTTTAGGTTTAGGTTTTATTTATTTTATTTTAGTCTATTTTAGTCTATGTTTAGGTTTATTTTATTTTTATTTTAGGTTTAGGTTTCTTTTAGTTTAGGTTTTTGGTTTTACTTTAGTGTTTAAGGTTTTTCTTTTTTTTTAATAAAGAACAAATTTAGATTCAATATTTCTTCTTTTCGATTTCATCAACCAAGTAACGACATAGATAAAAAATGGGCACGCATAGAGCAAATCAAAAACCCTAGATAACTAGAACCGTCTCTACTACAAAGATACAATTCCATAAACAGCAGATCAGATTGACCGTTCTTCAATTTCTCCAATTCCTGTCACAACTACCATGGCCTCTCGAGTAGCGAGATCCACCATCATATCCCTGACCTCTCCCTCTGCTACCACAATGGGTGTAACCTCCATCGCTCCTCCCGCCTCCATAACCACCACTACTCTGACCACCACCTCCATATCCACCAACACATCCAGATCCCCCTCCACCACAATGATAATTGTCACCTCCACCTAAACCTCCACCGTCGATCTGGGATCAGCTGCTGGTTGATGTTCCTACCGGGCCCCATTCTTAGGGTTAAGGTTTAGGTTTATTACATTTTAGGGTTTAAGTTTATTTTTAATTTATATAGTTACTTTAGGTTTAGGTTTAGGATTTGGAGTTTAGGTTTAGGGTTTAGGGTTAGGGTTTAGGGTTTAAGATATATGGTATTAGGGTTTATTCTTCTAGGGCTTAGGGCTTAGGGTTAGGGTTTAGGGTTTAGGGTTTAGGGCATTTTAAGGTTTAGGGTTTAAGGTTTAGGGATTACGGTTGTACGTTTAGGGTTTAAGGTTTTATTTTTTAAATTAAGTAAACGTGTAGGTTTAGGTTTATTTAGTATATTTAGTTTATTTATTTTAGTTTAATTTATTTTTTATTTTTATTTAGGTTTATTTTTTATTTTTATTTAGCTTAATTTATTTATTTTAGGTTTATTTATTTTATTTTATGTTTTTTTATTTTTATTTATTTTTTAGGTTTAGGTTCAGGTTTAGGTTTATTTTTTAGTTGAGTTTTATTTTTATGTTATTCTTTAGGTTTAGGTTTTATTCTTTATTGTTAGGTTTAGGTTTAGGTTTTTATTTTAGTTTTTTAGGTTTAGGTTATAGGTTTTTATTTTAGGTTTATTTTAAGTTTTATTTTTAATTTTAGTTTATTTATTTTATTTAGTTTAGGTTAAGGTGTAGGTTTAGTTTATTTTAGGTTTAGGTTCAGGTTTTATTTATTTTAGTTTAGTTTATTTTAGTTTAAGTTTAGGTTTATTTTATTTTATTTATTTTAGTTTTTTTAGTTTAGTTTAGGTTTTATTTTTTTATTTATTTTGGTTTTATTTTAGGTTTAGGTTTTATTTAGTTTTATTTTATTTTATTTTTGAAATTATTTTATTTTTAGCTTTTTAGTTTATTTAGGTTTTAATCTTAAGTTTATTTTATATTTAGTTTTATTTTTAATTTTTATTATATTTTATTTGAAGTTTGTTATTTTGGTTTTTTTTTGTCTTCTTTTATCTTTATTTATTTTTTATGTTTATTTTATTTATTTTATTTTATCTCAAAGTATAGTTTAGGATCAGGTTTAAGTTTTAGGGCCTGGTTGGGCTCAGTGGCCTTCTGTGGTCAGGGCCTAGGGTCTTGTGGCTCAGGATTCAGGGTTTTGGCTGTGGGTTAATGCCTGGGCAGGGCCTGGGTTTAGTCCTTGTGTTTAGTGGTTATTTGGGCCCATGGTCAAGGCCTGGGTGTCAGTTTAGGGTCAGAGGCCTGTGGCTCAGGGTTTAGGCTCAGATTTAGGCCTAGTTTGTGGCCCAGTAGCTGTGAGCTCAGTGGGGATTCTTCAGGGCCTGTGGTTTAGATTTGAGGTCAGGCCAAGGTTTAGGGTTGAGGATTTATGGTAAGTTTAGGTTTCCATCATGTGGTTTAGGATTTGTCATAAGTGGGTTAGGTTTTTCTTTAAAATTTATGCAAACCCATGTTTAGGTTTATTTAGATTATTTAGTTATTTATTTATTTATTTTATTTTATTTTTTATTTTTTTATTTTTATTTATGTTTATTATTTATTTTTATTTAGTTTAGTTTGTTTATTTTAGGTTTATTTATTTTAGTTTAGGTTTTTTATTTTAATTAATTTTTAGTTTAGATTTAGGTTAATGTTTATTCTTTAGATAAGCATTTTTATTTTTTTTTTGGTTTAGGTTTTATTTTTCTTTTTACATTTTATTTTATTTTTTCGTTTAGGTTTGGTTTTATTTGAGGTTTATTTTAGGTTTATTAGGTGTGGTTGGGGCATAGCTTTAGGGTGGTTTTAATGGGTGGTTAGCTAGGGTTTAGGGTTAGGGTTTAGTGCCTGGGCTTAGAGGTTTAGTGGGTGGTAGGGTCGCAGGTTTAGGATTTAGAGATTTTTTAAAAAAAAAAAGTGAACCCGGGTTTAGGTTTATAGTTTATTCAATTTATTTATTATTTATTTTAGTTTATTTTATTTTATAGTTTTATTTTGGTTTATTTTTTATTTTTATTTAGTTTAATTTGTTTATTTTAGGTTTATTTATTTAAGTTTAGGTTTTAATTTTAGTTTGTTTTATTTTAGGTTTAGGTTTAGATTTTATATTACTTTTAGGTTTAGGTTTTAGGTTTTATTTTAGATTTATTTTATTATCAGTATTAGGTTTCAATTTATTTTAGGTGTTATGGTTTTGTTTTGGTGTGGTTTAGGGTTTATGGTTTATGGTTTAGATTTAGGTTGTAGGTAGTTTTGGGTTTAGGGTCATTTTTTTTTTTTTTAAAATTTAAGAACCAAGAGTTTAGTTTATTTAGTTTATTTTTTATTTATTTAGTTTATTTTATTTTTTACTTTTATTTACGTTCATTTTTTATTTTTATTGAGTATATTTTATTTATCTTAGGTTTAATTATTTTAGTTTAATTTTTTTATTTTAGTTTATTTTTTTGGTTTAAATTTAGTTTTATGTTTAGTTTTTAGATTAGTATTTTATTTTTTATTTTTTATTTTTTATGTTCGGGTTTTATCTTTTATGTTTAGGTTAATGTTTAGGATTTTATTTTATTTTTAAGGTTTAGACTTTAGGTTTTTATTTTAGGTTTTATTTTTTAGTTTAGGTTTAGGTTTATTTTAAGTTTATTTTCTTTTTAGTTTAGGGTTTAAGTTTAGGTTTACATTTTATTTATTTTAGTTTAGTTTATTTTAGTTTTGGTTTAGGTTTATTTTAATTTGATTATTTTATGTTTAGTTTTTTTTAGTTTATGGTTTTGTTTTATTTTATTTTATTTTTTTAAAGTTTAGGTTTTTTTTTTAGTTTATGGTTTAGGTTTTACTTTTTATTTATATCTAGGTTTTATTTTTAGGTTCATTTTTTAGGTTTTATTTATTTATTTTTTATTCAATTTAATTTTAGGTTTATTTTATTTTAATTTATTGTTTGGGTTTTATTATATTTAGGTTTTTTTACTTTTAGGTTTATTTTATTTTTTAGTTTAGCTTAGGTTTTTATTTATTTTATTTTAATTTAGTTTTTATTTTTATTTTTTTTTTATTTTTAGTTTTAGGTTTAGGTATAACTTTATGTTTTAGGTTAGGTTTTTATTTTATTTTATTTTATTTTATTTTATCTAAGTTTAATTTTTATTTATTTATTTTATTTATTTGTTTTTTTTGTTTAGGTTTAGGTTTTTTAGTTTTTTATGGTTTAGGGTTTATGGCTTAGGGTTTAGAGTGTTTAGGATTTAGAGTTGTAGGTTTTAAGGTTTAAGGTTTAGGGTTTATGGTTTAGGGTTTAGGGTTTAGGGTTTATTATTTTAGGTTTAGGGTTTTAGGGTTTAGGATTTAGGGTTTATGGTTATATGTTTAGGGTTTAGGGTTAGTTTTAAGGTTAAGGGTTAGGATTTAGGGTTAAGGTTAAGATTATTTTATTTTATTTTTTATTTATTTTATTTATTATTTATTTTATTTATTATTTATTTTATTTAGTGTTTAGGCTTTAGGGTTAAGTGTTTAGGGTTTCTTAGGGTTTAAGATTTAGGGTTTGGGGCTTATGGTTTTAGGTTTAGGGTTTACGATTTAGCGTTTAGGGTTTAGGGTTTAGGGTTTAGGATTTAGGGTTTAGAGTTTAGGTTTTTTTTTTTTAAAGAAATTTTAGGTGATAGGTTTAGGTTTATTTGGTTATTTAGTTTATTTTTTATTTTTTTTATTTAGGTTTATTTTTTTTTATTTAGTTTAGTTGATTTATTTTAGGTTTATTTATTTTAGTTTACATTTTTTATTTTAGTTTTTTTTTTATGTTTAGGTTTATGTTTTTTTTAATTTTTTAGTTTAGTTTTGCTTTTATTTTATTTTTTTAAGTTAATGTTTTATTTATTTTTTTAATTTTAGGTTTAGGTTATTATTTTATTTTTTTAGGTTTAGGTTTTAGGTTTTAATTTAACCATTTTATGTTTATCAGTCCAGGGTTTAGAACTAATCAGTGGTTTTGTTAGTTGGGCCAGGATTGGCCTTTAGGTAGGGTTTTGTGTTTTAGCCTCAGAGCCTTAGTGGCCTAGTGGGTGGTTTTGGGGTCATGGTTTTGGGTAGGGCTCACGATCAGTTTAGGATTTAGTTGGGGCCTAGAGTTGTGGCCTGTGGTTAGCCCAGGCCTAGATGTGGCCTCAGTTTAGGGTTTAGGGTTTAGTTAGGTTAGTCAGGGCCTGGGCTTGGGGTAGGGTTTGGGGTTTTGGAATTAGTGTGGTTAGGTTTAGTTTAGGTTTAAATTAAGCATAGTTTAGTTTATTTAGTTTATTTTTATTTATTTGAGTTTATTTTATCTTTAACTGATTTAGGTTTATCTTTATTTTATTATGTTTAGTTTATTAATTAGGTTTATTTATTTTAGTTTAGGATTTTATCTTAATTTATCTTTAGGTTTTAGGTTTATGTTAATTTAGTTTTATTTTATCTTATTTAAGTTTTATTTTTTACATTTAGGTTTACATTTTATCTTATTTTAAGGTTTAGGTTTAAGTTTTATTTGAGATTTATTTTAGGTTTCTCACCAGGATTTAGGGTGGCCCAGGATCAGGTTAGTGTAAGGGTGTGGCTCTGTATTCACGCCATGGTTGTCAAACCACAGGTTTAGGGTTATAGGGTCAAAGTTTAGTGTTTAGAGTCAGGGTTATGGTTAGAGGGTTGTGGCTAGCGTTTTATTAGGGTGGCTGGTTTATGGCCTTAAGGCCCATTGTTTAGAGTTGGGTTTGGGGTGGTTCAGGTCAGGGCCTCAGTGGTTTGGGGCTCATAGGATTTGTATTGAGGTTAAATTTTGTTTATTTTATTTTTTATTTATTTTATTCATGTTTTAGGCTTTAGGGGTTAGTGTTTAAGGTTTTTTAGGGTTTAAGGTTTAGGGTTTAGTGTTTAGGGTTGTAGGTTTAGGGTTTAAGGTTTAGGGTTTAGGGTTTAGTGTTTAGGGTTTAGGATTTAGGGTGTAGGGTTTAGGGTTTAGTGTTTAGAGTTTTTTTAAAAAAAAAATTAAGTAAGGTGGTAGGTTTAGGTTTATTTTGTTTATTTAGTTTATTATTTATTTATATTTGTTTATTTTATTTTTTATTTTGATTTAGGTTTATTTTTATATTTTTATTAGTTTAGTATATTTATTTTAGTTTATTTTATTTTTTATTTTAATTTAGGTTTATTTTTTTATTTTTTTTATATTTATTTATTTATTTTAGGTTTATTTATTTTAGTTTAGGTTTTATATTTTAATTTATTTTTTGTTTAGGTTTAGGTTTATGTTTAGGTTTATTTTTAATATAGTTTCATTTTAATTTTTTTTAATTTAGGTTTTCTTTTTTATTTTTAATTTTTGGTTTAGGTTATTATTTTATTTTTTTAGGATTAGGTTTTAGGTTTTAAATCGAGGTTTATTTTTAGTTTTATTAGGATTTATGGATAGCTTAGGGTTTACCATTAGTTTAAGTCAGATAGGATTTAGGATTTAGGGTTTTAGGGTTAGTGTTTAGAGCTTAGGGTTTAGGTCAGTATGTTAGTTTACTTTTAATTTAGTTTATTTTATTTTATCTTTAGTTTAGTTTATTTTTTATTTTAGAGGATTATTTCATCTTAGGATCAGGTTTTAGGTTTTAATTTGAGGTTTGTTTTAAGTTTTATTGGTTTAGTGACGTTAGGGTTTATAAGTTTAGGGTTAGGATTTAGGTCAGCGTGGCTTATGGTTTTAGGGCCTGTGGCCCAGTTTAGGCAGTATTGGTCAGGGTCAAGGTTTAGGGTATGGTTTAGGGTGGGGTTTAGGGTTTAGCCTTTAGGATCTTTTTGGGTAATGTTATTTTCATCTTGAGCTTAGGGCCTTAGGGTAGGGTTTAGGTGGGGTCAGTGGGGGGGCTCAGGGTTTAGGGTTAGGGTTGGATTTAGTGTTTAAGGTTTAGGGTTATGTAGGTTTATTTTTAAATTCAAATAAAATTAGGGCTCATTTTAGTTTATTTTATTTATTTTAATTTATTATATATTTTATTTTTTGATTTATTTTTATTTTATTTAGTTTAGTTTATTAATTTTAGTTTAGGTTTTTTATTTTAATTCCTTTTTTAGGTTTAGGTTTATGTTTATGTTTATTTTTTAGTTTAGTTTTATTTTTATTTTATTTTTTTGGTTTAGGTTTTTTTTTAGGTTTAGGTTTACATTTTTAATTTATTTTTTAGGTTTAAGTTTTAATTTTTTATTTGAGGTCTATTTTTAGGATTTATAAGGGTTTAGGGTTTAGGGTTTAGTGTTAGCTTAGCATATAAGGTTAGTTTAGAGGTTTGGGTTTTTAGGATTTAGGGTTAAATTAGAGCTTAAGGTTTAGGGTTTTAGGGTTTAAAGTTTAGTGTTTCGAATTTAGGGTTAGCATTAGGGTTTAGGGTTTAGGATTTAGGGATTATGATTTAGGGTTGTAGGTTTAAGGTTTAGGGTTTAGTTTTTAGGGTTTAGGTTTTAGGGTTTACGGTTTAGGGTTTAGGGTTTTTTCTTTTAAAATTTAAGTAAACATGTAGGTTTATGTTTATTTAGATTATTTAATTTTAAATTTATTTAATTTTTTTATTTTTATTTATGTTTATTTTTTATTTTTATTAATTTTAGTTTGTTTATTTTAGGATTATTTATTTTAGTTTAGGTTTTTATTTTAATTAATTTTTTAGTTTAGATTTAGGTTAATGTTTATATTTTAGATAAGTATTTTTTATTTTATTTTTTAGGTTTAGGTTTTATTTTTTCTTTTTAGGTTTACATTTTTATTTTATTTTTTTTAGGTTTAGGTTTTAAGTTTTTATTTGCGGTTTATTTTTAGGTTTAATTAAGGTTTAGGGTTTAAGGTTTAAGTATAGCTTAGGGTTTAGGTAGTTAATGGGTTAGGGATAGTTTAGAGCTTAGGGTTTAGGGTTTTAGGGTTTAGGGTTTAGGGTTTAGGGTTTAGGGTTAAGGTTAGAGTTAAGGGTTTAGGGTTGCAGGTTTAGGATTTAGGTTTTAGGTTTTCTTAAAAAAAAATTAAGTGAACCCGTGTGTTTAGGTTTATATAATTTATGCAATTTATTTATTATTTATTTTAGTTTATTTTATTTTTTATTTTTATTTTGGTTTATTTTATATTTTTATTTAGTTTAGTTTGTTTATTTTAGGTTTATTTATTTAAGTTTAGGTGTTTAATTTTAGTTTATTTTTTATTTTTAGGTTTAAGTTTAGATTTTTATATTACTTTTTTAGGTTTAGGTTTTAGGTTTTTATTTTAGATTTATTTTACGTTTCAATATGGTCTAAGGTTTAAGGTTAGCTTAGGGTTTAAGGTTAGTTTAGGGGTTATGGTTTAGGGTTTTGGGTTTAGGGTTTAGGGTTTATGGTTTATGGTTAGGATTTATAGTTGTAGATTTAGGGTTTAATGTTTAGGGTCATTTTTTTTAAATAACTTAAGTGAACCTGTAGGTTTAGGTTTATTTAGTTTATTTTTATTTATTTAGTCTATTTTATTTTCTACTTTTATTTACGTTCATTTTTTATTTTTATTGAGTTTAGTTTATTTATCTTAGGTTTATTTATTTTAGTTTAAGTTTTTTATTTTAGTTTATTTTTAGTTTTATATTTATGTTTATGTTTAGTTTTTAGATTAGTATTTTATTTTTTATTTTTTATTTTTTATGTTCAGGTTTTATCTTTTATTTTTAGGTTTAGGTTTAGGATTTTATTTTATTTTTTAAGGTTTAGGCTTTAGGTTTTTATTTTAGGTTTGATTTTTTAGATTAGGTTTAGGTTTATATTTAGTTTATTTTCTTTTTAGTTTAGGGTTTAAGTTTAGGTTTACATTTTATTTATTTTAGTTTAGTTTATTTTAGTTTCAGTTTAGGTTTATTTTAATTTGATTATTTTAGGTTTAGGTTTTTTTAGTTTATGGTTTAGTTTTATTTTATTTTATTTTATTAAAGTTTAGGTTTTTTTTAGTTTATGGTTTAGGTTTTACTTTTTATTTATATCTAAGTTTTATTTTTGTGTTCATTTTGTGTTTTATTTATATATTTTATTTTATCTTATTTTATGTTTATTTTATCTTTTAATTTAATGTTTGGTTTATTATATTTAGGTTTTTCCTTAGTTTATTTTATTCTTCCATTCTTAGGCTCTTTACTCATCTTATCTTTAGCCTCAGCTCTTTATGTCTTTATTTTCAGGCTCTAAGCTCAGTATGCTTTATGTATTTTATCTTATCTTATCTTTTACCTAAGCCCATCCCTTACTCATTTATCTTATCTTTGTCTCCCTTTCAGCCTTACGCTCAGATCTTGTGGCCCTTGTGGCCCAGTCCAGCCCAGTCTGCGTGGATCTAGAGCCCAGGGCCTCCAGTGGCCTGGTGGGGTCAAGGGCCTGTGGCCCATCTGTATTCATCGTCTCAGTGCCTGCGGCCTGTGTGGCCCAGGTCTTGTGTGTGGCTCAGGCCATGGCCGCGGCTGCCTAGGGCCTGGGTCAGCTCCCGCCATGTCAGATCAGTGGTCCTGCCAAGATCTTTATTTTACTTCCATTCCATTTAGGCCTCAGCCTCTCAGTGCTAGGCCTAAGACCTTTGTGGCCTAGCTGGTCGGCTCTCAAGGTCTTTGTGCCTAGTGGTTTCATGATCAGTTCCAGGGCTCAGCCAGGATCTAGGCGTGTAGGGCCTAGTGGTTTGTATTTCTTTCTTAAAAGCAAAACTGCTCCAGAGTCTTGTAGTTTTATCTTGTTTATTTTACTTTATTATCTTTATTTTGTTTTTATTTTATTTTTTATTTATGTTTATTTTTTTTATTTTAGGTTAGTTGATTATTTAGGTTTGATTTAGCTACTTAAATCTTTTATCTTTAATTCCTTCAGCTCAGGCCTCATGCTTATGGCTTATCCTAGTCTCCATCTTTATCTTTATCTTTAAGCCCATGTCTTTACTCCATCTTTGCCTAGGCTCAGCTATCTTTTATCTTCAGGCCTTAACCCAGCCTGGCCCATCTTTAGGTCTTATCAGTGGCTCCGCGCCAGTGGCCCAGCTACCTCATTAGCCCATGGGCCAGACTCAGGCCCAGCCTCAGGCTTGTGTGGCTCAGTGGCTCCAGGCCTACCAGAGCCTAGGGTCAGTCTCTGGGCACTTGGTCTGGGCCTCAGTGTCAGCGCCTAGTGCTCATCTGGCTTCAGTGGCCGTATTCTGGGCCCAGGGCCTACAGTGCTGAGCCGTGGCCACATTCCGTGGCCCAGGATCATGGTGAGCCTAGGGTCAGTGGTCAGGTCAGGTCAGTGGCCTGTGGCTCAGTGGGTCTGGAACTAGCGCCTGCTTTCAGGGCTAGCCCTTGGCCTTTCAAAACCACATATAGTGGCCTAGGCTCATCTAGCTCTTTCCATCTGATTTATCTTATTTCTTTATTTTATCTTAGGCCCATTTTATCTTTAAGCCTAGCTCATTACCCAGGCCTTTTATCTTCTTCTTTCCTTTATATCTTAACATTTTTAGCCTAGACTAGGCTCATGCTCATCTTTAGTCAAGTTCTATTATCTTTCTTTATCTAAGCCTTATCTTTCACGCCAGCTCACTTTTATCTTATCTTGGCCTAGGGTCTTAAGCCTTGTCTGAGATCCATTCTCAGGTCTCACCAGGATTCCAGGGCCTAAGCCTAGTGGTCACCCAGGCACAGTGTCAGCCTAGGGTCTCAGGGCCTCACGCCCATGTATTCACTGCCAAACTAGCGCTCAGGGTCTGTCATAGGTCAAGCCCAACCCCAGCCTGGGGTCATTCATGGCCAGTCAGTGGGCCCAGGGCTCATTCATGGGCAGGTGGCCCAGGGCCTGGGGCCCCCATGGATCCAGAGCCTGGGCCCAGGGCCCATGGCCCAGGGCCCAGGGTCACTCTGGGCTACGATAGAAGTGTCAAGGCCAAGATCTTTTATCTTATTTTATCATCTTATCCGTGTCTGTCAGGCCTGGCCTCAGTGGCCTGGCTGGCCCAGGGTCTGGGGCCTGCAGGCCTGGCTGGCCCATGGCCCAGGGCCTAGGCCCAGGCTCAGGATCTGTGGATCTAGGATCTAGGCGCAGGGCCCAGGTGGCCTAGGTTTAGAGCCTTTCCCAAACAAAACCAAGCAAGTGGCAGGCCTAGCTCATCTTTTATCTTTATCTATCTTAGCCTATTATCTTATTTTATCTAGGTCATTTTTATATCTTTACTTAGCCTATACATTTATCTTAGCATCTTTATCTTTATCTTAATTTAGGCTCATTCTTTATCTAGATGTTCATTATCTTAGGTATTTATCTATAGGCCTTTATCTTAACATTTCTTAGTTAGGCCCATGCTCAGCTCATTCTTTTAATCCATTTTATCTTATCTTATCTAAGCCTTGATCTTATCTTTATCTTTAACCCTAGCCATTATTATTTCAGATCAAGCCCAGGCCTAAACCTGAGGCCCATTCTTCATGTCTACTAGCTCAGTGAACCTCAGTGGCCCATCTGTCACCAGTCAGGACTCAGGGCTCAGCCTTGGGCCCAGGGTGGCCTTGTGGCTCAGGTCAGCCTTGAGCCTGGGCTGCCCAGGATCAAGATCTGGGCATCTTGGCCTCTCCAGGTCAAGGCTCAGGGGCCCATGGATGAGCTCAGGGCCCAGGGGCCCAGGGCCCAGCCTCAGCCTGGGGCCTAGGGCTCTTGTGGTCTTAGTCACCTGTAGCCCAGGGCTGTGGCTGGGCTCCAGGGCCCAGGGTCTTGTCTGAGGTCAGGTAGGGCCCAGTCAGTGGCCCAGGGCCCAGGGTCTGACTCCAGCGCTCTGGCCTGTCCTAGCCTTTGGCCTTTGTTGCCAACCCCAAAGCCTAGCCCATCTAGTTCATCTTTATCTATCTTAGCCCATCTTATATCTTATCTTTATCTTTAGGTCATCTTTATTATTTAGCCTAGCCTATTAATTTTAGCCTAGTTATCTTTAATTTTAAGCCCAGCTCAGCCTATACTCTTTAGTCTGGTCTTATTTCTTTATCTTATCTTTTAAGCCTTTGTGCCTAGCTCACATCTTTAATCTATCTTTGTAGCCTAGGCCTTTAAGCTCTATCTGAGGCCCATCTTTGATCATTATCTGGATCTAGTGGCCTAGTGTCAGCATGTGCAAGGTCAGTCTGGGGTGACTTAAGGCCTGTGGCTCAGGGCCTGTGGCCTCTCAGGGCTCCAGGTCAAATCAGGTGGGCCCAGGGTCAGGGCCTAAAGCCTAGTTCAGCCTGTCAATGCCAGTGGTAGGCTCAGTGGCCCAGGTCCAGTGAACATGATTTAGTATCTGAGGCCTAGGGTAGTGGCCTAGTTTTAAAAAAAAAGAATATGAACCCCGTTGGTAAGTTTATTTATTTTTTATTTATTTTGTTTTTGTTTTTATTTTATTTAGGTCTTTTATTTATATAGTTTAGTTTATCCATCTTTAGGTTTATTTATTTTATTTAATGTTTTATTATAATTTTTTAAGTTTAGATTTAGTTTCGCTTGTTTTAAATTAGCATTTTTATTATTATTTTAGTTTTATTTTTAATTTTAGGTTTAGTTTAAGATTTTATTATATTTTTAGTCTAAGTTTTAGGTTTTATTTTAAGTTTATTTTAGATTTTCCTTTCAATTGGTTTATGCTTATTTTAGTTTATTTTATTTAGTTTAGGGTTTGTGGATCTGTCTCATTTATTTTAGTTTAGTTTATTTTGTTTTAGGTTTAGGTTTACTCTATTTTATTAATCTTTAAGTTTTTTGGTTTTTAAGTTTGGTTTTGGCTTTATTTTTTAGTTTCATTTATTTATTTTTTGGTTTATATTTCATTTAGTTTCTAATATTGTTTTAGGTTTATTTTATTTTATTGTGTTTGTCTTATATTTTATTTAGGATTTTATATTTAAGTTTTATCTTTAGCTTAACCTAGGCTCTATTTATTTTATCTTTAGTTTTAGTTTATTTTATCTTTATTTAGGTAGGTTTTAATTTAGATTACTCATCTTTTATCTATGAGCTCTTTATCTATCTTATCTTTAGTTTATCTGATCTTAGGCTCAGGTTTTAGGGCCTTAAGCCTATGGCCCATGGCCTAGGATGTGGGCCCAGGGCCTGTATCTCTGGCAGGCTCTGGCCCAGGGCCTAGATTAGTGCCCAGCTCTTGCTGGGGTCAGGGTTAGGGCCCAGTAGGCCTGGGCTGGCCCAGGGCTCAGAGCCCTTGAGCCCAGGGCTCAGGGTCTGGGCCTTTATCTCTCTACTCAGCCAGCCTCAGCCTCAGGGCCTTGTGGCCTGGCAAGGCCTGGGGCCCAGGTACAGTGCCCAGGGCCCAGGGCCTAGAGCCCAGTGGCCCAGGATCTTGCATCTTCAATAACAAGCAAACCCAGGCACTAGGCTCATTTGAGCCTATTTATCTTAATCATTTAACCTTTCACCCAGGTTTATTCTTCTTTTGTTACTAGCCTTTATTATCTATTTTTTATTTTAGTCTGTGCCTTTATTTGTATTTTTTAGGCCCAGTTTAGGCTCATGCACCTTTTATTTTATTTTATTTGCAGGTTTAGGTTTTATTTTATTTTGTGGTTAGGTCAGTTTTTTGGCCTAGTAGTTTTTTTTAGTTTAGGTTTAGGTTTATTTTAGGTTTATTTTATTTTATATAGTTTATGTTTAGGTTTAGTTTATTTTAGGTTTATGTTTAAGTTTTATTTATTTTAGTTTACTTTATTTTAGTGTAGGTTTAGGTTTATTTTACTTTTATTTTGGGTTTAGGTTTTTTTAGTTCAGGGTTTAGGGTCTTTGGTTTTTTTAACAAAGAATAAATTTAGATTCAACATTTCTTATTTTCGATTTCATCAACCAAGTAACACAACAAGTTTTTTAAGACAAAAGTGATGACATAGATCAAAAATGAGCACGCATAGAGCAAATCAAAAACCCTAGATAATTAAAACCGTCTCTACTATAAAGACGCAGTTTAATAAGCAATAGATTGGATCGATCATTCTTCAATTTCTCCAGTTTCCATCATAACCACCCAAGCCTCTCGAGTAGTGGGATCCACCATCATATCTCCGATCTCTCCCTCCACCACCACCAAGGCTGTAACTTACATTGCTCCTCCTGCCTTCATAACCACCACTGCTTCGACCACCACCTCCATATCCACCAGCACCTACAAATCCCCACCACTCATAACCGCAGCCTCACCCACCGCTAGATCTAAACTGAGTTAGGTTGACAGTGATGTTCATTCCATCAAGGTTCTGCCCATTCTTAGGGTTTAGGAATAGGTTTAGGTTTATTATGTTTTAGAGACTAGTTTAATTTTTAAATTTATTTAGTTACTTTAGGTTTAGGTTTAGGGTTTGGGGTTTAGGGTTTAGGGTTTATGGTTAGGATTTAGGGTTTAGGGTTTAGGGTTTTAGGGATTATGCTTTTAGGGTTTAGGGTTTAAGGTTAGGGATTAGGATTTAGGTTATAGGGTTTAGGGTTTAGTGGCTTGAGTTTGGATTTAGGTCAGTGGGCTTGGTTTAGGGTTTAGAATTTAGGATTTAGGTTTGAAGTGATTTTTAAAATTATATGTAAACAAGTAGGTTTAGGTTTATTTAGATATTTAATTTACTTTATTTTATTTTATTTTATTTATTTTGTTTTATTTTAGCTTTTTATTTATTTTATTTTAGTTTAATTTATTTTTAAAGTTTTATTTTCATGAGTTTTATTTTTATTTTATCTTTATGTTTGGTTTTATTTTTTTAATTTAGGTTTAGTAGGTTATTATTTTCTTTTTTTGCTTAGGTTTTAGGTTTTATTTTAGGTTTATTTTAGGTTTTATTTTTTTAGTTTCAGTTTATTTTTTAGTTATATTTTATCATTTTAGGCTACTTTATCTTGGTTTAGGTTTAGGTTTTATTTATTTTATCTTGTTTATTAAATCAATTTTAGGTTTTTTTAGTTCGGATTAGTCTTATTTATTAATTTTGTTTATTTTAAGGTTTATCTTTAGTGTATTTTTTTATTTTATTTTATTTTAGGTTATTTTAGGTTATTTTGTTTAATTTATATCTTATAGGTTTATTATTTTAATGTTTATTTTATTTTAGTTTATTTATATATTTTATCTATCTTTAGGTCAGCTCATGTTTTATATTATTTTTTATCTTTATCTTGGTTTATGTATTTATTTATTTATCTTTCTTATTTTAGTTTTTCCCTTTTAAGCTTGGCCAGGGTCTTGGCCTAGGGTAGGGCTCACACCTGTGGCCTAGGGTCTTGTGGGCTCAGTGGTCCCAAGATTTCAGCCTGTGGCTCAGGGTCTGTGGCAGTCAGGCCTTTCAGCCAGGCCTAGGGGCTCTAGTCTCTAGAGCCTAGGGCCTCAGGCCTTGGGTCCAGAGCCTAGAGCTCAGGGCTGCAGGGCAAAGCCTGGTCCAGTGGCTCAGTGTCACTTCAGGTCCACCGCCTGGGCCTCAGGCCTGTGGATCAGTATCAAGGTCAGGCTCATGGCTCTGGTATTTTTGCCTTTAATTAAACAAACCAGAAGGCCTAGGTTTTTTTATCTTAGTCATTATATTTATTCTTTATCTAGGCTCATTTTTATTTTAGCCTATTTATTTCCATTTCTTTTATTCTTTCAAGCCTTTCTTTAGCCTTTCTTTACTGCCTAGGTTACTTATCTCTTTTATCTTATCTATAGCTCAGTATACCTTTATCTTAGGCCCAGGCCCAGGATCTGAAGCCTAAGCTCAGTCTTAATGGGTCTTTGGCCTCTATGGGCCAGGGCTCAGGCCTTGGGGCCCAGGGCCTGTCCATGGCCAGCATGAGGGCCTAGGATCTAGTCCTGTGGCCCATGATCTTTAGGGCTCAGGTCAGCCTAGAGCAGTGGCCCTTGGGCTCAGGGCCCTGGGGCCAAGGTCATGGCCCAGGCCTTGGCTCATCTGCCGCCCAAGGCCAGGGCCTGGCCCAGGGCCCATGATCTGGCCTTGTGGCCAGTGGCCTTGTGGCCGGCCCAGGACTAGGGTCACCTAAGCATGTGGCCTAGGGCTCCCACTCCAGTGCCTGTGGCAGGTCAGTGGCTTGTGGCCTAGGGCTCAGTGGCCTATGGCTCAGTCCCGGGCCTAGGATCTAGGCTAGGGCCTAGGTTTGCTGCTTTGCCAAAACCAATTAAACCCAAGAGGCCTAGTCTATTTACTTATCTATCTTTTATCTTTACTCAGCTCATCCTTATTTCTTAAGCCTATTTATTAATCTTAGCATTTATCTATTTTAGATCTTTATCTTAACTCATCTTAGGTTTAGGCTCAGCTTATGATTCTTTAGTTAGTTATCTTTATCTTATCTTTATGTCCTTGGTTTTATTTTATCTTTAGGCTTCACACTTTATCTTTATTATCTTAAGCCTAGGCCTTGTGCATCATCTAGTCCTTAGGTCTTATTAGGGCCCAAGGCTCAGGAGTGCTCAGGATCTGCCTGGCACATGGCAAGCCTAGGCCAGGCCTGGCTCTCCTCAGCACTCAGTTTCAAGGCCCACCATCAACTCAGTGATCAGGATCATGGCCCAAAGCCTGTCTGTGCAGCTCAGGTCAGGTCAGTGGCTTAGGATCCAGGGTTTTGGCTAGTAGGGCCTGTGGGTCTTTGGATCTAGGGTCTTTAAAAAAATCTAAGCAAACCCATAGGCTCATGTTTATTTAGTTTTATTTTATCTTTATTTTATTTTATCTTTTAGTTTATTTTATTTTATATTTAAATTAATCCATTTGATTTATCATTTTAGTTGGCCTTTTATCTTAGTTTAGTTTTAGTTTAAATTTAGTATGTTTATTTCTTAGATTACTATTTCATTTTATTTTATTTTTTTAGTTTTAGGTTTATTTTTTTTTTAGTTTAAGTTGGATTTTAATTTTTATTTAGGTTTAGGTTTCTTTAGGTTTATTTTAGGTTTTATTTTAGTTTAGGTTAATTTTGTTTATTTTATTTTATTTAATGAGGGTTTAAGTTTAGTTTATTTTAGGTCATTTTATTTATCTTTAGTTTAGTATATTTTAGTTTAGGTTTAGTTTATTTTATTTTGTTAATTTTGAGTTTTGGTTTTTTAGTATGTTTTGGTTTATTTTTTTTTTACGCTTTATTTTTTATTTAGTTTATTTTAAATTATTTTAGGTTTATTTTAATCATTTTACATCTCAGCTATATTTTATTTTTTTTATCTAGGTTTATTCTTTAGTTTAGTTTAGGTTTATTTTATCTAGTTTTATCTTTATCTTATCTTTAGGCCTAGGTCCAGTTTAGGTCCAGGTTTAGTAGATTTCATTATCTATCTTTATTATCTTATTTATGTCTGGTTTTAATCCATCTTATAGGTTTATCTGATCTAGGCCCATCTTGGTCTTTGGCCTCGTGCTAAAGCCCAGGGCCTGGCTGGGTCTGGGGTCTGGGGCCCAGGCTGGGCCAGGGTCATGTAGGGTGGCTGGCCCAACCTCTGTGGCTCAGCACTCAGGCCTGTGGCCCAGCCTGCCAGCTTGTGGCCTGTGAGCCCAGGGCCTCAGGGTCAGGCTTGTGCCTGTGGCTCAGGCCCAGTGGCCTAGGGCCTAATTGTGGGCCTAGGGCAGGCCTTTAATCCAAGGCTAGGCCTAGGCCAGGGCTGCTGCCTTTAGCACTCCATGGCTCAGTGGTCTGGGGCTCAAGCCAGGCCTTGTGGTCCAGTGGCCTAGGTAGAGCCTTGGGCTAGGATCTGGCTGGCATTTTCATAAAACCCGATAGTTTATCTTTAGTTTATATTTATTTATTTTAGTTTATCTTAATTTACTTTTATTTTTTTTTGTTTATTTTATTTAGTTTATTTTATAATAAGTTTATTTATTTTAGTTTGTTTTTTATCTTAGTTTATTTTTTTGTTTTAGGTTTAGGTTTATGTAATTTTTTTAGTTTAGTTTTATTTTTATTATATTTTTGTAATATTAGATTTTATTTTTTTATTTTTAGGTTTAGGTGTAGGTTTTTATTTTATTTTTTTAGGTTGAGGTTTTAGGTTTTTATTTGAGGTTTAATTTAGGTTTAGTTTTATTTTAAGTTTATATCCAGTTTATGTTTAGGTTTAGTTTATTTTAGGTTTGGTTTAGGTTTTATTTATTTTAGTTCAGTTTATTTTAGTGTAGGTTTAGGTTTATTTTATTTTTATTTTAGGTTTAGATTTTTTTTTAGTTTAGGGTTTAAGGTCTTTAATTTTTTTTAAACAGAGAACTAATTCAAATTAAATATTTCTTCTTTTTGATTTCATCAACCAAGTAACACACCAAGTTTTCTAAGACACACATGATGACATAGATAAAAAATGAGCATGCATAGAGCAAATCAAAACCCTAGATAACTATAACCTGCCTCTACCGTAAAGACAGCCCATAAGCAGATCAGATCGGCCATTCTTCAATTTCTCCATTGTCCATCAGAACCACCCCGACATCTCGAGTAGCGGTATCCACCATCATATCCTCGATCTCTCCCTTCGCCACCACCATAGATGTAACCTTCGTCCTCCTCCTACCTCCATAACCACCACTACTTTGACTACCACCTCCATATCCACAAACACCTAAGGATCTCCCACAACCATTGCGATAACCGCCACCTCTGCCATCGCCTCCACTGCTATATCTAAACTGAGTCTCGTTGATTGTGATCTTCATGCCATAAAGGTTCTGCCCATTCTTAGGATTTAGGGTTAGGTTTATGTTTATTAGATTTTTGGGATTAGGTTTATTTTTTAATTTATTTAGTTACTTTAGGTTTAGGTTTAGGGTTTGGGGTTTAGGGTTTAAGGTTTAGGGTTTAGAGTTTAGGGTTTAGGCTTTAGGGTTTTACGGTTTATGCTTTTAGGGTTTAGGGTTTAGGTTTTAAAGGTTTAGGGTCGAGGGTTTAGGATTTGGGTCATGGTAAGTTTAGGGTTTGGTTTGAGATTAGGATTTAGGTTTTAGGTTTTTTTTAAAATTAAGCAAACCTAGTGTTTATTTAGATAATTAGTTAATTTTATTTATTCATCATACATTTTTTATTTTATTTAGGTTTATTTTTATTTTATTTTGTTTTATATTATTTTTTTTATTTATTTTAGTTTATGTTTTATTTTAGTTTATGTTTTAGGTTTAGTTTATTTTAGTGAGTTTTATTTTATTTTATCTTTAAGTTTAGGTTTTATTTCTTTTAGGTTTAGGTTTTATTTTATTTTTTATGCTCAGTTTTATGTTTATTTTATGTTTTATTTTATTAGGCATATATTTTATTTATTTATTTTATCATAGGTTTAGGGTTTAGTTTACTTTATTTTTTTTTAGGTTTTATTTATTTTAGTTTAGGTTTAGGTTTATTTTATTTTATTTATTATATTTTAATCCAGTTTAGGTTTTTTTTTAAATTTTATGGTTTTTTATTTTTTTATTTTTTTAAGTTTTATTTTTAGGTTTTATTTTAGGCCTAGATTTTATTTAGTTTATTTTTATTTTAGGTTTTATTATTTTATCTTATGTTTAGTTTATATCTTTGTTAGGTTTTTTTCCTTTTATGTTTATTTTATTTTACCATAGTTTAGTTTTATTTATTTTATCTTTATCTTTATTTCCTGTTTGGCTTTAGCCTAAGCTTCAGTTTTATATTATATATTTTATCTTTAATCTTTTTTTGTTTAATTCATTTATCTTTATTCTAGGTTTTATTTTAGTTTAGGCTTAGACTTTATATGTTTTAGGGCTCAGTGATCAGTGGCCTGTTTAGAGCTAAGGCTCACACCCAGGGCTCATGATCTTAGGGTTTAGGTGGGGCCTAGAATCAGCATTTAGGCCTGGTGGCCTAGGTCAGTAGGATCAGGCAGCCAGCCTTAGGGTTTGGGCCTAATGCCTGTAGAGCCCAATGTAGCTCAGGGTCATTTAGGGCCTGGTAGTGCTTTTAGTGTGAGCCTGTGGGCTATTTAGATTTAGGGTCAGTGATTAGTATTTAGGGTTTAGTGTTTTAAAATTAAACAAACCCAGTTTAGTTTATTTAGTTTAATTTATAATTTTAGTTTAATTATCTATCCATCTTTAGTTTTGTTTTATTTTATTTAGTTTATTTAGTTTATTTTAGTTTTTTAATAGTTTAGGTTTAGTTTAGGTATGTTTATTTTATTTTATTTTAGGTTTATGTTTTATTTTTGGTTTAGGTTTAGTTTTATTTTATCTTGCTAGTTTTAGGTTTTATTTTAGATTTATTAGGTTTTATTTTTATTTATTTTATTTTAGTTTATTTTATTTTATTTAGTTTAGGTTTAGGTTTAGGTTTACTTTATTTTTGGTTTAGTTATAAGTTTAATTTATTTAAGTTTAGTTTATTTTAGTTTAGGTTAAGGTTTATTTTATTTTGTTTATTTTATTTTTAGTTTAGGTTTAGTTTTATTTTAGTTAGGTTTTATTATTATTTATTTTATTTTAGATTTTAGTTTTATTTTAATTCTTATAATTTATTTTATTTTATTTTATTAGTTTATTTTATTTTTTAGTTTGTTTTTTATTTTATTTAGGTTTTCCCTTATTATATTTTAGTTTAGTTTAGGTTTTATTTATTTTATCTTGGTTTATTTTATTTTTTTATTTTAATTTATTTTAAGTTTAGGTTTAGGTTTTAGTTAGGTTTTATAATATTTTATTTTATCTTTATTTAGGTTTAGGTTTTTTATTTTATTTTATATATGTTTTATTTTATTTAGGTTTAGATTTTGTCCTTGGGGTGGGTTTGGCTATGGTTTAGGTTGTGGTTTAGATTTAGGGTTTAGGGTGTAGTTTTATGGTTTGGATTTATGGTTTATGGTTTAGGGTTTAGGGTTAGTTTTAGGGTTTATGATTTAGGGTTACTATTTTTATCTATTTTATTTTTAATTTTTTTAAATTATGTGAATTGGTAGGTTTAGGTTTATTTTGTTTATTTAGTTTATATTTTAGGTTTATTTAGTTTATTTTTTTAGTTTGGGTTTAGGGTTTAAGGTTTTGGGTTTAGGATTTTATTTTAGGTTTATTTTTATTTAGTTTAGTTTAGGTTTAGGGTTTAGGGTTTTGGTTTTGTCTTTTTAACAGAAAACAAATTAAGATTCAACATTTCTTCTTTTTGATTTCATCAACCAAGTAACACACCAACTTTTCTAAGACACAAGCGACGACATAGATCAAAAATGAGGTCGCATAGAGCAGATCAAAAATTCTGGATAACTAGAACCATCTCTACAATAAAGACACAATTTCATAAGTAGATCTGATCGATTCGCTTTCTCTGGTTCCCATCATAACCACCCAGACCTCTCGAGTAGCACAATCCACCATCATATTCCCCATCTCTCCCTCCGCCACCACCACGGCTGTAACTTCTATTGCTCCTCCTTCCTCCATAACCACCACTACTCTGACCATCACCTCCATATCCGCCACCCAGATCTAGAATGAGCCTGGTTGATGGTGATGTTCCTGCCCTCAAGGTTATGCCCAATCTGGGGTTTAGTTTAGTTTAGGTTTTAGTTTGTGGTTTAGTCTATTTTTTAATTTATTTAGCTACTTTTGGTTTAGCCTGGTTTGGCTGTTTAAGGTTTATGGATTAGAGTTTAAGGTATAGGGTTTTGGGTTTTAAGGCTTATTCTTTTAGGGTTTATGGTCAGATGTGGTTTAAGGTTTTGGGTGTGGTAGGGTTTAGTGGTTTAGAGTAGGGTTTTAGGATTTAGTGTTTAAGGTTTCTTTAAATTAAAGCAAACCCATTTTAAGTTTATTTTTAGTTGATTTTATTATTATTTTATTTTTCCTTAGGTTTTATTTTATTTTTAGATTTACGCTTAGGGTTTTATTTATTTATTTTTAAGCACATGTTAGGTTTTATTTTAGGTTAATTAAGTTTTATTTTTACCTTTAGGTTTAGGTTTATTTTAGTATTTTATTTTATTTAGTTTAGGTTTAGGTTTATGTTTAGTTTAGGTCAGCCTAGGTTTTACTTAATTTTTAGTTTATTTAGTTTAGGTGTTTATATCATTGTTTATTTTATTTTTATTTTAGGTTTAGTTTTAGTTTAGGGTTTAAGATTTTATTTTTTAATTTATTTTAGATTTATCTCTAAGTTTAGGTTTTTTATTTTTTTATTTTATTTTATTTTATCTTACTTTAGTTTTATTTTATTTAGCATTTTTATTCTTAGGTTTATTTTATTTTATTTAGTTTACTTTAGGTTTTTATTTATTTTATTTTAGTTTTTATTATTTTTATTTAAGTGTATTTTTATTATTTTATTTAGTTTATTTATTTTTTTATTTTAGGTTTTATTTAGTTTAGGTTTAGGTTTGTGTTTTAGGGTTTAGTTTAGGTTTAGTGGTTTAGGTTTATGGATTAAGGTAGTGTTTAGGGTTTGGGTTTAGGATTTTAGGTAGGGTTTAGGGTTTAGGGTTATGGTTTATGGTTTATGGTTTGCTTAGTTTTAGTTTGTGGTTTTGTGGTTTAGGGTTTAGGGTCTTTTTTTGGTAAAAGGGGAATTTTTATTACCAAAAGAAAAGAATACAACATCCTTAAGGGGATAAGTCTCAAAGACTACCACTCACTAAAGAGCTATAGATAGACCTAGAGAGAAAAATCCCCTAACTAATACAAAATAAAATGAAAAGGGAAAGGAAAACTAAGAAAAGAATAGCAACGACACAAAATCCCTAAGTAGGTTAGCATACCACCGGAGAAGACCCAAGAGCAAATGAAGGAAACCTGCAAGAAAAAACTAAAGCAAAGATAAGCACAATTAAAAGAAAATAAACAGCGATAAAGAGAAAGGAAAGAAAACCCAAAGAAAAGGCTCAGGTTTAGTCACAAACTTTAAAAAATTTTGTGAGCAACCAAACTCTGAAAAGAGGATTACGGTCACAAAAAATGCTGCCAACCAATAGAAAAGAGTAAACATCTTAGCCATCATAGCCAAAAAACTCACAAAGGCGCCAAAGCACACACCAATAACCAGCAAAGATCTAGAACCAGCCACCAAAAAAAGGAACAATAACAAAGTCATCGACCAAAGGGGGCAAAAGAAGAAAAAATCGAGCCAACAAAGAAATAATTCTAAGCCAGTACAACCATCCAACCACCCAAAAGTAGTAGGAGTAAAAAACAAAGTAACCAACCAAGGAAGAAATACCAAAAATTGAAGCAAGGGGGGAAGAAGAGAAGCAACTAGCAAGCTCACCAACTCCAACCAGACTAAAGCAACCAAAAAAGACCACAGTAGCTACCAACAAAAATAAGTAACAACACAACTACCAAAGCCACAAAGGAAAGCAACAACCACACCCAAAACCAAACCAACCCAACTAGCTAAAAGAAAATAGAAGGAAGAGAAGAACAACCAACATCACATCTAGAGAAGGCACCGAAAACTAGGAAGCTCAAGGAGACCAACCACAAAGCCAACCAACAAACCAAAAGCCAAAAAAAACCCCCAAGAGATACCATAATCAAAGTAGGAACAACAATCGACAATAGCTTGACAACCAAAATAGCAGAAGCCGGCATTCCAACCTGTAAAATACAGGAATAAAACAAGAACATAAAGCCCCCAAAAGGAATAGAATCAAACAACAATCGAGCAAACCAAAACCACCAGAAGCTCCCAAATAGAAGTCCCAAGAAAACCACCAACATAAAAGAAATAAAAAAACAAATAAAATCTAACATAACGCAAATCAGATTTATCTAAATTAGACATCCCTCTTAATTGCTTAGGAATATTTGCATTGGTAAACAAAGTAAAATTAGAGAGATTATAACCCAAACCAGCTAAGAAATCCGCACAAACATTACTTTCTCTTAAAATATGAGTAATTTTAAAAGAAAGTTTAGAGATAATAGCTTAAATATTTCTAATTAAATAAAAAAGCTCAATAGTACCCTTATGGTTAGAGTTGATCATAGAAACAACTATCTCAACATCAAATTCCAACCAAATAGTATGAAAATTTCTATCTAAACAAAGCTTAAGAGCATGATAAACAACCATCAATTTAGCAACAAAATAATAGAATTAGTAGAGAGAGGAGTGGAAAAAGCCAAGATAATATTCCCAAGATTATTTCTAAAATTACCACCACAACTCGACTTGTGCTATGCAATAGAACCATCAATATTAATTTTAATACAATAATTAAGAGGCTTAATCCAATGAATAATTTTATAATCTGGAGATGAGTCATAATATGGAAAACTGATACCCAATTTAGAGGCAACAAAATTGCAACCTCTAAAACTAGTACCACTAAGATGAGCAACCTTATATAAAGAAGAAATTTTATCTTTAGTCATAGCAATAATTCTCTTATGATTTATAGGCACATTATGATGTTTAGCATCATTTCTGTCAAGCCAAATAAACCAAATAAAAGTAACTTCCACCACAATTTTGATATGCTCTTTAACAGTATTAAGAAAATAAGAGTCAAGAAGTTGCATTAAAGTAAAAGTACCATTAAAAGAACTTATTTTAAATAAATCCTCATACCAACCCCAAACTTTAGAGGCAATGGAACCATTAACAAAAACATGACTAATATTCTTAATATGAAAGAAACACATGCATTTAGAGGGTAGAAGAAAACCTTTGTCCAAAAGAAAAGAATCAATAGTAACATAATATTATTCAAAAATTTAAGGAAAATAGGTGAAGAAGATATTTTCTAACTCTAATATAGTGCCAAGTATCTTTAAAAGAAAATTCTCCATGATTAGAAATTTTCAAAAGATTTTGATTCAAAAAGTTACAATCAATAGGAATATTAATGATGTTATTACTAATGAAATCAGGAATCAAATCATTTAAAAGAGAGAAATTCCATTTAACATTATAAATAAAATGACTAACTTTTAAAGAAGAAGTAGAGTGAGTATTAAGCAAAAATCAATCAAAAGATCCATTATTAATACCCCAAAAATGAGAGGGTCTGCTTTCTATTTAATATCACAGAGCCATTTCCAAATAATTGAGATGCCATGTTTATAATTGCAAATTAAAGGATGCTTACCTTTGAAATATTTAAATTTCAAGAATTTTTCCCAAAGAGTTTTATTTTTCTTAAATTTTGACCAAAGTTTATAAGAAAAAACATTGGTGGAATCCATCAATGATCTACACCCAATACCACCTTCATAAATGGTACCACACATATTAGACCAAGAAGTCTACTGAAGCCTTTTGGCTGAATTGTTAGAGCCCAAAAAAAATATATTAAAAAGTCTTTCAATCCTAATAAGAATAAGAGAAGGAGGAACAATATTAAGCAACAAGTAAAAAAGGAAGAGAATAAAGAATAGTTTTAATAATAATTAATCTAACACCAAATGACAAAAAATGAAATTCAATGATAGAAATTTATTTTGAATATTATTAGTTACCTCATCAAAGAGATAGGATCTCTTATGGACATAATATAAAGGGGAGCCTAAAAATTTAATAGGAAGATTTTGATGAGAAAATCCAGTGATATCCTTTATCTTGTTAATTCTATGAACATAAATAAGAGTAGAAGTGATAAAACAACTTTTATGAGTACTAATCAAAATGCCATTTTCCTTTTCAAATTTATTTAAAAAATCTTTAAGCATTTTAACATAATGTAATGAGCCATTACAAAAAATTATGAAATCATCAACAAAGCATAAGTGAGAGATAGCCAAACCATGATGATTCTTGAAATACAAACTAGAATTCTTCTCAAAAAAAAGATTAAGCTAATGAGACAAATATTCAACCATAATAATAAAAAATAAAAAGGAGAGTCATTTGTCTTACCCTTGAGAGGAATTAAAGAAACCAAAGTTTTCACCATTGATAAATAATGAAAACCAAACATTTCTAATTATATTGTTAACCCAAGAAACAAAATGATTAGAAAAACAAAATAAAGTAAGAATACTATTAAGAAAATCCCAAGCAAGGTTATCATAAGCTTTGGTGATGTAAAGCTTAAAAAGTAAATTGTCACCTCTAGTTTTAACATTCAAATCATGAATCAATTCCTGAGCAAGCAAGATGTTAACTCAAATAGTTCTACCTTTCATAAAGCTAGTTTGATTAGAAGAGATAATCTTAGGAAGAAACTTACTAAGCCTATTAGTCAAAATTTTAAAAATCAATTTATTGAAAAAAGTATAAAGACTAATAGTTCAAAGTCATTCCAAAGATTATCTTTCTTAGGAATAAGAATAATAGAAGTGCTACTAAATATTTAGGAATAGAATTTCTTTGAAAAAAGTCCTTAACAACATTAACAAGGTCAATTTCAATAATAAACCAATTTTTTTAAAAGGATAAAGTAGTGTAACCATCCGACACTGCAATAGAATCAACATTCATACCATTAAGAATATTAAAAAATTCCCATCAGAAGGAGGAATAACTGAGCACTCATTATCCTCAGTAGACATAATAGAAGGGATGATAGAGGGATTGGATAAATGCTCAAGTTGACAATTTTTATTTAAATGATCTTTAAAATAATTAAGAGCTCAAGAAAATATATCCTCTTTGTTGGTAAGCCAAGAAGAATGAAAGTTCTTGATTTTATGAATGCGACCAAGAACTCTTCTTTTCCTTACCAAAGAATGAAAATATTTAGTGTTTCTTTCCCCCTTAGGCAGATGCTTAGACGCTGCTTTTTGTCTCTAATAAGTCTCCTCCATATCCTAAAAGTTAATGAGATTATCTTTAGCTTCAGCAAGATTAGAACAAAAAGAAGAATCAGCAATAACAAGTTCTTTCAAATCTTTCACCTTATGTTCCATATTATTGATATTATCAAAAATCATTTTAAAGCAGTTTCTATTCCACGAAGTGATATTCTGATTAAGCCTTTTAAGCTTAAGCCAAAATCTCATCATACTAAATGCAGAATCATTAGGAGAAAGAGCAGCACACCAATTATAAGCAATAACATCAAGAAAACTTTTATCTTGTTACCACATTTTAAAAATAATAATTTTAATGACATTATTATTATGAATAGCATCCTTAATAGTAATCAAAAGAGGGGCATGATCCAAGAAAGTTCTACTAAGATGCTCCACCGAAGTTAAAGGCTAACAGTTTAACCAATGATTATTAAATAAAGCACGATCCAAATGCTGCCACAATCTATGATTATTCCAAGTAAATTGAGAACCAATGAAACCAACATCCTAAAGATTACAAACCAAAATCATATATGCAAAAACTTCCATTGAATGTAAATTAGATAAAGAACCCCCTTTCCTTTCATTCAAAGAAAGGACCGTATTAAAATCCTCACCAACAATCCAAGAATCATCAACAATAGAAGCAAAATTAGATAATTGATCCCAAGGAATTCTCCTCTCTAACTTATTACAAGCAGCATAAACAAAAAATCCAAAAGCATGATAATCACCAAATGAAATATACACATTAATAACCTAATTGAAATCATTAATTGAAAGAGCATTATTCCAAAATAACCAAATCTTATTATTGTTATTGAAATAAAAATTGTTAAAACCAATCATTGCAGCTGCATGCAATATTTTAGAAAAAAAAAATAAGAGGTTCAAGGATAACCAAAACCAGCATTATAAATTCTACAAAGATTCCTAATTCTATTTCTAATAGTAAGAGTACCAATGCCCCTCACATTACAAATAAGAAAGTTAAACATTAATTTTTATTAGGCAGAGAAGTTCTAGTTGATCTAGAAACTTTAGCAGGATAATTTTTAAACTTTTTTCCTTTTCACAAAAATAGTTTGAAAACTGATCTCATTCTCCATGGATTCTTCATCAAAAATTTTTTTGTCATCATTATTAATGATAGATTTAGGAGAAGATCCCATTTCACAAGAAGATAAATCCCCTTTCTCCATTAAATGAGAATTATCACTAAGAAAAATACCATCCAAAATAGCAATTAAAGAAGGGGCAAAAATAGATTTATTAAGTAAACAAACACTTGGCTGCACATTATCAACAAGCTCCATACCATCATTCTTGTCCAAATTCAAAGAAAATAAAACAAGATTTTATTTTAAAGATTTTTGAGGAAAAATAACAAAAATATTTTCTATAAGATTTTTAGAAACTTTATCACAAATCTCCTTAGAATCAAAAAATAAAACAGGAAAATCATCCACTTGCAAATTTTCAATAATAATAGAAATAATAGCAGTCAAAACCTGATTACTCTCCAAAATAGTTTCAGAAGAATTTTTAACAAGCTGATCACTACCCCTTACATTGGAAACAATACTAGAAACATTAGGAACATCATTAAAAACATCAACAATTTCATTCACAACACCATTATCATTTTCATTTAAAGTAGAATTTCTTTTATCACTTTTTAAATCTCTAATTTTTCCAACGGCCTTAGGATTTATAACCTCTTCCTTTCAAAGATGTTGATGAGTAACAAAACATTTTGATACATCATGGCCATGAGTTTTGTAATGATTGCATAAAACAGGGAAGTTTTCAAACTTGACCTGCTAGAAATATCCATATTTCTCTGATCAAATCCACACCACCGTAGGAAATTTCTTTATTACATCAATTTCAACAAGGCTCTGAGCAACCGGCGGCCTGGATTTGGCTGCAGTTGCTTGATAGAATTGTAAAGGTCTACCACAAATAGAGCCCACATCATGCAAGAAGTGATAATTAACAAAGTGAACTTGAAGATTAGGTAAAGATAACCAAACCAACGCTATAGGAGATTCCTCTTTAATGTCAAAAAAATGGAGTTCATTTAAGAATAAACATTTGATAGTTTTTAACATAATAAGATCGACGAGAAAACATATGACTATAATCAAGATCATTATATAATTTAATCATCACATGTCGACCATCCAGTAAACCAATCAAAAAAACACTAGAAAGATTCAAGTCATAAAAAAACTAAATTTCCTCCATACTAAGATGTCGAAAAGAAAATTTACCAATCAAAGTATACGCATAAAGCTCGACTAGTTTTTCAATATCCAAGTCAAAGAAATAATAGTTGGAACACATTTGAAGGTCATATGAACCAGGTTTAAAAAAATATCAGAAGAAGTTGAAGAATCCTTATCAGATAATGCATCCTTGAAGAATTAAGGGCAAAAGGTTTAGCAATACCCAAAGAATCGGAAGGTCGTGATGGAGCAGTTGGTTTTCCCCAAGTACTCAAAAAACCCATTGCCATGGAAAATGGTGCCACTTAAGAACTCAACCATGATCGGGCAAAGGCCGAGATCCGAAGCTGAACTAGAATTTTTTTTGGAAAACTAGCCTGGAAATGCCGAGAAAGAAAATGAAAAGGAAAAGGATTTAAGATTCGCTAATGCTTAGGATTGGAAGAGGACGAAGGATGGGTCTAGGTTTTTATTTTTAGTTTTAGTTTATTATAGGGTTTAGCGGTTTAGGTTTTTTAAGTTATTGGATTAGTTTAGTTATTTTTTTAGGTTTAGGGATTCAAGTTTTTTTAGGGTTTTCTTATTATTTTTTTAGGGATTAGGATTTTTAGTTATTTATTTTTTATTAGTTTTTTATTTTTAGTTTATAATTATAGTTATTATTATTATTATTATTGGATTTAAGTTTAATTTTTTAGGTTTTGTTTAGTTTCTAGTATTGGGGTTTAGTTTTATTTTAGTTTTTTTATTATTATTTAGGTCTTTATTATATTTATTTTATTTTTTGATTAGTTTCTGGGGAGGAGGAGCGCGTGGGGTAAGTGGAGTGAGGTGGTATTTTTAGTTTATTAGTTATGTTTTGTGTTTTATTTAGTTTTATTAGGTTTTATAATTTTTATCTTTATAAGTTATTAGTTTATATCTTTTAGCATTTAACTTTAGTATCGTTGTGGGGGGTTAGTTTGTTATTATTATATTTAATCATTGTTTAGGTTTTGTGTTTTAGTTTACTAGTTATTATTTTAGTTTTTGGAGTGGGGGTTTCAGTTTTATTATTTGGTTTATGTTTAGTTTTCTTAAGGTTTATGTTTCTTTTAGTTTTATTAGGGTTTAGGTTTATTTTTAGTTTATATTTTTATTTAGTTTAGGTTTAGGTTTAGGTTTAGGTTTATGTTTAAGTTATTTTTGGTTTAGGTTTACATTTTATTTATTTTAGTTTAATTTATTTTAGTTTAGGTTTATTTTATTTTATTAAATTTTTATTTTAGTTTTAGGTTTTTTTTCCAGTTTGGGGTTTAGGTTTTATTTCTAGGTTCATGTTTTTATTTAGTTTTTATTTTATTTTAATTTTTTTAGGTTTATTTTATTTTTAGTTTACATTTAGTTTTGATTTTATTTACATATTTTAATCTTAGGTTTATTTTATTTTTAAATTTAGTTTAGGTTTTTATTTATTTTATATTTAGTTTTATTTATACATTTATTTTATTTTATATTTTATTTTATTTAGGTTTAGGCTTTATTTTATTTATTTTTTAGGTTTATTTAGTTTAAGTTTTATATTTGGCACAGGATTTATGGTAGGCTCAGTGGCCCAGGGTTTATGTAGGGTTTAAGTAGGTTTTAGGGAGGGTATAGGTTTATTTGGGTAGCCTTTGGCCCAGGACTGGGTTAGGTTGATTTAGGGTTTAATGCCTATGTTATCAGGCTCAGTGGAGCAGTGGTTTTGGGCATGTTTAGAGTTTAGAGCCTGGGTTAGGGCCTGTGAGCCTGGGTTTCAGGGTCAGGGTGGGTTAGGGTTTAGGTTTAGGTTTAGGGTTTAGGGTTTGGTGTGGTAGGTCTTTTGCTTTAGGCCTGGGATTTAATGTTTTAGGTTTTAAAATGGAATTTATAAATTAGTATGTTTAGGTTTATTTAGTTTAGTTTTTTTTATATTTCTATTTAGATTAATTTATTTTTATTTATATTAGTTTATTTTTTACATTAGGTTTAGGTTTATGTTTATTTTTTAAATTAGGTTTTGGTTTATGTTTATGTTTTAATTTAGTTTAGTTTTATTTTATTTTAGTTTTATTTTATTTTGTTTAAGTTTTATTTTATTTTTTTAGGTTTAGGTTTTAGGGTTTTATTTTTGTTTTATTTTAGGTTTTATCTTTTAGTTTAGTTTTAGGTTAATTTTTAGATTATTTTATTTAATTTTTTAGTTTTTATTTTTTTTTTAAGTTTAGGTTCATTTATGGTTTATTTTATTTTATTTAGTTTAGTGTTTAGGCTTTGGTTTAGGTTTTATTTATTTTAGTTTAGTTTATTTTAGTTTAGGTTTAGTTTTATATTATTTTATTTATTTTAGGTTTATGTTTTTTTAATTTAGGGTTTTTGGTTTTATTTTTTATTTATTTTTAGTTTTATTTAATAGGTTTAGGTTTTTATTTTTATTTTACTTTAGGTTTATTTTATTTTTATTTTACATTTACATTATATTTATTTATTTTAGTTTTTTATACTTAGTTTAGGTTTTATTTATTTTATTTTATTTTAGTTTTATTTTCATTTTATTTTATTTTTTATTTATGATTTAGGGTTTAGTGTTTAGGGTAGGGTTTTGAGTTTAGGGAGAGGGTTTAGGGTTGGGTGGGTTAAGAGGCCAGGTGTTAGGTTTAGGGTAGGGTAGGTGAAGTTTATGTTTGTGGTTTAAACTTTAGGCTTTAGAGTTTAGGGTTTAGGGTTTTAGGATTTAGGGTTTATGGTTTAGGGTTCAGGGTTTATGATTTTTAGGGTTTAGGGTTTAAGTTTTAGGTTTAGGGTTTTTGGTTTATTTTTTTAACAGAGAATAATTTCAGATTCAATATTGCTTCTTTTCAATTTCATCAAGCAAGTAACACACCAAATTTTATAAGACACAAGCGACGACATAGATAAAAAATGAGCACGCATAGAGCAAATCAAAAACCCTTGATAACTAGAATCATCTCTGCTATAAAGACAAAGTTTCATAAGAAGCAGATTAGATCGACCGTTGTTTAGTTTCTCTAGTTCCCATAAGAACCACCCTGGCCTTTCGAGTACTAGGATCCACCATCATATCCCCGATCTCTCCATCCACAACCACCACGGATGTAACCTTCGTCGCTCCTCCCGCCTCCATAACCACTACTGCTCTGACCACCACCTCCATATCCACCAGCACCTCTAGATCCCTCACCACCACTATGATAACCACTGCCACCGCCTTTGCCTCCACTGCTTGATCTAGACTGAGCCTAGTTGATGGTGATGTTCCTGCTGTCAAGGTTCTGCCCATTCCTAGGGTTTAGGTTTAGGTTGTAGGGTTTAAGTTTATTTCTTAAATTATTAAGTTACTTTAGATTTAGGTTTAGGGTTTGGGATTCAGGGCTTAGGGTTTAGGGTTAGGGTTTAGGGTTTAGGATTCAAGGTTTTGGGTTTTAGGGTTTAGGGTTTGGGTTTAGGGTTTAGGGTTTAAGATTTAGGGTTTAAGATTTAGGGTTTATTGGTTTTTTTTTTAAAAAAAAACTAAGTAAACTGATTGGTTGAAGTTTATTTAGTTTATCTAATTTATGTTTAATTTATTTTAGTTTATTTTCTTTTTACTTTTTACTTAGGTTTATTTTTATTTAGTTTAGTTTATTTATTTTAGGTTTATTTATTGTAGTTTAGGTTTTCAATTTTAGTTTATTGTTTTGATTTAGGTCTAGGTTTATGTTTATTTTTTAGTTGAGTTTTATTTTATTTTATTTTTTAGGTTTAGATTTTATTTCTTATTTTTTGGTTTAGGTTTAGGTTGGTATTTATTTTTTAAGTTTAGGTTTTAAATTTAGGGTTATTTTAAGGTTTTATTATTTTAGTTTAGGTTTAGGTTTATTTTAGTTTATTATATATTATTTACTTTAGGTTTAAGTTTAGGTTAAGTTTACTTTAAGTTTAGATTTAGGTTTTATTTATTTTAGCTTAGTTCATTTTAATTTAGGTTTAGGTTTATTTTAATTTGTTTATTTTATTTTTATTTTAGGTTTAGGTTTTTTGTAGTTTACGATTTAGGTTTTATTTTTTATTTATTTTTAAGTTTTATTTTTAGGTATATTTTTTAGGTTTAGGTTTTTATTTAGTTTTATTTTATTTTAGTTTAGTTTAGGTTTTTATTTATTTTATTTTAGTTTAGTTTTTATTTTATTTTTTATTTTATTTTTAGGTTAAGGTTTTAGTTTAAGTTTTAGTTTAGGTTTTTATTTTTTTTATTTTTTTATTTTATTTAGGTTTCAGTTTTTATATTTATTTTATTTTTAATTTATATTTAGTTTAGGTTTAGGTTTTTAGGTGTTTAGGGTTTAGGGTTTGGGTTTAGGGTTTGGGGTTTATGGTTTAGGATTTTGGGTTTTGGGTTTTGGGTTTTGGGTTTTGGGTTTTGGGTTTCGGGTTTTGGGTTTAGGTTTGAGGGTTTAGGGTTTAGGTTTAGGGTTAGGGTTTTATTTATTTATTATTTATTTTTAAAATTTAGTAAACATGTAGTTTTAGGTTTATTTAGTTTAGTTTTTATTTTTGTTTATTTTATTTTATTTGATTTAGGTTTATTCTATTTCTATTTAGTTTACCTTATTTATTTTAAGTTTATTATTATTATTTTACTTTTTATTATTTTAGTTTATTTTAGGTTTAGGTTTTAGTTTAGGTTTATTTTTAGTTTGTTTTATTTTTTTTTTTTTTAGGTTTAGGTTTTATTTTTAATTTTTTAGTTTAGGTTTTTTATTTTATTTTTTTTTAGGTTTAAGGTTTTTATTTTAGGTTTATTTTTAAGTTTGATTTCTATTTTAGGTTTAAATATAATTTTTGTTTAATTAGTGTTATTTAGTTTAGGTTTAGTTTAGGTTCAGGTTTAGTTTTTATTTATTTTAGTTTTGTTTATTTTAGTTTAGGTTTAAGTTTATTTTATTTTATTTTATTTATTTTTATTTTATGTTTTATTTTTATTTGTTAGGTTTAAGTTTTTATTTAGTTTGTCATTTATTTTATTTTATTTTTTACTTTTTATTTAGTTTTTATTTAGGTTTATTTTTTTAATTAACGTTTATTTTTTGTTATTTAGGCTTTTTATTCTTAGGTTTAATTTATTTTTTAGTTTAGGTTAAGTTTTTATTTATTTTATTTCTATTAGCTTATTTTATTTTATTTTTAAGTTTAGGTTTTGGTTTTGGTTTTATTTTAGGTTTTTATTTAATTTTATTTTATTTAGGTTTAAGTTTTTTATTTATTTATTTTAATTTAGTCAGTTTAGTTTAGGTTAGGGTTTAGGGTTTAGGTTGGGGTTTTTTAGGGTTTTAATTTTAGGGTTTAAGGTAGTGGGGTGGTTTAGGGCCTTGGGCCTTGGGTCAGAGGAGGGTCAGGGTTTGGTGGCCTAGTTTAGGATTTAAAAGGTTTGGGTTATAGGCATGTTTGGTAGGGGCCCAGGGCATAGCTGGGATGCTTTATAGTTTTGTGTGGTGTGGCTAGGAGAGTCATGTTTATCATGGGTGGGCCTTAGGGTGGGGTCAGTCAGGGGTTAGGGTTGATTTAGGATTTAGGATCAGTGTGGTTTGGAGGGTTTAGGATTTAGTTTATGTTTGTTTGTTAGTTTACATTAGTTGTGGTCTGTTCTTTTAAAAAAAAACAGTTTAAGTCATTTTATTTTATTTATTTAGTTTATTATTTATTTATTATGTATTTAGTTTAGTTTATTTATTTTAGGTTTAATTTAGTTTAGGTTTTTTTGTTTTAGTTTATTTTTTAGGTTTATGTTTAGGTTTATGTTTATCTTTTAGTATAGTTTTTTTTTTATGTTTAGGTTTTTTTAGGGTTTGGTTTAAATTTTAATTTTATGTTTTTTGGTTTAGGTTTTAGGTTTTTATTTTAGGTTTATTTTAATTTTTATTTAAATTTAGGTTTAGGTTTATTTTTACTTTTGTTTTATTTTCTTTAGTTTAGGGTTTAGGTTTAGTTTAATTTATTTTTAGGTTTAAGTTTTATTTATTTTAGTTTTGGTTTATGTTTATTATATTTTGTTTATTTTAGGTTTAGTTTAATACATTATTTATTTTTAAGTTTTACTTTTAGGTTAATTATCTATGTTTAGGTCTTTATTTTGTTTTTATTTTACTATATTTTAGGTTTATTTTATTTTTATTTCATGTTTAGTTTTTATTTTATTTAGGTTTATTATTTTAGGTTTATTTTATTTTTTAGTTTTGTTTAGGTTTTTATTTATTTTATTTTGGTTTAATTTTTATTTTTTATTTTATTTTTAGGATTTGGTTTAGGTTTAAGTTTTAATTTAGCTTTTCCTTTTATTTTATTTTTATTTAATTTAGGTTTAGGTTTTTTTATTGATTTATTTTTTAAGTTTTATTTAGTTTAGGTTTAGGTTTTTAGGTTTTAGGTTTTAGGGTTTTGGGTTTGGGGTTTAGGGTTTAGGATTTGGGGTTTTTAAGGTTTAGGGTTTATGGTTTAGGGTTTAGGGTTCAGGTTTTAGTTTAGGGTTTAGGGTTTTTGGATTTATTATTATTTTTTTAACAAAGAACAAATTCAGATTCAACATTTCTTCTTTTCGATTTCAGCAACCAAGTAACAAACCAGGGAAGTGAGGTAATCAAATAACCTCCTTGGGGCTAGCTTTAGCCTTGTGTTCCCGTGATGTCCAGACTTTATACTCGTTACCATTCAATCTTATATAAATTAATACATAAATAGAGGAAAGAGAACCTAACATTCATACACTTAAACTATAAGCACATGCATTTCTTATGTATTTATAACTAGCATCATAACACATATTATTATTCATTTATAAGCTTTTGAAAAATACAGTTGAATTTAATTATGATAATAGCCATGCATATATTAAATTAAATCAACACATGCAAGCTTACATAAAGGAAATCCATTTTATTTTACTTGATTTTCAAAAGATGGATGCATGAATTCAAATGACATACCAAATTTAACATGATTGGAAAGAGGACAATGAAATATAAGCTTGTGATTCATTCAACCAAACTAGTTCTTAAGGACAATCAAATCAAATAAGATTATTGAAAGCAAATCAAAGCTTCTTTATTAATTAAGCTTTGGATTTGATTTGATTTGAAGAGGCGAAGAGAAATCCTCACTTGTTATTTTAAACCAATTCCCGCATTACTGATTTGATTTAATTTAAGGAACTTTAATTAAGTTGATTTTATGGGTTAATTAAGTTGAACCCTTAATAAGATGAATTAATTACCTTTATCAATGTCACCTTAAAGTAATTAACTAAATAATTATGAGCCAACATGATATGCATGGAAAATAAACTTGCAATGATCCTAGGAAATAAAAGGGCTACTTAAAACTTATCCCACTGACCCTATATGGCGAGCTGGCTCCGTGCTCGACGGCTATGATTAATTCCCCCATTTAATAGGATTAAATCGGATCGATCTAGTGGATCTAATAAAGACTGTCTATTCTGATCATGCAAAATGGACGGTGCCTAATCTAGCATCATACGAGTGAGAGAGAATGGAGTCTGATCGCCATTGCTCACCTTATCTTAGCTTACCCGAGCTCGGATCAACTTCGAAAAGATCCCACGCCTTCACGACATCGATTGGAGGGGATCCAGCGGTCAAGATCACACGAGATGCATGTTTTCTTCAAAAATCTCCAACCAATTTTTGGCTAAGGATCAGATTTGGTAGCATACCTCGGTAGAGCTCAAGACCAGTGGCTCGAACGACTGAGGAAGCATCATATATTGGAGATGAAGCCTTGTTGAGCATCAATTGGATCAATTCCTTATTGTTTGCTCAGAAGGCCATGAACCAATGATTTGGAGCTTGACTGTGATCAAAGTCCCACCTCTGTTGCTCGGGAAGCTTGGGGATGATTCATTATTGCTCGATGAGGCCTAGGGAAGGTGCATGCAAAGTTAATTTGATTTTGATGGAGAAATGGGGAAGTTAAGTCTAAAATGGGAGTGTCTTATTTTGGGATGGATGGGAATGGCATTTTTTGATTGAGGAATGAGCTTGGGAGCTTGAGGAATGGCTCTAGCGGCTCGTCTTGGGTAACTAAGGCTTTGAGGAATGATTTTTATGTTTGTTTGTGTGGAAATGAGGGGGTGTATACCACCCTTCATCTTGATCAGATGTGGGATCGAGTTTGTCTTCTAGTTCCCGTCCAACCATCTGAAGGAGTCGTGGGTGGCAGGGAGGAGGTGAGTTGGCTCAGCTTGGTTGGTTGAAGGTGTTGAGGTGACTGCCAAGGAGGAATCATGGGTATCATATGGGTTTCAAATTCTCTAATGGGGATGGTGATGTGATTTCAGCTCCCATGGGTCATGGCCGACCCAACCACCCATTGGGTCAGGTTGGTCAATGTTTTAGGTGGACCATTGCGAGAGTACCAAGTGGCCAAGGAATCGATATGCCACTTACACGAGTGATTTATCTCATGTGAATCCCTTTACTCAAGAATAGAATGATCATTTAGCATTGGATTTGATTTGGGAAGATTTGAAATGATCCAAAAGTGGGTTAGCCAAAATTTCAACTCAATTGGAGTTGATTTGGTTAGGTTTGGCTCAATTTGACTCCTTTAGGTCAAATTGGGTTTGGTTGGGTCAAGTTGACCAACGGGTCAAATTGGGTCAAACCAAGGGTTTAGTCAAGTTCATATGATTATTTGGGATGTCCTAGTTCAATTGGTTTAGTTTAGTTTGGCTTAGATTTGATTTTAGCTCATTTGAATTCTTTCAGGTCAAATGAGTTAAGTTGACCAATTTGACCAAATTGGCCAAATTGGCTTGGGTTGGGTGTTGGTTTAGGTTTAGTTAACCAATGTAAGATTATTGTAGGCTTTGGTTTCAATTAATTTGGATTTGGTTTTGATTTAGGCCAACTTGAACCTTTAGGTCAAATTAGGCTAAATAGGTCAATTGCAATGATCCAAGTTCTAATCCTACCCAAATTGGATTGAACGAAGCCCATCAAAACCTCCCATCATAATATATGGAGTTGGGTCAAGTGGACCAAATGGGTTTAGTTGGCTTGATTTTGGGTTAAGTTTGATTTTGTTGAGTTTATATATGGATTTGGGATTGATATATAAATTCAATTGCAATTGGCTTGGGTTTAAATGGGTTTTGGTTCATTTGAACATTTCAAGTCAAAAGGATTAAGTTGGGTTTCGCTTGGGTTGATTTTGGTTTGGCTTGATGATTGTATATTTTATTTAAATTTGTGAATATGATTGAAGGTATGATTGATTCATGATAAAATCAATTGAATTTTGGTTTTGGGATGAAGGAATTTGGCTAAGTCCATGGAGTTGTGTCATGTGGCTTAGGTTTGGATTTTCAGTTGGTTCGACTTAGTTTTGATGATTTAAATGTATATTTCATTTAAATTTGGAAAAAGATGATTGAAAATATGATTGATTTGTGAGAAAATCAATTGAGTTTGACTTGATTTAGATTAAGATTTGGCTAAGTCCATGGGATATGTCATATAACTTAGGAAGGGGCTTGATTTAATTTGATATAGTTTTGATCATTTCAATGTAGATTTGATTTATAGTTAGGAAGCTAATTAAAGATATTAATTAATTATGAGTAAATCAATTGATTTAGTTGGATTAAAGTTTGGCTAAGTCCATGGGATAGGTCATATGGCTTAGGAAGGGTTTTAAGTTTGGATTTGATCATAGGCTTCAATCATTTGGTTTTAGAATTTGGGTTTAGATTTGGATTTGAATTTGATGTTTATATTGAACTTGAGGTTTGGTTTGAGAAGGTGAACAACGATTGGATTTGGGTTGTAGGGTAGGTGGATTATCCTAATCTCTAAGGCATATACTAATTATATGGTTAACCCTTCTAAGCTTTAGGCTTAGGTTAAGTGTTTACCTAATTGTTAGAAGTTTCTTATGACGAGGGAAGTCTTAGTGACTAGAAGACTCCTAAGTCAAAGTGGAGAAGATTGAATCTGGACTCCAAAAGTGAAGTCAATAGGCATTAGGCTCCATATTATTGCCTTTAGGGATAGATGATTGGAAGACCAAAGCTAAGTTTCACATTATAGACTTAGATAAATCTTTCAATGCTTTGCTTGGGAGAACATGGATACATAAGAAAAACATAGTTCCATCCTCTCTACATCAGTGTATAAAGTTTGTGAGAGGTGGGATCATCTACTATGTCAAAAGAGATCTCAAGCCATTTACAGTTCACGAGGTTGGCATATATGAAAATGCAGCTTACTACCACCCTCAAAATTAACAAGTCTATTCTCGTGAACTTGGCCAAAGTTTAAAAATAAAAGAAAAAGAAATGGAAAAAGAAAAAGAAAAGAAAAAGAAAACAAAAATAAAATGAAAAAAGAAAATAAAAGGGAGCGAAAATAGACTTGAAGGAGGAAGTGGAGCTTGACATTAGATTCCACCCACAGTTCCTTTCTCCATTCGTATATATGAGTAAGATCACCTGACCACCACCAGAAAGAGGAAGAGGTCAGTTCAGAGGTAGTCCTAGGGGTGGAAAACATCCTTATTGGCCACCCAATAAAAGATATGTCCTAGCTACCAGGAGTACACCTACAATCCATATAGAGTTAGAATCTAGTTCATGATAAGTCTTATATGTTTAGCACACTAGCCAACTCTTCTAAGTAGTAGATACCCTTGGAGGTGACACTTGAGCTAGATAGCGATGCAGACCGGGCTCCAAAGCAAAGCATAAGTGTATCCAAGTCTATATGTGGCATCAGTTGGGATACTTAGCCCTAACCCCACTTTCCTCTCAAAAAGCTGAGGGTTTGGTAGTTTAGGAAGCCTCTAAGTAATCCATAGGTAGGAAGACTCAGTGGTTCTTTCTGGAAGCAACATCCTCAAGTCAAGAAGTTCATGTAGAACTTGAGGATGATTCATATAAAGATTTAATAGAATTACCTTTCGATTGGTACTTGCCTTGTGTTCATAATTTAGCAAAGAAATGGTTAATCTCACATAGGCAGTCAAAGCACAGGTCAGACTACTTCAAAAGAATGTGTAAGAACAAATGCAAAAGCTCTTAGTCAAGACAGGGACTAAGATTTTGTACAGTGAGTCCAGTTGATGATGATGATTACTTCTTAGTCATCACCAATAATTTAGAATCTAATAAGTTCTTTTCAAATCACATTAACTCTTATGAGGAGCTGGTTTAGAAACTTCAAATGATCCAGATGATTTTGAAGTCAAAGTTGCACTGCTAGGTTTTGAAGAAGAGAACAAGTCAACCATCGACAAGCTCAAAGAAATAAACTTAAGAGCTGAAGAAGATCCACGCCCGACATACATCAGTTCTTTGTTGAATGAAATTAAAACTAATGACTTAGTTAGGCTATTAATTGAGTTTAAGGATTGCTTTGCATGGAGTTATGAAGTGATGCCTGGATTGGCTCTTGATGTAGCAGTCCATAAACTAGTAATAGAGCCTACTGCTAACCCTATCATGCAAGCTCCTAGATGCATGCGATTAAACATAGAATAATAGGTCATTTATGAAGTCAAGAAACTAATCGATGCTTGCTTCATCCAATAAAAAACATACCCTACCTGGTTAGCCAACATCATCCTAGTTAAGAAAAAGAATTGCCAAATTCACATATGCATTTATTTTAGGTATTTAAATAAGACATGTCTAAAAGATGAATTTTCACTACTAATCCCGGAGCTGATGGAGGAGATTGCCTTATCTCATGGAGTATTTTCTTTCATGGATGGCTCATATGGATATAACCAAATAAAGATGGTTCCTCAAGATGAAAGAAACAGTACTTTAGAACCCCGATCGAAATCTATTGCTATAAGGTCATGCCTTTCAGCCTTAAAAACTTCTAATGTTACATACAAGCGGGATATGATTCGAATCTTTGACAAACTCATTCATCATCAAGTTGAGTGCTATGTCGATGATTTTGTTATCAAAAGTAAAGAAAAGGAAGACAATCTTTTTGACTTGAGACTAGTTTTTGAATAGTTAAGACAATTTAACCTCAAAATGAAGCCCTTAAGTGTGCATTCAGAGTAGCTTCAAAAAAATTCCTTAGGTTTATTTTTTGACACTAGAGAATCGAAATTGATCCTAAGTAGATCAACATAATCTTAGAAATGCCACCCCCAAAAATGTTAAACTCAACTCAGATCATTCCAAGGGTAGTTAGCGTATATAAAACACTTTATATTCAACATATCAAAAAGATGTCAGCCATTCTCAACACTTGTCAAAAAGGATGCCAAGTTCAAGTGTGATTATAATGTGAGCATACCTTCAAAGACATTAAGAATTACTTGATGATGATGCTGGTTCTAGCTGCCCTTATCCTAGGAAATCTGCTCATACTTTACACTATTGTGTTAGACGACTCCGTTGACTCCCTTGGTGCTTTGTTTTCCCAAAGAAATGACGAAGGGTTAGCAATTGCACTCTACTACCTCAACCATCATCTAATCCTTATTGAGGCAAATTATCTTCTCATTGAGAAGCATTGCCTAACTTTAATCTTTGCATTCCAAAAGCTACACCACTATATGCTTCCTCATAAGGTGAACTCAATCTCTAGGATCAATCCACTATAGTATCTCATGACATGGCCGATGCTATCCGGATGGTTGGCATGATGGTACATGATCCTCTCGTAGTTTTACATTACCATCATACCCCTCTGTGTAGTGAAAGGGCAAGCGCTAGTGGATTTCTTAGTAGCAAACTCACTTCCTGGTGACTCTCCACTTAGTGATGATCTCCCCAATAAACAAATCATGAACTTAGGGGATACTAGAATTCATCATTGGGAGATGTGCTTTGATAATGCAACTTCATCTCAAAGAGGAGAATAACCATAATCTACTATTCCAAAAATGGTAGGGGTAAGAATAGTTCTCTTAAATCTTGACTGTGATGTGATGAGATTCTCATATCATCTATCCAATCCTTGCAGCAATGATGAAGTTGTATATGATGCTTTGATTGTCAGTTTGGAGTTAGCTGTAACTCTAAGCATCTAGAACATCAACAACTTTGGGGATTCTCAACTAGTTATCAACCAAATTGTTGGGTCATACATGATTATAAAACCCAAGCTCCATCACTACCATAAGTACACCATGGCGTTATTGACTTAAATCCTAAAGGTTACCTTTTATAAGTATCCTCGAGGAGAGAATGTTGTAGCGTATGCATTAGCCAAGCTTGCCAAGGAGTTGGAATGTCCGGAGAATGAGTCCATATCAATAAGGAACGAATAGACAAGCCTTATCCCTTATTGATATTGAACTCATCAAAAAATACTCTTTTGAAGAGGAGGCTTCCATTGCCAAGAAGGACGATGAGTTAGACTGGAGGCAACCATTCATGGATTACCTAAATAAAAGAAAACTACCTTCAGAGAAGTCCCAAGCCCATCAGATGAAGTAAAGAGTACTCTCTTATGCTCTTGTGGATGGTGTCTTATACCGGTGATTTTTTGATCATATGTGGTTACGTTGTTTATACAAGCATGAAGCCCGTAAGATCAAGACTGAGGTATGCTCAGGATTATGTGGAGTCAACCAATCCGGTTCAAAGATTAAAGCCAAGATCAAGAGGCTAGAATACTACTGGCCATCGATGATCAAATATTGCATGGATATGGCAAGGAGATGCTACCAATGTCAAATATATGTTATGGTACTACACCAACTACCCAACATTCTACATCTTACATTGGCCTCAAGGCCATTCGAGTGTTGGGGTACCGACATAGTGGGTCCGATCAATCCTCTTTCTTTCAAGGGTCATCTGTTCATCTTAGCTGTTATTGATTACTTTTACAAATGGGAGAGAGTGATTCCACTCAGAGAGGTCACAGCTAAACATGTGCTCCAATTTTTTAGGAACCATATCGTATATAGGTTAGGAGTGCCTCGACAAATTATATATGAAAATAGTACTGCATTCAAGAGCACTTAGATCAACAACTTTGCCTAGAGACACAACATAAATTGGAGATATTCTACCATCAACTACCCGAGGGAAACAGCTTAGTAGAAGGATTCAACAAAACTCTCATCAAAATACTGAAGAAAACACTCAACAACAACAAGCGATAGTGGCATGAATAGTTAGTTGAAGCCTTATGGGCCTACATATAGAACTCCAACTCAGTTTACTAATTTCTCCTTACTATATTGGTCTAAAGACATTCTACTATTAGAAGTCCAACTCCCATCACTAAGGATAGCTTTGGGTAGCAAGATCACAGTAGAGTAGAATGCCAAGCTTCGCTTAGAAGAGCTCGAAGGTTTGGAGGAGAGATGCCTACCGACATGCCAAAACCTCAAGTTGTACAAAGCTAAAATGATTCAAGCTTATAATAAGTTGGTTCTTCTTAGAGCTTTTCAAGTACATGAGCTTATTTTAGTTTTAAGTAGATTGATTATTGCCCGTCATAGTATGGGAGGAAAGTTTGAATCCACTTGGGAAGGCCCTTTATCTATAGAGAAGGCCTACCAAGGAGGATCTTATCAACTTATTAATCATAAGGGAGAGCACCCAATGCTTCCAATCAACTGGCTCTACTTAAAGAAATATTTTAAATCATGTTTGAAAATAATTATCATCAATGAAAATTCCATTTCAAATTCAACCTTTTCCATGTTGAAAGTAATCTTGTTTGTGAATTTACCATGATGTGTTTAGGGTAGGTGTAAGGAACTTGAGCGGCGTCCTATCCTTCATCAACACAACACAGGCACAAAGTACACATAAACTTATAAAACTAACACATATGTTTTGTTTTAGTCTACTCTGAGTTGAGATAACGTGCCCAATGTAACTCACTCAGTAGCTGCTCTAGGTCGGCTAACATGCTACCCTGTTAGTGTTTCACCCCAGTGGTTTTCTTGTTTTGGAGGATATAAGCCTACTATGCTTTCCTTCTTTACTTGGCCATTGCACATCGATGAGTGCCTTATTATTTTGGCAGGCTTTACTATATGACCAATAAGCTACCTCATGTTAGCTTCATTTAAGAGGATGTGAGTATGCTAAGCTTTCTTCTTGGATTAGCCTTTGTGCACTGACTAGGTTGAGTATATTTGAGGTTTAAGATAAGTCCCCTAGTGGCTCGTTCCCTCCTGACTGCTTCAAGTCTGGGTCCAGTCCTTCCTCGGAGCTCCCCACTTAGTAGTCGCTCTAGGTAAGATAGCATTTGTCCCACCGATGAAAGATTATCTCGATGATTAGTTTCACATGGAAAGTTATTAGCCTACACGCTTTCTTTCCAGATTGATCATTTCACATTGATGGGCACCTTAGGTTTGTTGGTTCTCACTATGCTGATGGATACACTACTCATGCTGACAGATACACCTTAGGTTGGTAGGTTCTCGCACCTTAGAATACACAACTCATGGCAGATGTAAGTCTACTACGCTTTCTCTTTGAGTTGGCCATCATACACCTATAGGATTTCTTTTTCATGGCTCAGGATAATGCATCTAGCAGCACCTCCCTTATGGGCACTATATTTGGATCACATCCTTTGTGACCCCATTTAGACACTACCCAAGTTACTATCAGATTGGACAGTTCCCCTTTCCTTGTAACCACCCCTGTGGTTGAAGAATTCATTCTATGGATGTGCAGATTCTCCCTTGATCTAGTAAATCTTAGATAGGTCAAGGCTGACATATCCCTGTTCAATGTGGTCCCTAGCACACCAATAGGTTCCACGCAAACATATAAATAAAATATATATATACTTGTGTGGATTAGGAGAACACCCCACACAAACATATAAATTCAAAACTAACCTCCCTAGTGGAGCTAAATTAAATCAACTTCCCTAGTAGAGTCTAAATCAAAGAAATCCAACCAATTCTTATTCCTAATGGATACATCCCCAAATAAATTTATGAAATTAAACTCAAATCCTAATCCCCAGTGGATAGTCTAAACCTGCTTCCCTAGTGGAAGGCTCAAATACTCAATCCCTAGCGGACTCGAGCCCATATCTCTAGCAGATGTGCCTCCACATCAAATAAAATAAATCAAATTAAATTCAATTCGATCTTAATCCATAGTGGATTATATATTCTTATCCCCGGTGGAACTTCTTTTCATAAATCATATAATCAAATCACATTCAAACCTTATCCCCAACATATTTTCTTCTTCTATGCCCTCAACATAGACCACTCATATGTCATGTCCAATGCATGTGTGATCCCCTAGCAGATCTCCCTCCATGTAATTGACATGGAATTCTTAACAAATCTTATTTCTTCTCTTATACACACTTTTAATACTTCAACCAAAATCCAAATAATATATTCATTCAAATTACATCATCTTAACATTGTAATCAACATTTTATGATTTGTGATGGTGCAAGCTCAAACTAACTATACAATATCATGCTAAACATCTTACAATGAGAATTAACATACTATATTATATTATAATATATGATGTTATATTATAATTTCCTATAATATAATATATTGTCTAACATTACACATTAGAATCACTTGAAAGGGACAAATAAAAACATTTTCTCAAAATATGAATAATGTTCATTTTGGATGTAAAATTGTTAGTTTTCTATTAGAAATGGTACAAAATAGCATAATTTTGGTGTTGCTTATTTTTGTGTGCCATGAATTTGGCCAAATTCTTCCATCTCAACCTTCAAATTAACATTTTTGTGAGTTTTGACTGGATGTATTATAACAAAAGTAAAACATACTAAAATGTACAATAACATTTAGTAAAACAACACCATATTCATATATATATATATATATATATATATATATATATATATATGAAGTTATATTATTATGTACATTATATTTTAATATGCTTTCATATAATATATTATCTTACATTACACCTTAAAATGAATCACTTTAAGCAAAAAATTTATAAAATTTGGCTGAAAAATTAACATTTATTTTGGATGAAAAATTCCATTCTTTTGATTAAATGACACACCATAGCAAACCCCCAATGATGTTCCCTAAAGCCTAACTTAAATTTGGCCAAATCCCATCAACTTAGGCTATAAATCAGTATTTTTATGAGTTATACCAGTACTAACTCTACTACATCATACTATAACAAACTAAAATATGCTAAACAATAAGTAAGAATACACAATAGTATGTTATATTACATAATGCTATACTATGTATGTCATCCTATATTATAATACACTATAACTTATAATATTACATTATTTTGCATATCATATCACAAGGGATTGCTTATGATAAAAAAATCATAAAATTAGTCTAAATAATAAAAGAAACTATATCTTTTAGTCATATCACTTACATATTTTAAATTGAAATAATATATTATGATGCAATGCTCTACCTATTATGAATTTGTCCAAATTCCACCATTTTGAAGTCTAAATCAACATTTTTATAAATAATGCTAGGGTAGGCTCGATTGCATGATTGTAAAATACTAAAAGAATTTATAATGCATAGAACAACATATAATGATATACGATGCTATACTATGCTACAACATATAATATTTATTTTGAACATAAAATCTTACTTTTTAGATTACAAGTGGTGTAGCACACCTTTGGTACTACAACCTAATTCCCACTTCAAATTTAACAAATTTCATCATCTGATTTTTTAAATCAATATTTTTATGATTTATATTAATATGGATTATATGGCACAATACCATAATATACTAAAAAATTTCAAAACATCTTATCACATTCAAAAACACACTGTTATAGGCTCAAACATATGATGCTACATTATATTACAATATATTGTATTATAACATGATTTAGGGTTAGGGTTTAGGGTATTCATATTTCTAATAGTTAGTCGAAAGTCTCTTGAAGACATTTTATTTAGCTACTATAACTATGTTAAGATTAGGTCATTTTTTAGATCTACTCTTAAGACATCTTAATTGAGTTTAGAGTTGAATTAGGTTTAGGTTTAAATTTAGGGATTTAGGTTTAGGGATTTAGGAGTTTAGGTTTAGTTTAGTTTAGGTTTAGGTTTAAAGTTTAGAGTTTAGGTTTAGGGTTTAAGTTTAGGTTTAAGGTTTAGTTTTAGGTTTTAAATTTAAGTTTAAGTTTTTAGGGTTTATTTAGAGGTTTAAGTTTAGAGTTTAGTTTAGGTTTAGTTTAGGGTTTAAGTTTTAGGTTTAAGTTTAGTTTAAGTAGTTTTAGTTTAGGTTTTTAGGGTTTAGGGTTTATAGTTAATGTTTAGGTTTTAGGGTTTAGTGTTTAGAGTTTGGGGTTTAGTGTTTATGGTTTAGGGTTTTTAAGGTTTTTAGGGTTTAGGGTTTAAGGTTAAAAGTTTAGATTTTAGGTTTAGGGTTTAAGTTTTAGTTTAAGGTTTAGGGTTTATGGTTTAGGGTTTAAGGTTTTTTTTAATAGAGAACAAATTCAGATTCAACATTTCTTCTTTTTTATTTCATCAACCAAGTAGCACCCCAAGTTCTTTAAGACATAAGCGATGATATAGATAAAAATGAGCACCCATAGAGAAAATAAAAAACCCCAAATAAGTAGAATCATCACTAATATAAAGACATTGTTCCATAAGTAGCAGATCGAATTGGCCTTTCTTCAGTTCTCCAGTTCCCATCAAAACCACTCTTGCTCTGGAGTAGCGGGATCTGCCATCATATCACCGATCTCTCACTCTACCACTACTACGGTTGTAACCTTCATCACTCTTCCCTCCTCCATAACCACCACTGCTCTGACCACCAGCTCCATATCCACCAACACCTCCAGATCCCCCACCACCACTACGATAACCACCACCTCCGCCTCCACCTTTGCCTCCACCACGAGATCTAGAATGAGGCTAGTTGATGGTGATGTTCTTGCTGTCAAGGTTCTACCCATTCTTAAAATTTAGGGTTAGTTTAGGGTTAGTTTAGGGCTTAGTGTTAGTTTAGAGTTTAGTGTTTTGGGTTGTAGCATTTATGGTTTATCATTTAGGGTTTACGGTTTGGCCTTTTATGGTTTTGGGTTTAAGGTTTAGAGTTTAGGGTTTTAAAGTTTAGGGTTTAGGGTTTTGGGTTTAGGGTTTAAGGTTTAGGGTTTAGGGTTTAGGATTTATGATTTATGATTTAAGGTTTTTTTGAAAAAATAATTAAGTAAATCGATAGGTTTAGTTTATTTAGTTCATTTTTTAATTATCTGAGTATATTTTATTTTCTAATTTTATTTAGGCTTATTTTTAATTTTTATTTAGTTTAGTTTATTTATTTTTGGTTTATTTCTTTTAGTTTAGGTTTTCTATTTTAGTTTTTTTTAGGTTAAAGTTTATTTTTTAGTTTAGTTTTATTATAATTTTATTATTTAGGTTTGAATTTTATTTTTTCTTTTTTGGTTTAGGTTTACATTTTTATTTTATTTTTTTAGGTTTAGGTTTTATGTTTTTATTTTTGGTTTATTTTTAGGTTTTATTTTTTAGTTTAGGTTTAGGTATATTTTAAGTTTATTTTATTTTATTTATGTTTATTTTATTTTGTTTACTTTATTTTTATTTTAGGTTTAGGTTTTTTTTAGTTTAGGGTTTAGGTTTTATTTTTTATTTATTTTTAGGTTTATTTTTTATGTAATGGTTTTTATTTAATTTTTATTTAGTTTTATTTTAGGTTTATTTTATTTTTAGTTTTTTATTTTATCTAGGTTTTTTATTCTTAGGTTTATTTTATTTTTTAGTTTAGTTTAGGTTTTAATTTATTTTATTTTAGTTTATTTTTATTTTTATTTTATTTTATTTTGAGGGTTAGGTTTAGGTTTTAGTTTAGGTTTTTATTTTATTTTATTTTATTTAAGTTTAGGTTTATTTATTTATTTTATTTTTAGGTTTTATTTAGTTTAGGCTTAGGTTTTTAGGGTTTAGGGTTTAGGGATTAGGGTTTAGAGTTTATGGTTTAGGGTTTTAAGGTTTAGGGTTTTAAAGTTTAGGGTTTAGGGTTATGGTCTAGGGTTTCGGGTTTAGGGTTTAATATTTAGGTTTTAGGGTTTAGGGTTTAGTATTTAAACTTTAGGTGTTTAGGGTTTAGGGTTAGTTTAGGGTTTAGGGTTTAGGGTTTAGTGTTTTATGGTTTAGGGTTAGAGTTAGGGTTTAGGGTTTAGTGTTTAGGGTTTAAGGTTTCTTAGGGTTTAGAATTTATGGTTTAGGGTTGTAGGTTTAGGGTTTATGCTTTAGGGTTTATGGTTTTTTTTTGAAATTAAGTAAACCAGTAGGTTTATGTTTATTTAGTTTATTTTTTATTTATTTCAGTTTATTTTATTTTTTTCCTTTTATTTAGATTTATTTTTTTATTTTTATTTAGTTTAGTTTTTTTATTTTAGGTATATTTATTTTAGTTTAGATTTTTTATTTTAGTTTTTTTTTAAGTTTGGGTTTAGGTTTATGTTTATTTTTTAGTTCTTTTTTATTTTTGTTTTATCTTTTAGGTTTAGGTTTTATTTTTATTTTTAGGATTAGGTTTAGGTTTTTATTTTATATTTTTCGGTTTAGGTTTTAGGTTTTTATTTTAAGTTTATTTTTAGGTATTATTTGTTAATTTAGGTTTATTTTAGTTTCTTTTGTTTTATTTAGTTTAGGGCTTAGGTTTTATTCATTTTAGATTAGTTTATTTTAGTTTAGGTTTAATTTTATTTTATTTTATTTATTTTAGGTTTAGATTTTATTTTTTTAGTTTAGGGTTTAGGTTTTATTTTTTATTTTTTTATTTAGGTTTAAGTTTTTATTTTTATTTTATGTTTAGTTTTAGTTTTATTTAGGGTTTTTATTTTTTGGTTTATTTTATTTTTAGTTTAGTTTAGGTTTTTATTTATTTTATTTTAGTATAGTTTTTATTTTTTTTATTTTTTTTATTTTTATGTTTAGGTTTAGGTTTAGGTTTAGGTTTTAGTTTAGGTTTATATTTTATACTAGTTTTTTATTTTATTTAGGTTTAGGTTTTAGTTTAGGTTTTTATTTTATTTTATTATTTTATTTTATTTAGTTTTAGATTTTTTTATTCTTTTTATTTTTAGGTTTTATTTAGTTTAGCTTTAGGTTTTAGGTTTTTAGGGTTTAGGGTTTAGTGTTTAGGGTTTGGGGTTTAGGATTTAAGATTTAGGGTTTAGGGTTGTAGGTTTTAGGGTTTAGGGTTTAGGGTTTAAGGTTTAGGGTTTAGGGTATAGGATTTTGCGCTTAGGGTTTTAGGGTTTAGGGTTTAGTGTTTTAGGGTTTAGGATTTAGGGTTTAGGGTTTAGATTTTAAGGTTTAGGGTTTAGGGTTTAGGGTTGTATGTTTTATGTTCACGGTTTGGGGCTTAAGGTTAGTTTTAGGGTTTAGGGTTTATGGTTAGGGGTTATTTTATTTTAAATTTTTTTTATATTTATCTTTGTTTAATTAAGTAGAATGGTAGATTTATGTTTATTTTGTTTATCAGGTTTATTTTTTTATTTAGGTTTATTTTTATTTTTTTAGTTTTATTTATTTATTCTAGTTTTGGTTTTTTATTTTAGTTTTCTTTTAGGTTTTCGTTTAGGTTTAAGTCTATTTTTTTAGTTTAGTTTTATTTTTAATTTATTTTTTAGGTTTAGATTTTATTTTTTTATTTTTAGGTTTAAGTTTAGGTTTTATTTTTTTTTTAGGTTTAGGTTTTAGGTTTTAATTTTAGGTCTGTATTTCAGTTTTATTTTTTAGTTTTGGTTTAGGTTTATTTTTAGTTTATTTTATTTTATTTAGGGTTTAGGTTTAGGTTTAGGTTTAGTTTATCTTATGTTTAGGTTTAAGTTTCATTTATTTTAGTTTAGGTTTAGGTTTAGTTTATTTTTATATTTGGCAAAGGTTTTTTTTAGTTTAGGGTTTAGGTTTTATTATTTAGTTATTTTTGAGTTTTATTTTTAGGTTTATTGTTAAGTTTAGGTTTTTATTTAATTTATTTTTATTTTAGATTTTTTTAGGTATAATTTCTATTTTTTTAGGTTTTTAATTTTTTAGTGTAGTTTCAATTTTTATTTATTTTATTTTAGTTTAGTTTTAATTTTTATTTTATTTTTCTTTTTTAGGTTTAGGTTTAGGTTTAGGTTCTGGATTTTATTTTATTTCATTTTTTTATTTTATTTATGTTTAGGTCTTTTTGTTTATTTTATTTTTAGGTTTTATGTAGTTTGGTTTAGATTTTTTAGCATTTTAGGGTTTAGGGTTTGGGGTTTAGGATTTAGGGTTTAAGGTTTAGGGTTTAGTGTTTAGGGTTTTTAGTGTTTAAGGTTTTGAGTTGAGGGTTTAGGTTTTAAGTCTAGGGTTCAAGTTTTAGTTTAAGGTTTAGGGTGTTTGGTTTTTTTTTTATTTTAACAGAGAACAAATTCATATTCAACATTTCTTCTTTTTGATTTCATAAACCAAGTAACACACCAAGTTTTCTAAGACATAGGCGATGACATAGATCAAAAATGAGTACGCATAGAGGAAAACCAAAGACACAATTCCAAAAGCAGTAGATCAGATCAGTCATTCTTAAGTTCCTCTAATTCCCATCAAAACTACCCCAACCTCTCGAGTAGTGGGATCCACCATCATATCCTCGATCTCTCCCTCCACCACCACCATTGTTGTAACCTCCGTCACTCCTCCCACCTCCATATCCACCACGGCTTTGACCACCACCTCCATATCCACCAGCACCTCCAGATCCCACACCACCACTGCGATAACTGCCACCTCCACCATCGCCTCCACCGCCAAATCTAGATTGAGCTTGGTTGATCGTGATGTTCCTGCTATTAAGGTTCTACCGATTCTTATTGTTTAGATTTCGGTTTATTAGGTTTTAGGGTTTCAGTTTAATTTTTAATTTATTTAGTTACTTTAGATTTATGATTAGGGTTTGGGGTTTAGGGTTTAGGGTTTAGGGTTTAAGGTTTAGGGTTTAGGGTTTATGGTTTTATCATTTTATGGTTTATGCTTTTAGGGTTTAGGGTTAGGGTTTAGGGTTATGCTTTAGGGTTTAGGGTTTAGGGTTTAGTGTTTTTTTATGGTTTATGGTTTAGGGTTTTTTAGGGTTTAGGGTTGAGGGTTTAAATTTTAAGATTGTAGGTTTAGTGTTGTTGGTTTAGGATTTAGGGTTAATTTTAGGGTTTAGTGCTCTTTTTTTTTTAAAAAATAATAATTAAGTAAACTAGTAGGCTTAGTTTATATAGCTTATTTAGTTTATTTTTTATTAATTTTAGTTTATTTTATTTTTTATTTTTATTTTAGTTTATTTTTTATTTTTATTTATTTTAGGTTTATTTATTTTAGTTTAGGTTTTTTATTTTAGTTTATATTTTAGGTTTAGGTTTATTTTTAGTTGAGTTTTATTTCTATTTTATTTTTTAGGTTTAGGTTTTATTTATTTTTTATTTTTAGGTTTAGGTAAAGGTTTTTATTTTATTTTTTAGGTTAAGGTTTTAGGTTTTTATTTTAGGTTTATTTTTTGTTTTATGTTTTAGTTTAAGTTTAGGTTTTTTTAAGTTCATTTTATTTTATTTAGTTTAGGTTTAGATTTTTAGCTTTTTAGGGTTTAGGGTTCAGGCTTTAGGATTTGGTGTTTAGGGTTTGGGGTTTAAGGTCTAGGGTTTAGGGTTTAGGTTTTAGGATTTAAGTTTTAGGGTTTAGGGTTTAGGGTTTAAGGTTTAGGGTTTTTAGGGTTTTGGGTTTTAGGTTGAGGGGCTAGGTTTTAGGTCTAGGCTTTTGGTTTTAGTTTAAGGATTAAGGTTTTTGGATTTTTATTTTATTTTAATAGAGAAGAAATTCAAATTCAACATTTCATCTTTTTGATTTCATCAACCAAGTAACACTCTAAGTTCTCTAAGACATAAGCGGGGACATAGATCAAAACCAAAGGCACAGTTCCATAAGCAACAAATCGGATCGGTCGTTCTTCATTTTCTCCAGTTCCCATTAAAACCACCTAGGCCTCTTAAGTTGTTGGATCCACCATCATATTCTTGATCTCTCCCTATGCCACTACTACGGCTATAACATTCGTTGCTCCTCCCACCTCCATAACTACCGCTGCTTCGACCACTACCTCTATATCCACCAGCACCTTGAAATCCTCCACCACCACTGTGATAACTGTCGCCTCCACCTTTGCCTCCATCATCAGATCTAGACTGAGTTTGGTTGACGGTGATGTTCCTGTCATCAATGGTCTGCCCATTCTTAGGGTTTAGGTTTAGGTTTAGATTTAAGTTTACTTGGCTTTAGGGTTTAGGTTTATCTTTTAATTTATTTAGTTACTTTAGGTTTAGGTTTAGGGTTTGGGGTTTAGGGTTTAGGGTTTAGGATTACAGTTTAGGGTTTATGGTCTAGGGTTTATGGTTTTAGGGTTTTAGGGCTAGGGTTTAGGGTTTAGGTTTTAGTGTTTAGGGTTTACGGTTTACTATTTTTTAGGGTTTAGGCTTTAGGGTTTAGAGTTTACGATTGTAGGTTTAGCGTTGTAGGTTGAGGGTTTAGGGTTTTTTTTTAAAAAAATTAATTAAACAGATATGTTTATTTTATTTAATTTATTTAGTTTATTTTATATTTATTTTAGATTATTTTATTTATTATTTTAATTTAGGTTTGTTTTTTATTTTTATTTAGCTTAGTTTATTTATTTTAATTTAAGTTTTTTTACTTAGTTTATTTTTTAGGTTTAGTTAAAGGCTTAGGTTTATTATTTAGTTATGTTTTATTTTTATTTTATTTTTTAGGTTTAGGTTTCATTTTTTATTTTTATGTTTAGGTTTAGGTTTTAGGTTTTTATTTTAGGTTTATTTTTAGGTTTTATTTTTTCATTTAGGTCTAGGTTTTTTAGTTTATTTTATTACATTTAGTTTAGGTTTATATTTTTAGCTTTTTAGTTAGGGTTCAAGGTTTAGGGTTTGGGGTTTAAGGATTAGAGTTTAGGATTTCAGGTTTAGAGTTTAGGTGTTGGTTTTCAGGGTTTATGATTTAGGATTTTATTGTTTAGGGATTAGGGATTAGGGTTTAGGGTTTAGGATTAGGGTTAGCTTAGGGTTGAGGGTTTAAGGTTTAGGTTTTAGGCTTTAGGGCTTAGGGTTTTTATGATTTAGGTTAGGTTAGTTAGGGTATAGGGTTAGGGTTAAGTTAGGTTTAAGTTAGGTTGAGTTTAGGGTTTAGGGTTTAGGTTTTGTTTAGGGTTTAAGGTTAGGTGTAGGGTTTAGGGTTTAGGTTTAGGTTAGTTTGGGTTTAGAGTTAGTTTTAGGTTTAGGATTTAGGGTTAATTTAGGTTTAATTGACTTGAAGATTGGGATTTATACCGCTAAACAAAAATCTAGCAGATAAAAATAGAGAGTCGAGATGATTGGGATTAGAATAAATTATTAAATGGTTGAAATGAAATTATTGTTAAAAAAATTATATGTATTTATCCTACTAAGATCAATTGTTTAGAGTTTTACTAGCTAAAGCAAAAAACCAAAATTTAAAATGAGTACATGAACAAATTTGAAGTATTGCTGTCATCTTCTAAGATTAGGGAAAGATTAAGCTAATGTTGTGTTGGTTTAGATCGATTTGAGATCTAAACTTAAAAGAGACTACAAAAAATTAATCTGCATGTGGCTTTTCAACAAACTTTAGATTTCAAATAACATCAAAAATTTTGCACCTAAAAGAATGTCATCAAATGTTGGAATTATTCATTCCACTATTAAATCAAATTTAAATGAATACATCTAAATGAACACTACTACTAATAAAAAATATAGAAAAGATGATAGATACTATGTTGGGATCTAAAATCTCTCTTAAATCATATTTTAGAAGTCAGTAAAGAATCTATGAGTGTCCTAAATCTCTCACAAAACTATGCCACTTATATCTAACCATTGACTTATGAGTTTTACTTGAGCTTTCTTGCTTTTGTGTTGAAGCAAATTATTTGTTACATTATGTTTTCGCATTGAGTCTTAAAGTAGGAGAGCTATAGTTTTGGAAATCCCTATGCAGAGATATGGAGTTCGGATTATTCTTGTTATGCATTACTTATTATGTGATTATGCCAGGTATTATCACTATTATAAAAATCTCATTCAGCAATACTTCGCATCAGGTTTCCCTAATTCACCAAGATCTCAAGCACAGTCTCAAAGCATTGAAATCCTACTAGAGAGAGCTTTTTAAAGCACAAATTTAACTCCTTGACATATCTGCTAAATTGAATGAGCTGCAGTCAATATCGATTAGAGAAGAGTTTTATGATTATAAAGGCTATCTCAGTTATCAAAGAGGATTGCTCACAAATGGACACTTAGGTGTTTGAACATAAGTAGATTCTTTCTTCATTTGTCCAGGAACAAGAAGCTACCCTTTAGCATCTCTATGAAACTTGAGAGAGGCAGTCTGCCATGGAATACAAAGCTCATACAACTTTTTTTGATATTTGAGAAATTCAGGCTAAACATTTGTAGCCGAAATCTCTTTTTTGTAGTTTAGGTTTAGGATTTTATAGTTTTAGGGTTTAGGGTTTAGGGTTTGGGGTTTAGGGTTTAGGGTTTAGGGGTGTAGGTTTGATGGTTTAGGGTTTGGGGTTTTAGGGTTTAGGGTTTAGGTTTAAAGTTTAGGGTTTAGGGTTTAGGGTTTTAGGGTTTAGGGTTTAGGGTAAGTTTTTTTTAGGTTTTAGTTTTGGTTTTTATTTTATTTTTTTATTTAGGTTTAGGTTTTATTTATTTATTTGAATAATAGGTTTTATTTAGTTTAGATTTAGGTTCAGAGGGTTTTAGGTTTTTAGGTTTTTCAGTTTTTATGGTTTAAGGTTTAAGGTTTAGAGTTTTAGGGTTTTTGGTTTTAGGATTTAGGGTTTAGGATTTAGTGTTTATGCTTTAGGGTTCAAAGTTTTTAGGGTTTAGGGTTTTTTTTAACAGATTAAGTAAATCGGTAGGTTTAAGTTTATTTAGTTCCTTTAGTTTATTTTTTTATTATTTTTATTTAATTTTTATTTTTATTTAGTTTAGTTATATTTATTTTAGGTTTATTAATTTTAATTTATATCTTATTTATTTTAGTTTATTTTTTAGGTTTAGGTTTAGGTTTAGGTTTATGCTTATTTTTTAGTTTAGTTTAATTTTGATTTTATTATTTTAGGTTTAGGTTTTATCTTTTATTTTTAGGTTTAGATATAGGTGTTTATTTTATCTTTTTAGGTTTAGTTTTTAGGTGTTTATTTTAGGTTTATTTTTAGGTTTTATTTTTTAATTTTGTTTTAAGTTTCTTTTTAGTTTATTTTATTTTATTTTGTTTAGGATTTAGGTTTAGTTTATTTTTGGTTTAGGTTTTATTTATTTTAATTTAGGTTTAGGTTTATTTTATTTTATTTTATTTTTTGTTAGGTTTAAGTTTTTTTTCATTTAGGGTTTAAGTTTTTTATTTATTTATTTTTAACTTTATTTTTTAGGTTTAGGTTTTTATTTAGTTTTATATAATTTCATTTTAATTTTATTTTATTTTTTATTTTACATAGTTTTCATTTTATTTAGGTTTTATTTTAGTTTTGTTTTATATTGAAGTTTACTTTTGGTTTTGTTTATTTTATTTTAACTTAGTTTTGTTTCTTGATTTTATTTTATTTTACATTTAGATTTAGGTTTAGGTTTAGGTTTAGGTTTAGGTTTTAGTTTAGGTTTTTTATTTTATTATATTATTTATTTTATTAGGTTTAAGTTTATTTATTTATTTTATTTTCAAGTTTTATTTAGTTTAAGTTTAGGTTTTTAGTTTTTTAGGGTTTAGGGTTTAGGGTTTAGAGTTTAGGGTTTGGGGTTTAGGGTTTAGGGTTTACTATTACAGGTTTTAAGGTTTAGGGATTAGAGTTTAGGGTTTAAGGTTTAGGGTTTAGGGTTTAGGGTTTAGTGTTTTAAGGTTTAGGGTTGTAGTTTTAGGGTTCAGGGTTTAGGGTTAGTTTTAGGGTTTAGGGTTAGGGTTTTTTTTTAAATTTGTTTTTAATTTATATTATTTAAATTAAGTAAACACATAGGTTTAAGTGTATTTAGTTTATGTAGTTTATTCTTTATTTATTTTATTTTATTTTATTTAGGTTTATTTTTATTTTTATTTAGTTTAGTTTATTAATTTTAGGTTTATTTATTTTAGTTTAGGTTTTTTATTTTTGTTTATTTTTTGATTTAGCTTTAGGTTTAGGATTATTTTTTAGTTTAGTTTTATTTTTATTTTATTTTTTAGGTTTAGGTTTTGTTTTTTTATCTTTAGGTTTAGGTGTAGGTTTTTATTTTAATTTTTTTTAAGTTTAGGCTTTAGGTTATTAATTTAGGTTTATTTTTATGTTTTATTTTTTAGTTTAGGTTTATGGTTATTTTTAGTTTATTTTATTTTATTTTGGGTTTAAGTTTAGCTTTAGGATTAGTTTATTTTAAGTTTAGGTTTAAGTTTTACTTATTTTAGTTTGGTTTATTTAAGTTTAGGTTTAGGTTTAATTTTAAGTTTTATTTTTAGGTTTAATTTTTAGATTTTAGGTTTAGGTTTTTATTTAGGGATTAGGGTTTAGGATATTTAGGGTTTAGGGTTTAGGGTTTAGGGTTTAGATTTATTTTAGTTTAGTTTAGTCTATTTATTTAGGTTTAGGTTTAGGTTTAGGTTTAGGTCTTAGATTATTTAGGTATAGGTTTTGGTTTTGGTTTAGGTTTATTTAAGTTTAATGTTTTGGTTTAGGTTTATTTTTGGTTTTAGTTAGTTTAGTTTAGGATTATTTTATTTATTTTATTTTGTTTGGGTTTAGGTTAATTTTATTTAGGTTTAGGATTAGGTTTTAGGTTTATTTAATTTAGTTTAGGTTTATTTTATTTTATTTTATTTAGCTTATCAACTTTGTCTAGTTTATTTATTTAGTTTAGGTTTAGGTTTATTTAGTTTATTTATTTAATTTAGTTTTATTTTAATTATTTAGTTTAGTTTAGTTTAGTTTATTTTGGTTTATGTTTATTTTATTTATTTATTTAGTTTAGGTTTAGGTTTAGGTTTAGGTTTATTTAGTTTAGGTTTATTTATCTTAGGATTATTTTTAGTTTAGGTTTCATTTTATTTAGTTTAGGTTTATTTTATCTAGGTTTAGGTTTATTTATTTTAGTTTATTTTATTTAATTTTACTTAGTTTTAGTTTAGATTTATTTTAGTTTAGGTTTATTAGATTTATTTAGGTTTAGGTTTGGGTTTAATTTTTTTTTTTTAGTTTATTTATTTAATTTAGTTTAGGTTTAGGTTTAGGTTTAGTTTATCTTGTTTATTTAGGTTTAGGTTTATTTAATCAGGTTTTTGGTTTAAGTTATGTTTATTTTATTTTACTTTGCTTTAGTTTTGTTTAGTTTATTTATTTAGTTTATTTTTAGTTTAGATTTATTTATTTAGTTTAGTTTTTATTTATTTAGTTTATTTTTAGGTTTAGTTTATTTAGTTTAGTTTATTTTATTTTAGTTTAGGTTTAGCTTATTTAGGTTTATTAAGTTTAGTTTATTTTAGTTTATTTAGTTTAGGTTTAGGTTTATGTTTAGGTTTAGGTTTACGTTTAGTTTAGTTTAGTTTAGTTTAGGTTTAGCTTTAGGTTTAGGTCTATTTAGATTACTTTATTTTTTTACTTTTTTTATTTAATAATTTTTATTTTTATTTTGTTTTATTTTGTTTAGGTTTATATATTTTATTTATTTATTTTTTTAATTTAAGTTTAGGTTTTAATTTATTTAGTTTAGTTTAGGTTTAGGTGTAGGGTTTAAGTTTTGGTTTTAAGTTTAGGTTTAAGTTTAGGTTTAGGTTTAGGGTTTAGGGTTTAAGGTTTAGCATTTAAGATTAAGGTTTTTATTATTTTTATTATTATTTTTTATTTAGGGTTTAAGGTTTAGCTTTTTTTTGGGTTTATAGTTTAGGGTTTAGGGTTTAGGGTTTATGGTTAGTTTTAGGGTTTAGGGTTTAGGATTTAGGGTTTAGGGTTTATTTTTCAAATTTAGTGGACCAGTAGGTTTAACTTTATTTAGTTAATTTAGCTTCTTTTTTATTTATTTTGGTTTATTTTATTTATTTTTTATTATATAAGTTTATTTTTAATTTTTATTTAGTGTAGTTTAATTATTTTAGGTTTACTTATTTTAGTTTTGGTATTTTATTTTAGTTTATTTTTTAAGTTTTGGTTTAGGTTTCTATTTATTTTTTATTTTAGTTTTATTTTTATTTTATTTTTTAGGTTTAGGTTTTATTTTTTATTTTTAGGTTTAGGTTTAGATATTTATTTTATTTGTTTAAGTTTAGGTTTTAGGTTTTTATTTTAGGTTTATTTTTATGTTTTATTTTTTAGTTTAGGTTTTATTTTATTTTTAGTTTAGTTTATTTTATTTATTTGGGGTTTAGGTTTAATATATTTTAGTTTAGGTTTAGGTTTTATTTATTTTAATTTAATTTTTTTGAAGTTTAGGTTTAGGTTTATTTTATTTAGTTTATTTTTGTTTTATGTTTTTTTTAGGGTTTAGTTTTTTTTTTAATTTATTTTTAGGTTTTTTTCTTAAGTTTCATTTTTAGGTTTAAGTTTTTATTTAGTTCTTATTTTATGTTTAGGTTTATTTTTTTATTTTATGTTTAGTTTTTTATTTTATTTAGGTTTTTTAATTTTAGGATTATTTTATTTTGTAGTTTAGTTTAGGATTTATTTATTTTTATTATTTATTTTACTTTATTCTTAGGTTTAGGTTTAGGTTTAGGTTTAGATTTAGGTTTAGGTTTAGGTTTAGGTTTTAGTTTATGTTTTATTATTTTATTATTTTAGAGTTTAAGTTTTTTTTATTTTATTTTAATTTGTTTTAGGTTCTTAGGTTTTAGTTGGGTTTAGGTTTAGTGTTTGGGATTTAAGGTTTAGCTTAGGTTTAGGATTTAGGGTTTTAGGTTTAGGGTTATAGGTTTTAGTGTTTAGCAGGGTTTAAGGTTGGTTTAGGGTTTAGGGTTTAAGTTCTCTTTTAGGTTTAGGTTGGGGTTTAGGTTAGCCTTTAGGTTTAGTTTAGGGTATAAGTGTAGGGTTGGTTTAGGTTTAGGGTTTAGGTTTAGGTTAGGTATGGTTTAGGTTTAGTTATATTTCTTTAGAGTTTAGGGTTTAGTTTAGGGTTTAGGATTTTTATTTTAGTTTAGTTTAGTTTATTTTTTAGGTTTAGTTTTTTAGGTTTGTTTTAGATTATTTAGGTTTAGGTTTAGGTTTTGGTTTTGGTTTATTTAAGTTTATGGTTTCGGTTTAGGTTTATGTTTAGGTTCATTTTTTTGCTTTTGGTTAGTTTAGTTTAGTTTAGTTTAGGATTATTTTATTTAGTTTTGGTTTAGGTTTATTTTATTTATTTTAATTTAGTTTAGTTTGGTTTAGGTTTAGGTTTTGGATTAGGTTTTAGGTTTATTTAATTTAGTTTAGGTTTATTTTATTTTATTTTATTTAGTTTATTTAGTTTGTCTAGTTTATTTATTTAGTTTAGGTTTATTTTATTTAGTTTATTTATTTAATTTAGTTTTATTTTATTATTTAGTTTAGTTTAGTTTATTTAGGTTTATGTTTATTTATTTATTTAGTTTAGGTTTAGTTTAGGTTTAGGTTTATTTAGTTTAGGTTTATTTAGATTATTTTTTTAGTTTAGGTTTAGTTTTATTTAGTTTAGTTTTATTTTTTTTAGATTTAGGTTTATTTATTTTAGTTTATTTTATTTAATTTTACTTAGTTTTAATTTAGGTTTATTTTAGTTTAAGGTTTACAGTTAGTTTAAGGTTAGTTTAAGGTTTAGGCTTTAAGGTTATGGTTAGGGTTTAGGGTTTAAGATTTAAAGTTTAGGGTTTAGGGTTTAAGGTTTTTTAGGGTTTACGGTTTAGGGTTTATGGTTTTATATTTTAGGGTTTTTTTAAATTAAATAAACTGATAGGTTTAGGTTTATTTAGTTTATTTATTTATTTATTTTAGTTTATTTTTTATTTTTATTTAGTTCAGTTTATTTATTTTAGGTTTATTTATTCTAGTTTAGGTTTTTTTTTATTAATTTTTCTAGGTTTAGGTTTAGGTTTATGCTTATTTTTTAGTTTTGTTTTATTTTTATTTTATTTTTTTGGTTTCAGTTTTATTTTTAATTTTCATTTTTAGGTTTAGGTTTTTTTTTTTTATTATTTTTGGTACAGGTTTAAAGTTTTATTTTATGTTTATTTTAAAGTTTTATTTTTTTATTTTTTGTTTAGGTTTAGGTTTATTTTTAGTTTTTTTTATTTTATTTATTTTAGGGTTTAAATTTAGTTTATTTTAGGTTTAGGTTTTATTTATTTTAATTTAGTTTTTTTTATTTAGGTTTAGGTTTATTTTAAGTTTAGGTTTTTTTTTTAGTTTAGGGCTTATGGTTTATTTTTTATTTATTTTTAGATTTATTTATTAGGTTTATGTTTTTATTTAGTTTTTAATTTATTTTATTTTTATTTTACATTTCATTTTTACTTTATTTAGGTCTTTTATTTTTTAGTTTATATTTTTATTTATTTTATTTTAGTTTACTTTTAAATTTTTATTTTATTTTATTTTTATGTTTAGATTTAGGTTTAGGTTTAGGTTTTACTTTAGGTTTTAGTTTATATTTTATTTTATTTTTATTTTTTTATTTTTATTTAGGTTTAGGTTTTTTTATTTATTTAGTTTTTAGGTTTTATTTTGTTTAAGTTTAGGCTTTTACGCTTTTAGGATTTAAGGGTTAGGGTTTACGGTTTAAGGTTTAGTGTTTCGGGTTGTAGGTTTTAGGGTTTAGGGTTTAGGGTTTAGGGTTTAGGGTTTAGTTTTTAGGGTTTTAAGGTTTAGGGTTTAGGGTTTAGGGTTATTGGTTTAGGGTTCGGGGTTTAGGGTTTAGGTTATTTTTAGGGTTTAAGGTTTTTTTTATTTTTTATTTTATTATTTTTTATTTTCTTTCAAATTAAGTAAACTCCTAAGTTTAGGTTAATTTAATTTATTTTTTATTTATTTTAGTTTATTTTATTTTTTTTATTTTTATTTAGTTTTATTTTTATTTTTTATTAATTTAGTTTATTTATTTATGTTTAGGTTTTTTTATTTAAGTTTATTTTTATGTTTAAGTTTAGGTTTATTTTTAAGTTTAGTTTTATTTTTATTTTATTTTTTAGGTTAGGTTTTATTTTTTTTATTTTTAGGTTTAGGTTTAGGTTTTAGGTTGTTATTTTTGGTTTATTTTTAAGATTTATTTTTTAGTTTATGTTTAGGTTTATTTTTAGTTTATCTTATTTTATTTAGGGGTTAGGTTTAAGTTTAGGTTTAGTTTAGTTTATTTTAGGTTTAGGGTTTATTTATTTTAGTATAGTTTATTTTAGTTTAAGTTTAGGTTTATTTTATTTTTATTTTAGGTTTAGGTTTTTTTTTAGTTTAGGGTTTAGGTTTTATTTTTTATTTATTTTTTGGTTTAACTTTTAGGTTTCAGTTTTTATTTAGTTTTTATTTTATTTTATTTTAAGTTTATCTTATTTTTATTTTAGGTTTAGTTTTACTTTTATTTATGTAAAACTTGTCAAATTTGTCATGACATGAATCGTTCAAAATATTGTGTTAATGCTAGCATAGAAGCGGCTTATGCACGAATATAGTGAAAATGTGTAAGAGTCTGAATTGATGTCCGAGTGCAGTGTTAAATACGTAATGGTTCCCACATTATGGATGGATGCGACAAAGAAGTTAGTACATGAAACTAGAATTAGGTTAGGAACTTGGAATATAGGTTCTCTTAGAGGTAAACTAATAGAATAAATAGATATTATGGTTCATCGGAAGATAAATATTTTATGTGTTCAAGAAACTAAATAGGTTAGGAAGAAAGCCAAGGAGATAGATAGTTTAGGGTTTAAACTTTGGTATTCAGGTAGAAGTCGAATTAGAAATGGCGTAGGCGTGATTATAGATAAAAGTTTGAAGGATAATGTTATAAATATTAATAGATGTGGAGATGGAATTATAACTTTAAAAATTATTATTGATATTAAGATTATCAATGTTATATGTGTTTATACATTTCAAGTAGGTTTGGATGCAGGCTTAAAAGAAAAATTTTGGAATGAATTAGAGGGATTAATACAAAATATACCTCTTGAAGAAAAAGTATTTATTAGAGGAGATTTAAATGGACTTGTTGGTAGATTGCAAGAAGATTTTAAAAATATTCATGATGGTTATGGATTTGGAGTGCATAATGATGAAGGTAGGTATATATTAGATTTTGCTTTAGCATATGATTTTGTAGTTGCTAATACTTTATTTAAGAAAAGAGATGAGCATATTATTACTTATAAAAGTTGATCTAGTAAAACACAGATTGATTATTTTCTGATAAGAAAAATAGATCATTTAGATTGTAATGATTGTAAGGTCATTCCAAGTCAAAGTTTATATACCCAACATCGATTATTAGTCTTAGATTCTAAGATAAAAGATTGAAAGATGAAAAATAAATCAAATTATTATCATAGGATTAGATGGGGGCATTTAAAGAACACCAATAAATTTTTTTTAAAGAGCAAGCTACAAGAGCTTAGAATTTGGGATGTTCATAAGGAAGCTAATGTTATGTGGGAAAAAGTTGTGAGTGAAATTAAGCAAGTTGCTAAAAATATGCTTGGAGAATCAAAAGGAAAAACTTATTTTAATAAAAATAGCTAGTGGTGGAGTCAGAATGTGCAAGAAATAATAAATTAAAAAGAAGTGCTGTTATAAAACTCGATTTAGATGTAAAAACTCAGATAATTGGGAAAAATATAAAGTTGCATGTAGAGATTCAAAGAAAGCAATATATGATGCAAAAAATTTAGCTTTTAGGGATTTATACAATAGATTAGATACTAGAGAAGGTGAAAGATATATGTATAAGTTAGCTAACAAAAGAGATAGGAGAAGTAAAGATCTTGCTCAATTAAGGTGTATTAAAGATGAAAATCATAAAGTCCTTTTCTTAGAAAAGGATATTGAAAATAGGTGTATGAGGTATTTTGATAAACTTTTCAATGAAGGATTTGAAAATACGATTGATTTTAGCAACCTTTATACCTTAAAAAAATAGAGAATTTTATGTTTTTTATCGTATTAGTAAATCTGAAGTTAAAGAAGATTTAAAGAAAATGAAATGTGGAAAAATAGTAGAACCTGATGATATTCCAATAGAAATGTGGAAATGTTTAGGAGATCAACAAATTGCTTGGCTTACAAATCTTTTTAATCTTATTTTAAAGACTAAAAAGTTGCTAGATGGGTGGAGAAAGAGTTTGTTGATTCGTATAATTAAGAATAGAGGTGATGCACAATAGTGTGCAAATTATAGAGGAATTAAGTTAATGTGTCACACATTAAAATTATGGGAGGGAGAGTAATTGTGCATAGGTTATGATGTGATACAAAAGTTTCTCACAATCAGTGTGGTTTCATGCCATATAGATCTACTATGGATGCTATACATTTGTTAATAGGTTTGATGGAGAAGTATATAGAAAGTAAAGAGGATCTACATATGATATTTATTGATTTAGAGAAAGCTTATGATAAAGTTTGAAGAGATGTTCTTTGGAGAGTTCTAGAAAATAAAGGAGTTAATATTGGTTATATTCAAGTCATTAAGGATATGTATACTAGAGTTGTTACTTGTGTCCAAACATAAGGAGGATTGACAAAATATTTTCCTATTTCAGTTGGATTACATCAAGGATCTGCTTTAAGCTCTTATCTTTTTTTCTTTAGTTGTGGATGTTCTTACTAGGCATTTATAGGAAGATGTACCTTAGTGTATGGTTTTTACTAATGAAATTCTTCTTGTTGATAAGACTAGAGAGGGAGTCCAAGAGAAACTTAAATTATAGAGGTCAACCTTAGAGTTTAAGGATTTTCATTTAAGTAGATCTAAAAATGAATATATGTAGTGTAATTTTAGTTGCAGAAGTTATAGTGGTAGTGTTGTGACATTAAGTGAATAAGTCACTAAAAAGAGTGAGTGATTTAGATATTTTGGCTCTATTGTTTAAAATGATTGTGAAAAAGATGGAGATGTTATTAGTGGAATTCAAGTTGGATGGTTGAAGTGGAGGAATGCATCTGGCCTATTGTGTGATAGAAAAGTACCGCCTAAACTTATTGGAAAAAATATTTATTGGGGGAGATTTAAATGGACATGTTGGTAGAGTGGTAGATGATTTTAAAAGTATTCATGGTGGTTATGGATTTGGAGGGACTAAGGAAGAAGGTAGGACTATATTAGATTTTCCCTTAGCTTATGATTTTGTAGTTGCTAATACTTTATTTAAGAAAAGAGATGAACATATTATTACTTATAAAATGGATCTAGTAAAACACAAATTGATTATTTTCTGATAAGAAAAATAGATCGTTTAGATTGTAAAGATTGTAAGGTCATTCCAAGTGAAATTTTAAGTACCCAACATCGACTATTAGTTTTATATTTTAAGATGAAAGGTTGTAAGAGAAAAAATAAACTAAATTATTGTCCTAGGATTAGATGGGGACACTTAAAGAACACAAATAAAAATATTTTTAAGAGCAAGCTACAAGAAAGTAGAATTTGGGATGTTCATAAGGAAGCTAACATTATGTGGGAAAAAATATCAAGTGAAATTAAGCAAGTTGCTAAAGATGTGCTTGGAGAATCAAAAGGAAAAGCTTCTTTTAATAAGAATAGTTGGTGGTGGAGTCAGAGTGTGCAAGAAAAGATAAGAAATAAGAAGCATTATTATAAAACTTGGTTTAGATGTAAAAATTTGGAGAATTGGTAAAGATATAAAATTGGCTGTAGAGATTCTAAGAAAGCAATATATGATGCAAAAATTTAGCTTTAGTGATTTATACAATAGATTAGATACCAAAGAAGGTGAAAGATGTATGTATAAGTTAGCCAAGCAAAGAGATAGGAGAAGTAAAGACATAGTTTAAGTGAGGGGTATTAAGGATGAAAATAATAAAGTGCTTTTCTTAGAAAAAGATATTGAAAATAGGTGGATGAGGTATTTTGATAAACTTTTCAATGAAGGATCTGAAAGTATGATTGATTTTAGCAACCTTTAATACCTAAACAAAATAGAGAATTTCATTTCTATCATCGTATTAGTAAATCGAAGTTAGTGAAGCTTTAAAGAAAATGAAATGTGGAAAAGCGAGGACGGATAATATTCCAATAGATGTGTGGAAATGTTTAGGAGATCAAGGAATTTCTTGGCTTACAAATCTTTTAATGTTATTTTAAAGACTAAAAGATGCGGATGAGTGGAGAAAGAGTTTGTTGGTTCCTTTATTCAAGAATAAAGGTGATGCACAAGAGTGTGCAAATTATAGAGGAATTAAGTTAATGTGCCATACATTAAAATTATGGGAGAGAGTAATTGAGCATAGGTTACGATGATCTGAAGTTTCTCACAATCGGTTTGGTTTCATGCGGGTAGATCTACTATGGATGCTATACATTTGTTAAGAGGTTTGATGGAGAAGCATAGAGAAAGTAAGAAGGATCTACATATGATATTTATTGATTTAGAAAGCTTATGATAAAGTCTCAAGAGATGTTCTTTGGAGAGTTCTAGAACAAAAGAGTTAATATTAGTATATATTCAAGTCATTAAGGATATGTATACTAGAGCTATTACTTGTGTCCAAACACAAGGAGGATTGACAAAATATTTTCCTATTTGGTTGGATTACATCAAGGATCAACATTAAGCCCTTATCTTTTACTTTAGTTATGGATGTTCTTACGAGGCATTTACAAGAAGATGTACCTTGGTGTATGCTTTTTTGATGACATTCTTCTTGTTGATAAGACTAGAGGGAGTCCAACGAACTTGAATTATGGAGGTCAACTTTAGAGTCTAAAGGTTTTTTAGTTTAAGTAGATCTAAACTGAATATATGGAGTGTAATTTTAGTTGTAGAAGTTTTAGTGATAGTGTTGTGACTTTAGGTGATCAATTCATTAATAAGAGTGAGCGATTGATATTTAGGCTCTATTGTTCAAAATGATGGTGAAATAGATGGAGATGTTATTAGTAGAATTCAAGTTGGATGGTTGAAGTGGAGGAATGCATCCTATTATGTGATAGAAAAGTTCCACTTAAACTTAAGGGAAAATTTTATAAGATGGTGGTAAGACTTGCAATGACTTATGGTGCAGAATGTTGGCCAATAAAAGAGAAGCATAAGACAAAGTTAAGTGTTACAGAGATGAGGATGCTCAGGTGGATGAGTGGCTTTACTCTTAGAGATAGAATGCAAAATGAGTATGTTAGGGAAAAAGTTGGAGTAGCTCCAGTGGTAGATAAGATTAGGAGAGTAGATGGTTTGGCCACATACGTCGGCCGTCCGATTAGGAGAGTAGATGCATTAGATTTTCCTTATGTTAAGAAAGGTAGAGGTAGACCTAAAAAGACTTGGTTAAGATGTATAAAAAATGATCTTAGTATACTTGAATTAAATGAGAATTTGACACATAATAGGACACAATGGAGACGAAGGATTCATGTAACCGACCCCACCTAGTGGGATTAAGGCTTGTTGTTGTTCTTGTTGTTGTTGTTGTTTAAGTTTTTTTTAATTTAGGGTTTAAGTTTTTTTATTTATTTATTTTTAACTTTATTTTTTAGGTTTAGGTTTTTATTTAGTTTTTATATAATTTCATTTTAATTTTATTTTATTTTTATTTTACATCTAGTTTTCATTTTATTTAGGTTTTTATTTTTAGTTTTGTTTTATATTGAAGTTTACTTTTGGTTTTTGTTTATTTTATTTTAACTTAGTTTTGTTTCTTGATTTTATTTTATTTTTACATTTAGATTTAGGTTTAGGTTTAGGTTTAGGTTTAAGTTTTAGTTTAGGTTTTTTATTTTATTATATTATTTATTTTATTATGTTTAAGTTTATTTATTTATTTTATTTTCAAGTTTTATTTAGTTTAAGTTTAGGTTTTTAGTTTTTTAGGGTTTAGGGTTTAGGGTTTAGAGTTTAGGATTTGGGGTTTAGGGTTTAGGGTTTACTATTACAGGTTTTAAGGTTTAGGGATTAGAGTTTAGGGTTTGGAGGGTTTAGGGTTTAGGGTTTAGTGTTTTAAGGTTTAGGGTTGTAGTTTTAGGGTTCAGGGTTTAGAGTTAGTTTTAGGGTTTAGGGTTAGGGTTTTTTTTAAATTTGTTTTTAATTTATATTATTTAAATTAAGTAAACACATAGGTTTAGGTGTATTTAGTTTATGTAGTTTATTCTTTATTTATTTTATTTTATTTTATTTAGGTTTATTTTTATTTTTATTTAGTTTAGTTTATTAATTTTAGGTTTATTTATTTTAGTTTAGGTATTTTATTTTTGTTTATTTTTTGATTTAGCTTTAGGTATAGGAATATTTTTTAGTTTAGTTTTATTTTTATTTTATTTTTTAGGTTTAGGTTTTGTTTTTTTATCTTTAGGTTTAGGTGTAGGTTTTTATTTTAATTCTTTTTAAGTTTAGGCTTTAGGTTATTAATTTAGGTTTATTTTTATGTTTTATTTTTTAGTTTAGGTTTAAGGTTATTTTTAGTTTATTTTATTTTATTTTGGGTTTAAGTTTAGCTTTAGGATTAGTTTATTTTAAGTTTAGGTTTAAGTTTAACTTATTTTAGTTTGGTTTATTTAAGTTTAGGTTTAGGTTTAATTTTAAGTTTTATTTTTAAGTTTAATTTTTAGATTTTAGGTTTAGGTTTTTATTTAGGGATTAGGGTTTAGGATATTTAGGGTTTTGGGTTTAGGGTTTAGGTTTATTTTAGTTTAGTTTAGTCTATTTATTTAGGTTTAGGTTTAGGTTTAGGTCTTAGATTATTTAGGTATAGGTTTTGGTTTTGGTTTAGGTTTCTTTAAGTTTAATGTTTTGGTTTAGGTTTATTTTTGGTTTTAGTTAGTTTAGTTTAGGATTATTTTATTTATTTTATTTTGTTTGGGTTTAGGTTAATTTTATTTAGGTTTAGGATTAGGTTTTAGGTTTATTTAATTTAGTTTAGGTTTATTTTATTTTATTTTATTTAGCTTACCAACTTTGTAGTTTATTTATTTAGTTTAGGTTTAGGTTTATTTAGTTTATTTAATTTAGTTTTATTTTAATTATTTAGTTTAGTTTAGTTTAGTTTATTTTGGTTTATGTTTATTTTATTTATTTATTTATTTAGTTTAGGTTTAGGTTTAGGTTTAGGTTTATTTAGTTTAGGTTTATTTAGCTTAGGATTATTTTTAGTTTAGGTTTAGTTTTATTTAGTTTAGGTTTATTTTATCTAGGTTTAGGTTTATTTATTTTAGTTTATTTTATTTAATTTTACTTAGTTTTAGTTTAGATTTATTTTAGTTTAGGTTTATTAGATTTATTTAGGTTTAGGTTTGGGTTTAATTTTTTTTTTAGTTTAGGTTTATTTATTTAATTTAGTTTAGGTTTAGGTTTAGGTTTAGTTTATCTTATTTATTTAGGTTTAGGTTTATTTAATCAGGTTTTTGGTTTAAGTTATGTTTATTTTATTTTACTTTGCTTTAGTTTTGTTTAGTTTATTTATTTAGTTTATTTTTAGTTTAGATTTATTTATTTAGTTTAGTTTTTATTTATTTAGTTTATTTTTAGGTTTAGTTTATTTAGTTTAGTTTAGTTTATTTTATTTTAGTTTAGGTTTAGGCTTATTTAGGTTTATTAAGTTTAGTTTATTTTAGTTTATTTAGTTTAGGTTTAGGTTTATGTTTAGGTTTAGGTTTACGTTTAGTTTAGTTTAGTTTAGTTTAGGTTTAGCTTTAGGTTTAGGTCTATTTAGTTTACTTTTTTTATTTAATGATTTTTATTTTTATTTTGTTTTATTTTGTTTAGGTTTATATATTTTATTTATTTATTTTTTTAATTTAGGTTTAGGTTTTAATTTATTTAGTTTAGCTTAGGTTTAGGTGTAGGGTTTAGGTTTTGGTTTTAAGTTTAGGTTTAGGTTTAGGTTTAGGTTTGGGGTTTAGGGTTTAGGGTTTAGCATTTAAGATTAAGGTTTTTATTATTTTTATTATTATTTTTTATTTAGGGTTTAGGGTTTAGATTTTTTTAGGGTTTATAGTTTAGGGTTTAGGGTTTAGGGTTTATGGTTAGTTTTAGGGTTTAGGGTTTAGGGTTTTTTTTCAAATTTAGTGGACCAGTAGGTTTAACTTTATTTAGTTAATTTAGCTTCTTTTTTATTTATTTTGGTTTATTTTATTTATTTTTTATTATATAGGTTTATTTTTAATTTTTATTTAGTTTAGTTTAATTATTTTAGGTTTACTTATTTTAGTTTTGGTATTTTATTATAGTTTATTTTTTAAGTTTTGGTTTAGGTTTCTATTTATTTTTTATTTTAGTTTTATTTTTATTTTATTTTTTAGGTTTAGGTTTTATTTTTTAATTTTAGGTTTAGGTTTAGATATTTATTTTATTTGTTTAGGTTTAGGTTTTAGGTTTTTATTTTAGGTTTATTTTTATGTTTTATTTTTTAGTTTAGGTTTTATTTTATTTTTAGTTTAGTTTATTTTCTTTATTTGGGGTTTAGGTTTAATATATTTTAGGTTTAGGTTTAGGTTTTATTTATTTTATTTTAATTTTTTTAAAGTTCAGGTTTAGGTTTATTTTATTTAGTTTATTTTAGGTTTATGTTTTTTTTAGGGTTTAGTTTTTTTTTAATTTATTTTTATGTTTTTTTCTTAAGTTTCATTTTTAGGTTTACGTTTTTATTTAGTTCTTATTTTATGTTTAGGTTTATTTTTTTATTTTATGTTTAGTTTTTTATTTTATTTAGGTTTTTTAATTTTAGGATTATTTTATTTTGTAGTTTAGTTTAGGGTTTAATTTTTTTTATTATTTATTTTACTTTATTCTTAGGTTTAGGTTTAGGTTTACGTTTAGGTTTAGGTTTAGGTTTTAGTTTATGTTTTTATTTATTTTTATTATTATTTTTAATTTAGGTTTAAGTTTTTTTTATTTTAGGTTTATTTAGTTTAGGTTTAGGTTCTTAGGTTTTTAGGGTTCAGGGTTTAGGGTTTAGTGTTTGGGATTTAAGGTTTCAGGCTTAGGGTTTAGGATTTAGAGTTTTGGGTTTAGGGTTATAGGTTTTAGTGTTTAGCTTAGGTTTAAGTTAGTAGTTTAGGTTTGAGTTTAAACTCTTTAGGTTTAGGTTAGGGTTTAAGGTTTAGGTTTAGTAGGGTGTAGGTTGTAGGTTTAGGTTTAGGTTTAGGTTAGGTATAGGGTTTAGAGTTTAGGGTTTAGGTATTTAGTTGTTTAGTTAGTTTTTTTAATTATTTTAGGTTTAAGTTTTAGGTTTTAGATTATTTAGGTTTAGGTTTAGGTTTTGGTTTTGGTTTATTTAAGTTTATGGTTTCGGTTTAGGTTTATGTTTAGGTTCATTTTTGCTTTTGGTTAGTTTAGTTTAGTTTAGTTTAGGATTATTTTATTTAGTTTTGGTTTAGGTTTATTTTATTTATTTTAATTTAGTTTAGTTTGGTTTAGGTTTAGGTTTTGGATTAGGTTTTAGGTTTATTTAATTTAGTTTAGGTTTATTTTATTTTATTTTATTTTGTTTATTTAGTTTGTCTAGTTTATTTATTTAGTTTAGGTTTAGGTTTATTTAGTTTATTTATTTAATTTAGTTTTATTTTAATTATTTAGTTTAGTTTAGTTTAGTTTATTTAGGTTTATGTTTATTTTATTTATTTATTTAGTTTAGGTTTAGGTTTTTTAGGTTTATTTAGTTTAGGTTTATTTAGCTTAGGATTATTTTTAGTTTAGGTTTAGTTTTATTTAGTTTAGGTTTATTTTTTTTAGATTTAGGTTTATTTATTTTAGTTTATTTTATTTAATTTTACTTAGTTTTAATTTAGGTTTATTTTAGTTTAGGTTTATTAGATTTATTTAGGTTTAGGTTTAGGTTTAGGTTTAGGTTTAGGTCTGGGTTTAATTTTTTTTTTTTAGTTTAGGTTTATTTATTTAGTTTAGTTTAGGTTTAGGTTTAGGTTTAGTTTATGTTAATTATTTAGGTTTAGGTTTATTTAATTAGGTTTTAGGTTTAATTTAGGTTTATTTCATTTTACTTTTAATTAGTTTTGTTTAGTTTATTTATTTAGTTTATTTTTAATTTAGATTTATTTATTTAGTTTAGTTTTTATTTATTTAGTTTATTTTTAGGTTTAGTTTTTTTAATTTAGTTTATTTTATTTTAGTTTAGGTTTAGGCTTATTTAGGTTTATTAAGTTTAGTTTATTTTAGTTTATTTAGTTTAGGTTTAAGTTTAAGTTTAGGTTTAGGTTTACGTTTAGTTTAGTTTAGTTTAGTTTAGGTTTAGGTTTAGGTTTAGGTCTATTTAGTTTAGTTTATTTTATTTACTTGATTTATTTAATTATTTAATTATTTTTATTTTATTTTATTTTGTTTAGGTTTATATATTTTATTTATTTATTATTTTAATTTAGGTTTAGGTTTTAATTTATTTAGTTTAGTTTAGGTTTAGGTTTAAGGTTTAGGTTTTGATTTTAGGTTTATGTTTAGGTTTAGGTTTAGGGTTTAGGGTTTAGGGTTTAGGGTTATAGGTTTAGGGTTTAAGGTTTAGGGTTTAGGGTTTAGCCTTTAAGGTTAGGGGTTTTTATTATTTTTATTATTATTTTTTATTTAGGGTTTAGGGTTTAGGGTTTTTTAGGGCTTCTAGTTTAGGGTTTACGGTTCAGGGTTTATGGTTAGTTTTAGGGTTTAGGGTTTAGGATTTAGGGTTTAGGGTTTTTTAAATTAAGTAGACCAGTAGGTTTAAGTTTATTTAGTTAATTTAGTTTCTATTTTATTTATTTTGGTTTATTTTATATATTTTTTTTTTATTTAGGTTTATTTTTAATTTTTATTTAGTTTAGTTTAATTATTTTAGGTTTACTTATTCTAGTTTTGTTTTTTTATTTTAGTTTATTTTTTAGGTTTAGGTTTACATTTATTTTTAGTTTATTTTTTTATTTTATTTTATTTTTAGGTTTCGTTTATTTTATTTTAGGTTTAGATTTAGATATTTATTTTATTTGTTTAGGTTTAGCTTTTAGGTTTTTATTTTAGGTTTATTTTTGCTTTTATTTTTTAGTTAAGGTTTTATTTTATTTTTAGTTTTGTTTATTTTTTTTATTTGTGGTTTAGCTTTAATATATTTTAGGTTTAGGTTTAGGTTTTATTTATTTTAATTTAATTTTTTTAAAGTTTAGGTTTAGGTTTATTTTATTTAGTTTATTTTAGGTTTATGTTTTTTTTAGGGTTTAGTTTTTTTTAATTTATTTTTAGGTTTTTTTCTTAAGTTTCATTTTTAGGTTTAGGTTTTTATTTAGTTCTTATTTTATGTTTATGTTTATTTTATTTTTATTTTATGTTTAGTTTTTTATTTTAAGGATTATTTTATTTTGTAGTTTAGTTTAGGGTTTTATTTTTTTATTATTTATTTTACTTTATTTTTAGGTTTAGGTTTAGGTTTAGGTTTAGGTTTAGGTTTAGGTTTTAGTTTAGATTTTTATTTATTTATTTTATTATTTTTAATTTTGGTTTATGTTTTTTATTTATTTTATTTTTAGGTTTTATTAAGTTTAGGTTTAGATTTTTAGGTTTTTAGGGTTCAGGGTTTAAGGTTTAGGGTTTGGGGTTTAAGGTTTCGAGCTTAGGGTTTAGGATTTAGGGTTTATGGTTTAGGGTTGTAGGTTTTAGGGTTTAGAGTTTAGGGTTTAGGGTTTTAGGCTTCAGGGTTTAGGTTTAGGGTTTAGGGTTTAAGGTTTTGGGGTATTGGTTTAGGGTTTAAGTTGTAGGTTCAGGGTTTAGGGCTTATGGTTTAGGATTAGTTTTAGGGTTTTGGTTTTAGGGCTAAGGATTTTTTTAATTTTTATTTTATTTTATATGTTTATTTTTTATTTTAACTTAAGTAAACTAGTAGGTTTAAGTTTAATTAGTTTATTTGTTTATTATTTTAGTTTATTTTATTTTATTTTAGTTTAGTTTATTTTATTTTTATTTTGATTTAGTATAGTTTATTTATTTTAGGTTTAGTTATTTTAGTCTAGGATTTTAATTTGAGTTTATTTTTCAGGTTCGAATTTAAGTTTAGGTTTATTTTTTAGTTTAGTTTTATTTTTATTTTATTTTTAGGTTATGGTTTTATTTTTTATTTTTAGGTTTAGGGTTTTTTTAGGTTTAAGTTTTAGGTTTTTATTTTTTAATTTAAGTTTAGGTTCATTTTAAGTTTATTTTATTTTATTTAGTTTAGGTTTAAGTTTAGGTTTAGTTTATTTTTTTATTTTATTTTTTAGGTTTAGGTTTTATTTTATTTTGGTTTAGATTTTTTTATTTTATAGGTTCTATTTAGTTTAGTTTTTTAGCTTTAGGGTTTAGGGTTTTTGGTAGAGTTTAGGGTCTAGGGTTTTGGGTTTAGGGTTTAGTGTTTAGGGTTTAGGGTTTATGATTTAGGGTTTAGGGTTTAGGTTTTAGGATTTAGGGTTTAGGGTTTAGGATTTAGGTTTAGGGTTTAAGGTTTAGGGTTTAGGGTTTAGGGTTTAGGGTTTAGGTTTTAGGATTTAGGGTTTAGGGTTTAAGGTTTTAGGGTTTAGGGTTTAGGGTTTTTAGGGTTTAGGATTTAGGTTTTAGGTTTAGTGTTACGGTTCCATAAACGGTAGATTAGCTCAACCATTCTTGATTTCTTGATTCCCATCACCACATAAGCTCTGGAGATCCACCATTATATCCTCGATCTCTTCCTCTGACATCACCAAGGTTGTAACCTCACTCCTACAACCTCCGAACCACCTTGCTCACACCACCTCTATATCCATCAACACCTCCAGATCCCCCACCACCACTATAGTAACTTTCGCCTCCACCTTCACCGCCTATTATAGATCTAGATTAAGCCTGGTTGACAGTGATGTTCCTACCATCAAGGTTTGGCCCATTCTTAGAATTTAGGTTTATGTTTAGGTTCATTAGGTTTTAGGGTTTAGGTTTATTTTTTAATTTATTTAGTAACTTTAGGTTGAGGTTTAGGGTTTGGAATTTAGGGTTTAGGTTTAGGGTTAGGGTTAAGAGTTTATAGTCTAAGGTTTAGGATTTATGGTTTTAGGGTTTATGATTTTAGGGTTTATGGTTTAGCGTTAGGGATTATGATTTAGGCTTTGGGGTTTAAAGTTTAGTGTTTAGACTTTAGGGTTTAGAATTTTTAGGATTTAGGGTTGTAGGTTTAGGGTTTAAGGTTAGTTTAGGGTTTAGGCTTCAGGGTTTAGGGATTTTAGGGTTTAGGGTTTAGGATTAGTTTTTAGTTTAGGTTTTAGGGTTTTAGTGAATAGAGTTTAGGGTTTAGGGTTTAGGGTTTAGGGTTTATGGTTTAGGGTGTAGGGTTAGTTTAGATTTTTGGGTTTTTTTTTAAAATTAATTAAACTGATAGGTTTAGGTTTATTTAGTTTATTTTTTATTTATTTTAGTTAATTTTAATTTTATTTTTATTTAGGTTTATTTTTTATTTTTATTTAGTTTAGTTTATTTATTTTAGGTTTATTTATTTTAGTTTAGAGTTAGTGACTAGGGTTTAGGGTTTAAGGTTTTTTAGGGTTTAGGGTTGAGGGCTTAGAGTTTAGGGTTTACTGTTTAGCTTTAGGGTTTATAATTTTTAGGGTTTAAGGTATAGGGTTTAGGGTTAGCTCAGGGTTTAGAGTTAGTTTAAGGTTTCGGGTTTAGGGTTTAGGGTTTAGGCATTAGTGTTTAGGGTTTTCAGGGTTTATCATTTAGGGTTAGTAAAGTGTTTAGAGTTTAGGGTTTTAGGTTTTAGGTTTAGGTTTAGTTTAGGATTAGAGTTAGATTCTGATTAGGGTTTAGCATTTAAATTAGAGCTTAGGTTTAGGTCAGGTTTAGGTTTAGGTTTAGGTTTTTATAGTTTAAAGTTTAGGATGTAGGTTTAGGTTTAGGTTTAAGGTTTAAACTTTAGGGTTTAGGTTAGTTTTGGGTTTAGGGTTTAGGATTCTGATTTTTTTAAATTAAGTAACACAGTAGGTTTAGTTTTATTTAGTATATTTTTATTTATTTTAGTTTATTATTTATTTATTTTAGTTTATTTTATTTTTTATTTTTATTTAGGTTTGTTTTTTATTTTTATTTAGTTTAGTTTATTTATTTTAGGTTTATTTATTCTTGTTTGAGTTATTTTTTATTTTAATTTATTTTTTAGGATTAGGTTTATGTTTATGTTTATTTTTTAGTTTAATTTTATTTCTATTTAATCTCTTAGGTTTAGGTTTTATTTTTTATTTTTTTAGGTTTAGGTTTTTATTTTATTTTTTTAGGTTTAGGTTTTTATTTTATTTTTTTTTAGGTTTAGGCTTCTTTTTAGTTTATTTTATTTATTTCTTTTAGGGTTTAGGTTTAGTTTATTTTATGTCTAGGTTTAAGTTTATTTATTTTAATTTAGTTTATTTTAGTTTAAGTTTAGGTTTATTTTATTTTGTATATTTTAAGTTTAACTTTTTTTTTTAGTTTAAGGTTTAGGTTTTATTTTTTATTTATTTTTAGGTTTTATTTTAAGGTTTATTTTTTAGGTTTAGGTTTTTACTTTGTTTTTATTTAATTTAATTTTATGTTTATTTTATTTTTATTTTACATTTGGGTTTTATATTATTTAGGTTTTTTATTTTTATGTTTATTTTATTTTTTAATTTACTTTAGGTTTTTATTTATTTCATTTTAGTTTAGTTTTTATTTTTTTATTTAATTTTACTTTTAGGTTTAGGTTTTAGTTTAGATTTTTAATTGATGTACTTTTATTTTATTTTATTGAGGTTTATGCTTTTTTATTTATTTTATTTTATTTTATTTTGTTTAGGTTTAGTTTTTAGGTTTTTAGGGTTTTGGGTTTTGGGTTTAGGGTTTTGGGTTTAGGGTTTTGGGTTTAGGGTTTATGGTTATAAGTTTTAGGGTTAAGGGTTTACCCTTTAGGGTTTAAGGTTTAGGGGTTAACGTTATAGGTTTAGGGTTAACGTTTTGGGTTAGTTTTAAGGTTTAGCATTTAGGATTAAGATTTTTTAGTTTATTTTTTTTATTTGGGGTTTAGGGTTGTTGGTTTAGGGTTTTGGGTTTTGGGATAATTTTTTTGTTTATGGTTTAGGGTTTAGGGTTTAGTGTATAGGAATTTTTTTAATTAAGTAAACTAATAAGTTTAGGTTTATTTAGTTTATTTAGTTAATTTTTTATATATTTTAGGTTATTTAATTTTTTATTTAGGTTAATTTTTTATTTAGTTTAGTTTATTTATTTCTAGTTTTTTTTTAGGATTTTTATTTTAGTTTACTTTTTAAGTTTAGGTTTAGGTTTATCTTTATTTTTTAGTTGTGATTAATTTTAATTTTAATTTTTAGGTTTAGGTTTAATTTTTATTTTTAGAATTTGGTTTTGGTTTTTTTTTTTAAGTTTAGGTTCTAGGTTTATTTTTAGGTTTTATTTTTTAGTTTAGGTTTAGGTTTATTTTTATTTTATTTTATTTTATTTAGTTTAGGTTTATTTTACTTTAGGTTTAGGTTTTCTTTATTTTAGTTTAGTTTATTTTAGTTTATGTTTAGGTTTATTTTATTTTGTTTATTTTATTTTTTTAAGTTTAGATTTTTTAGGTTATTTTATTTATTTTATGTTAATGATTTTTTTTAGTTTAGGGTTTATGTTTTATTTTAATTTATTTTTTAGAGTTTTTTAGGTTTATTTTTCATGTTCAGCTTTTTATTTAGATTTTATTTTATTTTATTTTAGGTTATTTTTTATTTTATGTTTAGTTTTTATTTTATTTAAGTAACCCCGTAGGTTTAGGTAGATAAGATTAGGGAGAATAGATGGTTTGGCCACATCTGACGTCGGTCAGATGATGACATTAGGAGAGTAGATGCATTAGATTTGCCTTATGTTAAGAAAGGTAGAGGTAGACCTAAAAGACTTGGTTAAGATGTATAAAAATGATCTTAGTATACTTGAATTAAATGAGAATTTGGACACATATGGAATGATGGATTCATGTAGCAAATTAGTGGGATTAAGGCTTGTTGTTGTTGTTGTGTTGAACCCCGTAGGTTTAGGTTTATCTAGTAAATTAAGTTTAGTTTTTATTTTTATTTAGGATTATTTTTTAATTTTATTTAGTTTAGTTTGATTATTCTAGGTATATTTATTCTAATTTAGGCTTTATTTATTTTAGTTTATTTTTTTAGGTTTAGGTTTAAGTTTATTTTTTAGTTGATTTTATTTTTATATTATTTTTTAGGTTTACGTTTTATTTTTTACTTATAGGTTTAGGTTTAGGTTTTTATTTTATTTTTTTAGGTTTAGGTTTTAGGGTTTTATTTTATGTTTATTTTTAGGTTTAATTTTATAATTTAGGTTTAGGTTTATTTTTATCTTATTTTATTTTATTTAGTTTAGGTTTAGGTTTAGTTTATTTTATGTTTAGGTTTTATTTATTTAAATTTAGTTTATTTTAGTTTTTATTTAGGTTTATTATATTTTGCCTATTTTATTTTTATTTTAGGTTTATGTTTTTTTTCTTAGTGTATGGTATATGTTTTATTTATTTATTTTTTTTAAGTTTATATTTTTTGTTTAGGTTTTTATTTAGTTTTGATTTTATTTTATTTTAGGTTTATTTTATTTTATATTAAGTTTAGTTATTATTTTATTTAGGTTTTTTATTACTAGATTAATTTTATTTTTTAGTTTAGTTTAGGTTTTTATTTATTTTATTTTATTTTTACTTTTTTATATTTTATTTATAAATTTAGTTTTATATTTTAGTATGTTTTTATTTTATTTAAAATTATTATTTTTTTTAGGTTTAAGTTTATTTGTTTATTTTATTTTTAGGTTTTATTTAGTTTAGGATTATGTTTTTCAATATTTTGGGTTTATGGTTTAGGGATTAGGGTTTAGGTTTTATGGTTTTAGGGTTTAGGGTTTTAGGGTTTAGGGTTTTATGTTAAGGTTTAAAGTTTAGTCTTTAGTGTTTAAGCTTTAGGGTTTAGGTTTTCTAGGGCATAGGGTTAGTGTTTAGGGTTTAGGATTAGCTTAGGGTTTAGGGTTAGTATAAGGTTTCAGGTTTTGGGTTTAGGCTTTAGGGTTTACGATTTTTAGGGTTTGGGTTTAAGAAACTAAAAAATAATGCCTAAAAATTAACCTAAAATAAAAACCTAAAACCTAAACCTAAAAAAATAAAATAAAATCCTAAACCTAAACTTAAAAATAAAAAATAAAACCAAAAAAATAAAGAATAAAGTATTATATTATGTCTACTATTTAAGAATTACTTCTAGTTATCAATATTAAATCAAGAATAATGTATTTTATATAATTTGTTCTAATTTATAAAGTGTAAAAATGATAATTATGAGTTTGACTATTCTTTTCATTACTTAATATTATTAAAGATAGAATGCTAATGAATTTATGTCTAACTATTACCGATAATGGATCTGATATTGTACTTAGAGATTATTGACTATAAAAAGATACATATTCTTTACCATCCACTTTTAAGAGTAATTTCACTTACTTTCTTTCGATAGATGTATTTTTTCCATCTATTTAGTTTAGGTTTATGTTATATTTGTAGGTTTATTTTTTAGGTTTAGGTTTTTATTTAATTTTTATTTAATTTAATTTTTTATTTTAGGTTTAGTTTTTATTTTATTTAGGTTTCTAATATTTTAGTTTTGTTTAGTATTTTATTTATTTTATTTTAGTTTAGTTATTATTTTTTATTTTATTTTCTTTTTAGGTTTAGGTTTAGGTTTAGGTTTTAGTTTATGTTTTGTTTTTTAGGTTTCCTTATTTATTTTATTTATAGGTTTTATTTAGTTTAGGTTTAGGATTTTAGCATTTTAGGGTTTAGGACTTAGGGTTTAGGTTTTAGGTTTTCGTTTTAGGTTTATGTTTAGGTTCTATTTTTTAGTTTAGGTTTAAGTTTATTTTTAGTTTATTTTATTTTATTTAGTTTAGGTTTAGGTTCAGGTTTATGTTTTATTTATTTTAGTTTTGTTTATATTATAATATCTTTAGGTTTAATTTATTTTTATTTTAGGTTTACTTTTTTTAGTTTGGGGTTGAGGTTTTATTTTTATTTATTTATTTTTAGCTTTTAAGGTTTAGGTTTTTATTTTATTTTATTTTAAGTTTATTTTATTTTTATTTTACTTTTAATTTTAATTTTATTAAGATTTTATATTCTAAGGTTTATTATATTTTTTAATCTAGTTTAGGTTTTTATTTATTTTATTTTATTTATATTTTTACTTTTTATTATATATTTTATTTTAAGTTTAGGTTTAAGTTTTAGTTTAAGTTTTATTTATTTTTTATTTTATTTTATGATTTATTTAAAGTTTTTTTTTGTTATCTTTTAGCAGCATTTAGGTTTTAGGGATGGTGTAGTTCAGCTTGCATCTATTATAAAGAGGGTGGTGAGAGGGTGTGTAGATTTAGGCTTATGGTGGCACAGTAAAGATCTTAGTGGGTCAGGTAATGAAGCCCAGTGGCCTGGGTGGCCCAGGCTTAGGTTTGGGTGGTTTGGTAGTTTAGGGAAGAATCAGTAAGTGGCCTGCCCAGGATCTGGGTTAAGATTAGTCAGTGGTCTGTCAGGTATTGTGGTAAGGGCTCAGTTAGTGGTGGTTGGTGGCTCAGTGGTCTGTGGTGTCATTCCCAGGATCTGGTGGTGTGGAGGGTTTGAGTGTCAAGATGTTTAAGATAGATTAGTAGGGTTTATGGTTTATTTAAGGCCTAGGTTTAGGGTTTAGAGTTGTAGGGCTAGGGTCTTGTTATTTTAAAGTTTAGGGTCAGTGAGTTTGGGTTTAGTGTTTTTAGTTAAGCAAACCCACAGGTTTTATTTAGTTTATTTAACATTTTATTTATTTTAGTTTATTTGATTATTTATTTAGGTTTATCTTTATTTATATTTTGTTTTATTTATCTATTTTAGGTATTTGATTCATTTAGGTTTTTTATTTTAGATTTTTTAGGTTTATGTGTATTTATGCTTATTTTAGTTTAGTTTTATATTTATTTTATTTTTAGTTTAGTTTATATTTATTTTATTTTGGTTTGGTTTTATTTTTTTTTTTAGGTTTAGATTTAGATTTTTATTTTATTTTTTTTAGGTTTAGGTTTTATGTTTTACTTTTATTTTAGTTTTATTTTAGTTTAGGTTTATTTTCAGTTTTATTTTATTTAGTCATTTTAGTATTTATTTTAGTTTAGTTTATTTTAGTTTAGGTAGGTTTATTTTATTTTATTTTATTTAGGTTTATTTTTTTTTAAATTTTTAGGTTTAATTTTTAATTTAGTTTTTTTTATTTTAGATTTATTTTTTAGGTTTATTTTATTTTATCTATTTTTTTTGTTTTTTATTATTAGGTTTTATTTTAGGTTATTTTTTTTAGTAGTTTATGTTTTGTTTATCTTTATCTTTAATTAGTCTTATTTATTTAACATTTAGTAGTCAGTTTTTTATTTTTAATTACATTTTAGGTTTTATTTTAGCTCAGTTTATTTTGTTTTAGGGTAGGGTAGGTTCTTGTATTTAGTTTCAGTTAGGACCCAGGCTCAGTTTCTCAGTTAGGGTCTGGGGTTGGATTAGTGTTTTCAGTTTTAGGGTTTAGGTGTGGTTTTATGGTTTGTGGTTTAGGGATTAGGGTTTAGGTCTTGTGTTTATGATTTAGATTTTGTGGTTTTATCTTTTTTTTAAAATTTTAATCATATTTTTTTATTTTGTTTAGTTTTGGTTTTAGGGTTTTATAGTTTTATTTATTTTAGGGTCAGGTTTGGTTTATTTTGGGTTTAGTGTTTAGTGTTTTATGGTTTTGTTTTTAGATCGTGGTTTTTTTCAATTAAGTAACCTAAGTTTAGTTTATTTAGATTTTTGATATTTTTATTTAGTTTAGTTTATTTATTTTAGGTTTAGTTAGGGTTGGGTTTAGGGTTTTGGTTTAGGACTCATAATGCTTTTAACCTAATAAAACCTAAAACCTAAACCTTAAAATAAAATCTAGTTAAACCTAAAATAAAAATAAAACCTTAAAGAATAGAGTATTATATCATGTCTACTATTTTAGAATTACTCTTAGTTATCAATATTAAATCAAGAATAAAGTATTTTATATAATTTGTTCTAATTTATAAAGTGTAAAAATGATAATTATGAGTTTGAATATTCTTTTCATTACTTAATATTATTAAAGATGAATGAATTTATTTCTAACTATTACCTAATGGATCTGATATTGTACTTAGAGATTATTGACTATAAAAAGATACATATTCTTTACCATCCACTTTTAAATGTAATTTCACTTCCATTCTTTTGATTGATGTATTTTTTTCCATCTATTTAGTTTAGGTTTATGTTGTATTTTTTTTAGGTTCATTTTTAGGTTTATTTTTTTTTTAGTTTTATTTAATTTTTATTTTTATTTTAGGTTTAGTTTTATTTTATTTAGGTTTCTTATATTTTAGTTTAGTTTAGGATTTTATTTATTTTATTTTAGTTAAGTTCTTATTTTTCATTTTATTTTATTTTTAGGTTTAGGTTTAGGTTTAGGTTTTAGTTTATGTTTTTATTGTATTTTATTTTTTTTAGGTTTCCTTATTTATTTTATTTATAGGTTTTATTTAGTTTAGGTTTAGGATTTTAGCATTTTAGGGTTTAGGGATTAGGGTTTAGGTTTTAGGTTTTCATTTTAGGTTTATGTTTAGGTTTTATTTTTTAGTTTAGGTTTAGGTTTATTTTTAGTTTATTTTATTTTATTTAGTTTAGGTTTAGGTTTAGGTTTTATTTATTTTAGTTTAGTTTATGTTATAATATGTTTAGGTTTAATTTATTTTTATTTTAGGTTTAATTTTTTTTTAGTTTGGGTTTGAGGTTTAATTTTTTTTATTTATTTTTAGGTTTTTTAAGGTCTAATCATGTCTATTTACCATCGATAATGTATATATATATATATATATATATATATACATATATATTATATATATACATATATATTTTATATATTTAGGTTTTATTTTATTTTCTTTAAGTTTATTTTATTTTATTTACATTTAGTTATAATTTTATTAAGATTTTATATTCTTATTATTATTTAATTTTAGTTTTAGGTTTATTTATTAATTTTATTTTTATTTAGTAGAAGTTTAGTTTATTATCATTTATGAGTTTTAAAGTTTTTTAAGTAATAGTTTAGGTTTAGGTTTATGTCAGTGGTATGTGGTAAAGGTAGGTTTATTTAGTAGGGCAGAGTTAGTAGGCTCATTAGACTCAGGTCAGGCCTGTTTAGGCCAGTGGTGAGGCCCAGGCTCAGTTTAGGGCCTGGGGTGAGTGTCAGGATTTAGAGGTGGGGTCAGTAGGGTCAGCTAGTTTAGGGTTTAGGGCCCATGATAGGGTAAGTTAGGTAGGGTTTATTCAGGTCATTTCAAATTCAGGGTTGGGTTTTAGTGTGGCCAGGGTTTAGTTTGTGTTTCAGATCATGGTTTGTGATTTAGGTTAGCTCAGGGTATGGCTCAGTGGTTTGGGTCAGTGGCCTAGTTTCAGTGCTCAGTGGTTTTTTATGGTTAAAGTTTAGGGTCCAGGATTTGAGTTTTGGGTTTAGTGTTTTTTAGTTACAAACCCATAGGTTTATTTTTATTTAATTATTTAATATATTTTATTTATTTGATTTTATTTATTTATCTCATTTATATTTAGTTTAATTTATTTGTTTGGTTTATTTGATTTTATTTAGGTTTTATTTAGTTTATTTTTAGGTTTATGTTAGGTTTATGCTTATATTTTAGTTTATTTTATTTTATTTTATTTTAGTTTAGTTTTATATTTATTTTATTTTAGGTTTTGGTTTTATTTTTACTTTTAGTTTAGGTTTAGATTTTTTTTTTTTTTTGATTTTAAGTTTTACTTTAGGTTTATTTTTAGGTTTTATTTTTTTTAGTTTAGGTTTAGGTTTATTTCATTTTATTTTATTTAGTTTTGGTTTAGTTTTAATTTATTTTAGTTTAGTTTATTTTAGTTTAGGTTTAAGTTTATTTTAATTTCTTTATTTTAGGTTTAGTTTTTATTTATAATTTAGGGGTTAGGTTTAATTTTTAATTTATTTTTAGATTTTATTTTTAGATTTATTTTTTTAGGTTTAGTTTTATTTTATTTTATTTAGTTTTATGTTTTATTTTATTTTTTTGTTTTAGGTTTATTTTTTTAGTTTAGTTTACTTTTGTTTATCTTTATTTTAATTTAGTCTATTTGTTATTTTATTTTAGGTTTAGGTTTAGGTTTCTTATTAAATTTTTAAAAAGGTTTATTTAGTTTTGGTTTCTTTTAAGCCTTATGCCTAGGGCTCAGTATTGGCCTGGGGTATTATGGCTAAGTCTAGGGCACAGGGCTCAGTGGGCCAGGCCCAGTAGTGGTCAGGTTTTTAGGCCTGGGGTTTAAGGGTTTGTGGCCCAAGATTTTAAGTCCTGGGTTTGGGGTTCACTGATTTAGTGTCAGTCAGGTTTGTGGTCAGGGTTAGGTCAGGAGGCTCAGGGTTTATGGTCAGGGCCTAGGGCCAGGCTTAGGTCTTGGGTCAGGGTCATGGGTTATGATTTAGATTTTTTGGTTTTGGCCAGGGTCTTTTAAAATTTTAATTAATTTTTATTTAGGGTTAGGTTTAGTTTTACAGGGTTTTGATTTAGGTTTGGTTGTAGGTTTAGGGTTTAGTGTTAGTATGGTTTGTGTGGTTCAGTTTTTTTAAATTAAGTAAACCAGTAAGTTTAGGTTTATTTAGTTGATTTTTATTTAGTTTAGTTTATTTATTTTAGGGTTTACGATTTAGGGTTAAGGGTTTAAGGTTTAGGCTTTAGGAAACTAAAAAATAATGCCTAAAAATTAACCTAAAATAAAAACCTAAAACCTAAACCTAAATAAAATAAAATAAAATCCTAAACCTAAACTTAAAAATAAAGAATAAAGTATTATATTATGTCTACTATGTAAGAATTACTTCTAGTTATCAATATTAAATGAAGAATAAAGTATTTTATATAATTTGTTCTAGTTTATAAATTGTAAAAATGATAATTATGAGTTTGAGTATTCTTTTCATTACTTAATATTATTAAAGATAGAATGCCAATGAATTTATGTCTAACTATTACCGACAATGGATCTGATATTGTACTTAGAGATTATTGACTATAAAAAAAGATACATATTCTTTACCATCCACTTTAAGAGTAATTTCACTTCCTTTCTTTATTGATGTATTTTTTTTTTCCATCTATTTAGTTTAGGTTTATGTTGTATTTGTAGGTTTATTTTTTAGGTTTAGGTTTTTATTTAATTTTTATTTAATTTTATTTTTTATTTTAGGTTTAGTTATTATTTTATTTAAGTTTCTTATATTTTAGTTTTGTTTAGGATTTTATTTATTTTATTTTAGTTTAGTTCTTATTTTTTATTTTGTTTTCTTTTTAGGTTTAGGTTTAGGTTTAGGTTTTAGTTAATGTGTTTATTTTTTATTTTTTTAGGTTTTCTTATTTATTTTATTTAAATGTTTTATTTAGTTTAGGTTTAGAATTTTGGTATTTTAGGGTTTAGGTTTTAGGTTTTCATTTTAGGTTTACGTTTAGGTTTTATTTTTTAGTTTAGGTTTAGGTTTATTTTCAGTTTATTTTATTTTATTTAGTTTAGGTTTAGGTTTATGTTTTATTTATTTTAGTTTAGTTTATAATATAATATGTTTAGGTTTAATTTATTTTTATTTTAGGTTTAGATTTATTTTAGTTTAGGGTTTAGGTTTTATTTTATTTATTTATTTTTAGGTTTATTTTTTATGTTTAGATTTTGATTTAGTTTTTATTTTATTTTATTTTAGGTTAATTTTTTTTATTTTATGTTTAGTCTTTATTTTATTTGTGTTTTTTTACACTTAGGTTTATTTTATTTTTTTACTTTAGTTTTGCTATTTAATTATTTTATTTTAGTTTATTTTACATTTTATTTTATTTTGGTTTGGTTTAGGTTTAGTTTTATTTATTACCATTTTGGTATTTAGTTTAGGTTGAGGTAGTTTAGTTTAGGGTAGGGTTTATGGTATGGTTATGGTAGTTTATCAGATTTTTTTATGGTTATTTTTGGTTTAGGGTTTTAGAGAGATTTAGGGTTAGGTGGCTCAGGGTTTGGTTTTAGGGTCAGGTCATTTGTGAGTTTATGGTTGGGTATTATTAAGTTTAGGGTTTTAGAGGTGGTGTTTAGTCAGTGGATTTAGTGGTAGGGTGAGTTAGGTTTAGGGTTAAGTTTAGGTTAGTTTAATGTTTAGTGTAGTGTAGGTTTAGAATTTAGAGTTTTTTTAGGGTAGGTTTAAAAAAAGTTTAGTATTTTATTTGGGTTTAGGGTTTAGGTTTGAGGTTTTAAGTTTAGGGTTCAGGTTTTAGTTTATAGTTTAGGGTTCTCATTTTTTTATTTATTTATTTATTAGCAAATAACAAATTCAGATTCAACATTTCTTCTTTTCAATTTCATCAACCAAGTAACACATCCAGTTTTCAAAGACACAAGTGATGACATAGATAAAAAATGAGCACCCATAGAGCAAATCAAAATCACTAGAGCCGTATATACTGTAAAGACATAGTTCCACAAGTACTAGATCTGATTGGCAGTTATTCAGTTTCTCAAGTTACCATCAAAACCACCCCCGACCTCTCAAGTTACGGGATCCACCATCATATCCCTGATCTCTTTCTCTACCACCACCAGGGGTGTAACCTTCGTCGCTCCTCCCGCCTCCATAACCACCACTGCTCTGACCACAACCTCCATATCCACCAAAGACCTCCAAATCACCACCACTAATATATCGCCTCCACCTTCACCTAGGATCTAGACATTGTTGATGGTGATTTTCAGCCTTTTTCCCATTCTTTAGTTTTAGATTTATTAGGTTTTAAGGTTTAGGTTTATATTTTAATATATTTAGTTTCTTTAGGTTTAGGTTTAGGGTTTTTGGGTTTAGGGTTTAGGGTTTGGGGTTAGGGTTTAGGGTTTAGGGTTTAGGATTAATGGTTTTAGTGTTTATGGTCTAGGGTTTAGGGTTTAGGGTTTAGGATTGTAGGTTTAGGGTTTGTTTTAGGTTTTAACATTAGGGTTTCATTTTTTTATTTTTTATTTCTTTTTAAATTAAGTAAACTAGTAGGTTTAGGTTTATTTAGTTTATTTTTTATTTAATTTAATTTATTTATTTTTTATTTTTATTTAAGTTTATTTTTATTTAAGTTTATTTTTATTTTTATTTAGTTTTATTTATTTTTTTAAGTTTCTTTATTTTAGTTTATTTTAAGGTTAAAGTTTAGGTTTAGGTTTATTTTTTAGTTTAGTTTTATTTTTATTTTATTTTTTAGATTTAAGTTTTATTTTATATTTTTAGGTTTAGGTTTAGGTTTTTATTTTATTTTTTTAGGTTTATGTTTTAGGTTTTTATTTTAAGTTTATTTTTAGGTTTTATTTTTTTGTTTAGGTTTTGGTTAATTTTTAGTTTATTTATTTATTTATAGTTTAGATTAATTTAGGTTTAGGTTTAGGTTTTATTTATTTTAGTTTAGTTTATTTTAGTTTAGGTTGAGGTTTATTTTATTTTGTTTATTTTATTTTTCGTTTAGGTTAAGGTTTTTTTTGGTTTAGGGTGTAGGTTTTATAATTTATTTATTTTTAAATTTTATTTTTAGGTTTATTTTGTAGGTTTAGGTTTTTATTTATTTACATTCTCATCAAGACTTACTCCTGGGAGGACAGACAACGCCTCTCTTTATATTATCAATGTTATGTGATGCTGTTATCCAGAGTTTTAGTTGACCCAGGTGTATTAGTCAACATTATGAGTCTAAGAACTCTTGCCTACTTGAGGATAGAAATTTCCAAACTCCAAGAAGAAGGATGATGTTGAGAGGATTCAATGAACAAGGCAAGAGGGCCTTATAGTGTTTATTTTTGGATGTTAGGTAGGGGGGTACTTTTTGAGGTGATTAGGTACAACATTAAGGTATAATGTACTATCTAGAAAGATAGAGGCATCACCCTACAATAGACCTAATCAAATAATAAGAACTCATAAAGCATGATGGGTCTTCGAATGTACCTAAGATTTTCCCCCTACTTTACATGGATAAATAAAGTTGGGTTTATATTAAACTAGGTTCTTAAGTTCCCTATGGAGGTAAGCCTCCATAGTTTATTACATCTTAGAAAATAAAATTTCCTAAGAATACTTTCGATTAAAGTAGACAATTATTATCTTCAAAGATTTCAAGGTTAGACTATCTAAGAATTTGTTGTATTTTAAAAATCAATTGGAAAAGTTCAAGGAGAAGACTTATTTTTGGAATCCAAATGAAATAAGTAGGAAATGCACATGATACTAGGAAGCCTAGTGATCATTCTAATTAATCCTATGGTTGGGCTTTATAATTTTGAAGTTGAGGAGATTTATATATTTTGAGTTAAAATTTAATTAGATTGCTAGGGTTTATAATCCACTAACACAAGGTTGTGAAAATACCTAAGAGGTGAGGATTTATGCTCGTAGCCCAAAGAAAATAGCTACCTGAGAGCCTAAATCTAGGGAGCTTTAGTATGAGCTAAAGCATGACCTAAATTTAAGCGACAGGTGGATATAAGGGTTTACCTCCACAAGAGAGAATAAATTGTCCAACTTCTGGACTTATAACCACCGAGTGGCCACTAACTCCTCTATGATTATAACCATGAGTCTGGCCTTATGAATTACAAGATATCTAGGGTAGTTATTTAATTAGAAAGAGACTAAAGTCCAAAACACACTCTCTAAGAGATTAGAGAATGAGTGGTATAAGCATATGACTTAATCTATAGATGAAAAATCTTTTCAAATTTTATTTCATTTTAAACACATTATTTTAATAGAGGCTTTAAGATTTTTTATGCCTAAATGCATGCTGAAATAGGTTATGGGTCAAATCAGCTAGAAATGGTGTTCTCCACCACAAGAGAGGCCCTTACAGGTCAAGCATTCTTTTTTTGTGCAAGGATGGAGATCATTCATGTTCAAGAGAGAAAGAATATGCGTGGATGATGTTAAATATTTTAATTATATTATTTATGTCTTAGGGTTTATGATGAGGTTATGAATTGTTTAAAATTTAGTTATGACTGATTAGTTGGGTAGAAAAGTTAGTTTTATCCTGAGAGCCTAATCGTATCCAAGAAACACATTAAAGCATCAATCATTTAAGAAACTATGAAAAGCATGCCATCTAATGCACAATGTAAACATACCATCAAAATATTTTATAAACTATCATAGAAGAATAAAAGGCTGGTACGATCGGGTACCATCGTACAACCCGAAGAGAGAAAAGATGGGTAGCCGAGCTCTACCCTTATACAACATGAAAAATATGAAAGAATTATTCTAATTGTATTAAATGCTATGGGGGTCTTCTTTCTTCATATCTCTATTTTTGTTTTGGTTCTTTCTTTCATTTGGATGGTGCTTGGCTTAAAGGCATCACAGGGCACCCTAGGACAAAGCCTTCTGGCCACTGCTCATCCTAATCTCCCATAGCACTAATCCTAATTCCTGTTGTAAAAATTGCATTTATGTGGGAAAGTAAATCTGACACACCTGCAACATAGAGGTTAGCTAAATATACATATAATCCCAAGCAGTTGTATTTATAATTTGGACTTAGCACCTTACACATGGGTAACTAAGCCCACCTGTCATAACTTGGATTATGCTTAAGGATTTAAGCAACCTGCAAAAAGAGCATTCACATTTATTTTTAAGCATCCCTTAAGCATAATCCCTTATAGAAAATATGATTTGGAAAATATTGGCCTATCATCCAGTCTATGAAGCATACACCCTAACATCTAATCTAAAATAATACATCATAAAAAATCATATATCACATCATACGCCATCCTAACTTAGAGCTAGAAGTGGTGACTTAATTCTAATGTGTGTATTAAGGCTTCTGTGGTAAGTCTTGTTAGGCATTAGTGTTGTATTTTCTAAGTGTAAGGATTCAATTTAACATGAAAGGTTGATTTCAGAAGTAGTTTAATTGATTTGAGAATTTTAATTTTTGTTAAGTTACTTTCTAAATTATATTAAATTAATTTAGTTCTCTTTAGTGAATGGCTTAATAAATGATTTCATTAATCCTAAGTTAGGTTTGCTTTAAATAATCCTATTCAAAATAAAATGCATCTTAAGATTAATTTAATTCAATTACTACCACATGACATATATTAAATCATTCCTTTCCATCACATGTAACATGCATATGATTTAATCCTATGTGTATCTATATATGCAACATATTTAGAACACTTAAATGATGAATGTATGTGTATGTTTAGAATTTATATTTTATTTGATTGAATTATTTAAACATATTAATTTAAAACTTTATGCAAATTCTTATACAAAAAGGACATAAGAATGAAATTAAATAGGCATGTGTCATTGTTAAACATGGGAGGTGAGGCAATCAAATGATCTCCTTGGAGCTAGCTAAAGCCTCGTATTCTCCAGATGTCTAGACTATATGCCCATTTGCATTCAAACATATGTAAATTCTTATACATGAACATAATAAGTAAGCTCCAAATCATATGGCTAATTAATTCAACCACTTAGTCAATTATGAATGCATGCAATTTTAAGGTAAAATGGGATTTTCATTCACTAATCACATATACATATTCATGTACAAAGATATAGGCAAGTACGTGTCATTGTTAAACCAAAGGAAGTGATAATCAAATGACCTCCTGCTAACTAAAGACTGTATTCTAGATGTCTAGACTATATACTTTCTTTTCTTGGATACACATGGATGTATACATAAATGAGGGAAAGAAAACCATGCAAATATTGTATTTTCTTTATTGAATCATTTCTATATATGAATTAAAGCTCTAACCAAATTCTAATGTTGAAATACATAAGAATAAAATCAAATAAGTATGTGGCATTGTTAAACCAGGGAAGTGAGGTAATCAAATGACCTCCATGGGGCTAGCTAAAGCCTCATGTTCCCAGGATGCTCAGACTATATACCAATTACCATTCAATCTTATATAAATCAACACATGAATAGAGGAAAGAGAACTCAACATTCATACACTTAAGCTATAAACATGCATTTCTTATGTATTTATAACTAGCATCATAACACATATTATTATTCATTTATAAGCTTTTGAAAAATAGATTATTATTTAATAGTGATAATAGCCATGCATATATTAAATTAAATCAACACATGGAAGCTTACATAAAAGAAATTCATTTTATTTTACTTGATTTTGAAAAGATGGATGCATGAATTTAAATGGCATACCAAATTTAACATGATTGGAAAGAGAACAATCAAATATAAGTATGTGATTCATTCAACCAAACTAGTTCTTACTGATAATCAAATCAAATAAGATTATTTGAAGCATACCAAAGCTTCTTTATTAATTATGTTTTGTATTTCATTTGATTTAAAGAGGAGAAGAGAAATCATCACTTGTTGTTTTAAACCCATTCCCACATTAGTGATTTGATTTAATTTAAGGAAATGTAATTAAGTTGATTTTATGGGTTAATTATGTTGAACCCTTATTTAAATGAATTAATTACCCTTACCTATGTCACCTTAAAGTAATGAACTAAATAATTATGAGCCTAATGCAATTGCCTCATGATTAATAGTTAATTAGATTAAGGGACTTAATTAATTACTCTTATGGTTTTCCCACACATGTGGACTAACCATAATTTCATTAAACTCTTTTAGGTTATTAAACACCAAAAGATCTACCCCATGATTTAATTAATTAATGTCTGATGCGACTATGATTTCAATTTTATTAAGTGGTCTAAATAATTAGCTAAATCTTAATTGATTTCATTTTAAAAAATGGTGAAATGAACATAGGGAAAGGGGTTCCAACCCTATTCCTTAGTTCACTTACTATTGAATAATGATTAATAAACTTAATTAACTAATTTATTACTGTTCATGGGATTAATTAATCATTAATTAACTTAAAAGAGTAGTTAAGGTTTAATTAGTCAATTTTCCTAATTAAGTGAGCAATAAATCCCAAGAACATTATGTGAGGCAGAGGTCATCCCATTAAATTAACCCATAAAATATGGGATTAATTGCTCAAGTAATAAAGGAGTAATAATAATTAATTATTAAACCTTAATTATTATTCAAAATTAGTTAAGATCATTGTTAATTAATTTCCTCTAAATAATTTAAAATGAGTATTTATTTGCATTTTATATTTCTCTATGATTTTTTATGAGTTTTAGAAGTTTCAGCCATTAAAAATGATTAATTAAGCCTAGTTAAAGCTTAATCCTATTGGCACCACATGGCGCGCTGACGCGATGTGCTTTCCATGTGGCCGTGAGATTGGCTGCTTAAAACTTATCCAACTCAATGCCTACATGGCAGCGGTGAATGTCCTTTCTCATTTGCTATCTGATCTAAGATTGGATGGCTATGATTAATCTCGTAGGTTAATAGGATTAATTCAAATCGATCTAGTGGATCTAACCACGACCGTCCATTTCAATCTCATGGAATGGACAGTGCATGATCCAACGTCATGGGAGTGAGATAGAATAGAGCTCGTCTGCCATTACTCCTTTGATCAGAGCTTACCTGAGCTTGGATTAACTCCAAAAGGACCCCACACATTCATGACATCAATCGATGGAAATCCAACGGCCAAGATCACACGAGATGTAAGTTTTCTTCAAAAAGCTCCAACCCATTTTTGCCCAAGGATCAGTTTTGGAAGCATACCTCGATGGAGTTCAAGACTAGCAAGCTCGAATGATTGAGGAAGCTTTATCTAGTAGAGATGAAGCCCAGTTGAGCAGTAATTGGATCAATTCCTCGATGTTCACTCTGAAGGCCATGATTCGATGATTTTGAGATCGACTTTGATCAAAGTCCTACCTCTGGTGCTCGGGAAGCTTCATAGATGATTTGTCCTTCCTCGATGATGCCTTGGGAAGGTGTGTGTAAAGTTAATTTGAGTTTGATGGAGAAATGGGGATGTTAGGTCAGAAATGGGAGTGTCCTATTTCGGGATGGACGGGAATGGCATTTTTTGACCAAGGAACGAGCTTGAGAGCTTAGGGAATGGCTCTTGCAGCTTGTCTTGGGTAGCTAGGGCTCTAAGGAATGACTTTTGCGTGTGTTTGAATGGAAATGAGGGGGTGTATACCCCCGTTCATCTTAATCTGGGATGGGTTTGGCTTGTAGTGGCATCATCTCGTGAGAGTCGGGTGGCGTGGGAGGTGGTGAGTTGGCTCGGCTTGGTTGGTTGAAGGTGTGGAGGTGGTTGCTAAGGAGGAATCATGGGTGTCCTATGGGTTTCAAATGCTTCACTGGGGAGGATGAAGTGATTTCAGCTCCCATGGGTCATACCAACCCAACCACCCAGGTCAAGTCAATGTCCTAGGTGGACCATTGGGAGAGTACCAAGTGGCCAATGAATAGAAATTATCACTTACATGTGTGATTTATCTCATGTGATGCTCTTGAACCAAGGGTAGAATGATCATGTGGCATTGTATTTAAATTGCATAGATTTTAAATGAGCCAAAAGTGGGTTAGGCCAAATTTCAAGTCAATTGAAGTTGATTTGGTTAGGTTTTGCTCAATTTGACTCATTTAGGTCTAATTAGGTTAGGTTGGGTCAAGTAGACCAACTGGAAAATTGGGTCAAACCAAGGGTCGGGTCAAGTTCATATGATCATTTGAGATGTTTTGGTTCAATTGGTTTGGTTTAGTTTGGCTTAGATTTGATTTTAGCTCATTTGAATTCATCAAATGGGTTAAGTTGACCAATTTGACTAAATTTGCCAAATTATCTAGGGTTTGTTGTTTTAGGTTTAGTTGACCAATTGAAGATGATTGTAGGCTTTGGTTTCAATTAATTTGGATTTGGTTTTGATTTAGGCCAACTTGAACCTTTAGGTCAATTTGGGCCAAGTAGGTAAATTGGGTTCAATTGGGTCCAATCATGGCTTTAGTCAAGTTCAACAATCAATTTGGAATGAACTTGAGCCATTAGTTGTAATCAATTTGGTTTATATTTTGATTTGGCCAAATTTAGTCTTTTAGGTTGATTTGGGCAACTTGGGTCAAGAGGGCCAATTGGGTTTGGTATGACTCAATTGAAAGTCAAGTCATATTCAAATATTGATTTTGAATTGGTATTAATCATTGGTTTCACGGGATTTAGCTTAGGTTGCAAATTGACTAGTTTTGATTCATATGGGTTAAGGGGTTGACTTGGTCAAATGACCAAGTTGACTTGGTTTAACCTAATTTGTGATAATTGATCAACCTAGGGTGATCAACAATCATGATAGGAGGTTTTGATTGGCTTGGTTCAATCCAATTTGGGTAGGATTAAAACTTGGCTCAAATAGGTCAAATTGGCCACTTTGGGTCAAGTGGAACAATTGGGTTTAGTTGGCTTAATTTTTGGTTGGGTTTGATTTAGTTGAGTTTATATATGTATTTGGGATTGATATATAAATTCAATTGCAATTGGCTTGGGTTCAAATATGTTTTGGTTCATTTGAACATTTCAAGTCAAAAGGGTCAAGTTCGGTTTAACTTGGGTTTTTTGGGCTTAATCATTGCAGATTTCATTTATATTTGTGAATATGATTGAAGTTATGATTGATTCATGAGAAAATCAATTCAATTTGGGTTTTAGAATGAAGGAATTGGGCTAAGTCCATGGAGTTGGGTCATGTGGCTTAGGTTTGGATTTTGATTTGGTTTTATTTAGTTTTGATGATTTAAATGTATATTTCATTTAAATTTGTGAAGATAATTGAAAATATGCTTGATTTATGAGAAAATCAATTGACTTTGATTTGATTTGGATTAAGATTTAGCTAAGTCCATGCTATAGGTCATATGGCTTAGGAAGGGTTTTGATTTAATTTGATTTAGTTTAATTTAGTTTTGATAATTTGAATGTAAATTTGATTTGTATTTAGAAAGATGATTGAAGATATGATTATGTGAGAATAAATATATTTTGGATTGATTTGAACTAAGATTTGGCTAAGTCCTAGGATAGGTCATATGGCTTAAGAAAGGTTTCAAGTTTGGATTTGATCATGGGCTTCAATCATTTGGTTTTGGAATTTGGGTTTGGATTTGGATTTTAATTTGATGTTTGAATTGAACTTGAGGTTTGGTTTTAGAAGGTGAACATGGATTGGATTTGGGTTGAATGATAGGTGGATTATCTTAATCCCTAAGGCATAACCTAATCCTATGGTTAACCATTCTAAGTCTTTAGGCTTAGGTTAAGTTTTTACCTAATTGTTAGATGTATCTTATGACTAGGGAAGTCTTAGTGTCTAGAGGACTCCTAAGTATAAGATTTGAAGATTGAATCCATGCTCCAAAAGTGAGGTCAACAGGCCTTAGGCTCTATAGTTTTGCCCTTGGAGATAGATGATTGGAAGACTAAAGCCAAGTTTCACATTATAGACTCAGATATATCTTTCAACGCTTTTGCTTGGGAGACAATGGGTACATGAGAACAACATAGTTCCATCCTCTATACATTAGTGTATGAAGTTTATGAGAGATGAGATCATCTACAGTGTCAAAGGAGATCTCAAGCCATTTATAATTCACGAGGTTGGCATATATGAGGATGCGGCTTACTACCTCCCTCAAAATTAACAAGTCTATTCTTTCAAACTTGGCCAAAGTTTAAAAACAAAAGAAAAAAAGAAAAAGAAATGAAAAATAAATAGAAAAAGAAAATAAAAATAAAAGAAAAAATGAAAAATAAAATAAAAGTGAGCGGAAATAGACTTGAAGGAGGAAGTGGAGCCTAACATTAGATTGCACCCATAGTTCATTACTTCATTCTAACATATGGGTAAGATGATCTGACCTCCACCAGGTAGAGGAAGAGGCCAGTTCAAAGGCAATCCCAGGGCTAGAAAACCTCCTTTCAGCCACCCAATAAAAGATATGTCCCAACTTCCAAGAGTACACCTACTATCCATATAAACTAAGAATCTAGTTCATAGGATGAGTCTTATGTGGTTATCATACCAGCCAGCTCTTCTCAGTAGTTGATTCCCTTGGAGGTGACACATGAGATAGATAGGGATGAAGATCAGGCTCCAAAGAAAAGCACAAGTGTATCCAAGTCTATATGTAAAATAGTTAGGCAACAGTTGGGAACCTTAGCTCTAACCCCACTTTCCTCTCAAAAAGCTAAGGGTTTGGTATTTAAAAAAGCCCCTAAGTCATCCACTTATGTGAAGACTCAGAGGTTCTTTTTGGGAGCATCATCCTAAAGTCAAGAAGTTGATGTAGAACTTGAGGATGATTTATATAAAGATTTAATATAATAACCTTTTGATTAGTACTTGCCTTATGTTCATAATTTACCAAAGAAAGGGTTAATCCAACATATTTTGTCAAAGTAAAGGTCAGACTAATTCAAAAGAATATGGAAGAACAAATGCAAAAGCTCTCAATCAAGATTGATACTAGGATTCAGTACAGTAGATCCAATCGATGATGATGATTACTGCTTAGTCATTACTAATCATTTGGAATCTGATAGGTTCTTTTCAAATTAGATTAAATCATATGAGGAGCTGTACTTAGAAACTTTAGATGATCCAGATGATTTTGAAGTCAAAATGCACCGCTAGAGTTCAAAGAAGAGATCAAGTCAACCATCGATGAGTTCAAAGAAATCAAGTTAATAACTGAAAAAGATCCATGCTAGACATACATCAGTTCTTTGCTGAATGAAATTGAAACCAATGACTTAATTAGGCTATTGACCAATGACTTAATTAGGCTATTGATTGAGTTATGGACTTCTTTGCATGGAGTTATGAAGAGATGCATGGATTGGCTCTTGACGTAGTGGTTCATAAATTAGCAGTAGATCCTATTGTTAACCCTATCAAGAAAGCTCCTAGATGCATGTGGTTAGACATAGAACAACAAGTCATTTATGAAGTCAAGAAATTGATCGATGTTGGCTTCATCCAAAAAGAAAAATACCCTGCCAAGTTAGCTAGTGTCATCCCAGTTAAGAAAAATAATGGCCAAATTTATACCTGCATCGATTTTAGGGATTTATATAAGGCATGTCCAAAAGATGAATTTGCACTACTAATCTCTGAGCTGATCGTGGACATTGCCTCATCTCATGTAGTGTTCTCTTTCATGGATGGCTCATCTGGATATAACAAAACAAAGATAGCTCATGAAGATGAAACAAACACTTCTTTAGAACCCATTTAGAATATATTACTATAAGGTCATGCCTTTCAGCCTTAAAAATGTCAGTGCTACATACTAGCGGGCTATGACTCGAATCTTTGATGAACTCATTCATCATCATGTTGAGTGCTATGTCGAAGATTTTGTGCTCAAAAGTAGAGAAAAGGAAGATCATCTCTTTGACTTGGGAGTAGTTTTTGAACAGTTAAGATAATTTAACCTCAAAATGAACCCCCTGAAGTGTGCATTTGGAGTAGCTTCAGAGAATTTCCTTGGGTTTATTGTTCGACATGAGGGAATCAAAATTGATCCAGAGAAGATCAAGGTGATAATAGAATTGCTAGCCCCTAAAAGTTTAACTCAACTCAAATCATTCCAAGGGTGGTTGGCATATCTAAGATACTTAATATCCAACTTATCTAGAAGATGTCAACCATTCCCAGCACTGAACAAAAAGGATGCCAAGTTCAACTGGGATGATAAGTGTGAACATGCCTTTGATGATATCAAGCATTAATTGATGACGTCATCGATTCTAGGAACCTCTATCTCGGGAAAGCCGCTCATACTTTACACTACTATATTAGATGACTACCTTGGTGCTTTGTTAGCCCAAGCCAATAATGAAGGGAAAGTATACGCACTCTACTACCTCAGTCGAATATGAGAATTTGATGGCCAGTCTGGAGTTAACTGTTACTCTAAGCATCTATAATATCAACATCTTTGGAGATTCTCAGCTAGTTTTCAGCCAAATCGTTGGGTCCTATAATGTTATAAAGCTCAAACTCCATCACTACCACAAGTACATAATGGAGTTATTGGCATAAATCTCAGAGGTTACCATTTATAAGATTTCTCAAGGAGAGAACATCATAGAGTATGCTTTAGCCAAGCTTTCCAAAGAGTTGGCATGTCCGGAGGATGAGTCCATATCAATAAAAGTCTAAAATAGATCAATATTATCACTTATTGATATGGAACTCATCAAAAAGTACTCTCTTGAAGGGGCAATTTCCATTGCTAAGAAGGATGAGGAGTTAGATTGGAGGCAACCATTCATGGATTACCTAAATAAAAGCAAACTACCTCAAGAAGTCCCAAGCTGCCGACAAGGTAAAGCACTTTCCTATGCTCTTGTGGATGGTTTCTTATGTCGGCAGACTTTCATTCCTATGTGGTTACGTTATTTAGACAAGCACAAAACTCATAATATCTTGATCGAGGTACACTTAGGATTATGTGGAGCTAACCAATCCGATCAAAAGATGAATTCCAAGATCAAGAGATTAGGATAGTACTGGCCATCAATGATCAAAGCATGCATGAATATGAGTAGGAAAAGCCAACAATGCCAAATACACGGTATGGTCCTACACCAACCACCCAACATTCTACATCCTACATTGGCCTCATGGCCATTCGAGTGTTGGGGTATCAACATAGTGGGTTCGATTGATCCTCTTTATTCTAAGGGTCATCAGTTCATCTTAGCGAAGGAGATTCCTCTTAGAGAGGTAACAACTCAGCATGTGCTCCAATTTTTAAGAAATCATATTGTATATAAGTTCAGAGTGCCTTGACAAAATATATCTGATAATGGTATTGCATTCAAGAGCACTAAGATTAATAACTTTGGAAGAGACACAATATAGATTGGAGATATACTACCATCAACTACTTGAGGGAAAATGGCTTAGCAGAAGCCTTCAACAAAACTCACATCCAAATACTGAAGAAGACACTCAACAATAACAAATGATAGTGGCACGAGCAGTTAGCTGAAGCTTTGTCGGCCTACTGCACCACATATAGAACTCCAAGTCAATCTACTCCTTTCTCCTTAGTGTATGGGACTGAAGCTATTGTACCATTAGATGTCCAACTCCCATCACTAAGGATAACTATGGGTATCAAGATCACAATAGAGCGGACCACCAAGTTACGGTTAGAAGAACTTGAAGATTTGGAGGAGAGATGCCTACGGGCATGCTAAAATCTCGAGTTGTACAAAGCTAAAATGATTCAAACTCCCAACAAGTTGGTCCATCCTAGATCTTTTAAAGTATGAGAGCTTATTTTAGTTCTAAGGAGACTAATTGTTGCTCATCGTAAGATGGGAGACAAGTTTGAACCCACTTGGGAAGGCCCTTTTGCCATAGAGATGGCCTACCAAGGAGGGTCTTATCAGCTTATTAATCATAAGGCAAAAAGCCCAATGCTTCCAATTAGTGGGTCTTATCAGCTTATTAGTTTGGTAAGCCTTACTGCGTGGCCGGTAATCTACCTTATGTTGTCTTCATTTAAGAGGATGTGAGTCTACAATGCTTTCTTCTTAGATTAGCCTTTGTGCACTGACTGGGTTGAGTTTATTTGAGGTTTAAGAAAAGTCCCCTGGTGGCTCTTTCCCTCCTAACTACTTCAAATATGGGTCTAGTTCTATCTCGGGGCTCCCCTCTTAGTAGTTCCTCTAGGTCAGATATGATCTATCCCGCTGATGATAGACTATCACGATGATCAATTCCTCTTGAAAAGTTGTAAGCCTACACGCTTTCTTTCCATATTCATCATTGCACACCAACGGACACCTTAGGTTGATTGGTTCTTTCTATGCTGATGGATACACCACTCATGCCAATGGATACACCTTAGGTTGGTTAGTTCTCACACCTTAGGATACACCATTAATGGTTGATGTAAGTCTACTACACTTTCGGCTTGAGTTGGCCATTGTACACCTATGATCTTTCTTTTCTAAGGCTCAAGATAATGCCCCTAGAAGCACCTCCCCTATGGGCACTATATTTTGATCACATCCTTTGCGACCCCATTTAGACACTACCCTGGTTACTATCAGATTGGGCAATTCCCCTTTCCTAGTAACCACCCCTGTGGTTCGAGAATCCATCGTGTGGATGTGCAGATTCTCTCTTGGTCCAATAAATATGAGATAAGTCAAGGTTGACATAGCCCCTTCTCAGTGTGATCCCTTGCACACCAACATGAACCATGCAAAGATATAAACAAAATATATATTCACTTATGGAGGACACCCTAACCAGTATCTTTTCCCAAGAAGGCATCATATCTTTAGGGCAATGTCTGGAAAACACCCTATAGGAATCGCTCTACTACTCTAAAGTTGATGTAAGTATCGAGCAGAATTCACTCAATAGACGCCCTAAGTCGTTGATTTGCTACCAAGTCACCCTGCCTTTAGAAGATGTAAGTCACACCTTCCTAGCATAGCTGCACACCCAAAGGCCCTTTAGGTTAGTTTCTACTGATGGCCCAGACTATCCCTTTGGATTTATAATTTGAGATAAGATAAGTCTGATATAGCTCTTAGGGCTCATCACACACCGATAGGGTCCATACATTAACTCAGATTAAATTAAATCCAATTTAATTTTCCCTAATGGAGTTAATTCACACCTTTCTCCCTAGTGGAGCCCCAAATCATATGTAAATAAGTCAAGCAAACAAATCAAATTCAAAACCAACCACCCTAGTGGAGCCAAATTAAACAAACTCCCCCTATAGAGTATAAATCAATAAAATTCAAACAAACTATTATTCCCAGCAGATACATCCTCAAATAAATCTATGAAATTAAACTTAAATCCCAATCCCTAATGGATAGCCTGAACCTGCTTCCCTAGTGGAAGGTTCATATACCCGATCCCCAGCAGACTCAGGCCCATATCTTTAGTAGATATGCCTCCTCGTCAATTAAAACAAAAAAAATTAAAGTCTATTCGATCTTAATCCCTGGTGGATTATATATTTTTATCCCCAATGGATCTTATTCCCACAAATCATATAATCAAATCTAATTCAAACCTCATCCCCAACAAATTTTCTTCTTCTATGCCCTCGAGATAGACCGCTCATATGTCATGTCCAATGCATGTGTGATCCCCTAGAGGATCTCCCTTCATGTCCTTGACATGGAATTTTCATCAAATCTTATTTCTCTTCTTATGCACACCTTTAATACTTCAACCAAAAGTCTAACAATGTATTCGTTCAAATTACATCATCTTAACATTATAATCAAAATTTTATGATTTGCGAAGGTTCAAGCTCAAACTAACTATACAATATCATGCTAAACATATTATAGTGTGAATTAACACACTATATTATTATAATATATGATATTATATTATAATTTGTTATATTATAATATATTGTCTAACATTACACCTCATTATAATCATTTAAAAGGAACAAATAACAAAATTTTCTCAAAATATAAATAATGTTCATTTTGGATGTAAACTTGTTATTTTCTATTAGAAATGGTACAAAATATTATCATTTTGGTGTTTCTTATTGGTGTGTGCCTTGAATTTGGCCAAATTCTTCCATCTCAACCTTCAAATTAACATTTTTTGAGTTTTGACCCAATGTATTATAATAAAGTAAAACATTAAAATGTACAATAACATTTAATAACACAACACCACATTCATATATATGTGAAGTTATATGCTTATGTACATTATATTTTAATATGCTTTCATATATTATATTATCTTACATTACACCTTAAAATGAATCACTTTAAGCAAAAAAATTATAAAATTTGGTTGAAAAATAAACATTTATTTTGGATGCAAAATTTCAATCTGTGATTAAATGACACACCATAGCACACCCCCAATGATGTTCCCTAAAACTTACCTTAAATTTGGCCAAATCCCACCATCTCAACCTATAAATTAGTATTTTTATAAATTATTCTAGTACAAAATCTACTACATCATACTGTAACAAACTAAAATATGCTAAACAATAAGTTGTAATACACAATAGTATGCTATAATGCATGATGCTACACTATGTTATGACATCTTATATTATAATACACTATAACATATTATATTATATTATATTTCATATCACATCAGAAGAGAATGCTTAAGATAAAAAAATCATAAAATTTGTCTGAATAATAAAAAAACTATATTTTTTAGTCATATCACTTACATATTTTAAATTAAAATAATATTTTTTGATGCCATGCTCTACCTATTATTAATTTGGCCAAATTCCACCATTTTAAAGTCTAAATCAACATTTTTATAAATAATTCTAGTGTAGGCTTGACTGTATGATTGTAAAATACTAAAATAATTTAAAATTCCTAGAATAATATATTATGATATATGATGTTATACTATGCTTCAACATATAATATTTATTTAGAAGATAAAATCTTACCTTTTAGACTACAAATGATGTAGCACACCTTTAGTACTGCAACCTAATTCCCACTTCAAATTTAACAAATTCCATTATCTGATTTATTAAGTCAGTATATTTATGATATATATTAATATAGACTATAGGCCACAAAACCATAATATTCTAAATGATTTCAAAACATCTTATACCATCCAAAAACACATCACTACATGCTCAAATATATGATGTTACATTATACTATAATATATAATATTATAATAATATTTAGGGTTAAGGTTTAGGGTATTCAAATCTCTAATAATTAAGAGAAATTCTCCTAAAGACATTTTCTTTAACTATCATAACTATGTCAGGATTAGGTCATTCTTTAGATCTACTCCTAATAGCATATCACATCGGCCATTGTGTAATTTCTCCCATTCCCATTACAACCACCCTCACCTCTCGAGTAGGAAGATCTTCCATCATATCTAAGATCTCTCCCTCCAACACCACCACAGTTGTAGCGTCTGTCGCTCCTCCTACCCGCATAACCACCCCTGCTTTGACCACCACCTCTATATCCACCAATACCTTCTGATCCCCCACCACTACTGTGATAACTATGGCCTCTGCCTTCGCCTCCACCACCAGATCTATACAAAGCCTAGTTGATGGAGATGTTCCTGCCATCAAGGTTTTGTCCATTCTTAGGGTTTAAGATTTAGGGTTAGTTTAGGGTTTAAGGTTCAGGGTTTAGGATTTAGGGTTTGGGTTTTAGGGTTTAGAGTTGTAGGTTTTAGGGTTTAAGGTTTATAATTTTAGGGTTTAGGGCTTAGGGTTTACGGTTTAGGGTTTAGGGTTTAGGATTTAGGGATTTAGGGTTTAAGGTTTAAAGTTTAGGGTTTAGGTTTTAGGGTTTAGGGTTAGTTTAAGATTTAGGGTTTAGGGTTTAGGGTTTAAGATTTAGGGTTTAGGGTATTTTCTTTTTAAATTAAGTAACTTAGTAGGTTTAGGTTTATTTAGTTTATTTTTTTATTTATTTCAGTTTATTTTATTTTTTATTTTTATTTAGGTTTATTTTTATTTTTATTTAGTTTATTCATTTTAGGTTTTTTTATTTATTTTATGTTATTGATTTTAGTTTATTTTTATGTTTAGGTTTATTTTTAGTTGAGTTTTATTTTTATTTTATTTTTTATTTTTAGGTTTAGGTTTAAATTTTTATTTTATTTTTTTAGGTTTAGGTTTAGGTTTTTATTGAAGGTTTATTTTTATGCTTTATTTTTTAGTTTAGGATTAGTTTTTAGGTTTTTATTTTAGGTTTATTTTTATACTTTGTTTTTTTAGTTTAGTTTAAGTTTATTTTTAGTTTATTTTAGTTTATTTAGTTTAGGTTTATGTTTAGGTTTAGTGTTTTTTTTAAAGTTTAGCTTTAGGTTTTACTTATTTTAGTTTAGTTTATTTATGTTTAGGGTTAGGTTTATTTTAAATTTATTTTAGGTTTAGGTTTTTCTTTAGTTTAGGGTTTAGGTTTTATTTTGTATTTATTTTTAGGTTTTATTTTAGGTATATCTTTATTTTATTAAGGTTTTTTTATTTTATTTTTTATTTTAGTTTAGTTTAGGTTTTTCTTTATTTTATTTTATTTCATTTTTATTTTTTATTTCATTTTATTTTCGGGTTTAGGTTTTAGTTTAGGTTTTTATTTTATTTTATTTTTTATTTTATTTAGTTTTAGGTTCTTTTATTTATTTATTTATAGGTTTTATTTAGTTTAAGGCTTAGGGTTTAGGGTTTAGGGTTTTAGGGTTTAGGGTTTTATGGTTTAGTTTAGGTTAGGTTTAGGGTTTAGGTTTATGGTTTATAGTTTATTTTTGGCTTTTTTTTAGGGTTTTAGGATATATGGTTTAACTTTAGGTTTAGGTTTAAGTTTTAGTTTAGAATTTAGGGTTAGTTTAGAGTTTAGGGTTCAGGGTTTTAGGGTTTAGGAGTTAGGATTTAGGGTTAGGGTTTGGGTTTAGGGTTTAGGGTAAGATTAGAGTTTAGCGTTTAAGGTTTAGGGTTAGTTTAGGATTTGGGGTTTATGGTTTAAGGTTCAGATTCTTTTGGGGTTTAGGGTTGAAGGTTTAGGGTTTAGTGTTTACAGTTTTTTTTAAGAAAAGATTAAGTAAACTAGTAGGTTTAGGATTATTTAGTTTATATTATATTTATTATAATTTATTTTATTTTTTTAATTTTATTTAGGATTATTTTTTATTTTTATTTAGTTTGGTTTATCAATTTAAGTTTATGTTTTTTATTTTAGTTTATTTTTTAGGTTTAGGTTTATTTTTAATTCAATTTATTTTATTTTATTTTTTAGGTTTAGGTTTAATTTTTTATTTTAGGGTTTAAGTTTTATTTTATTTTTTTAGGTTTAGGTTTTATGTTTTATTTTAGGATTATTTTAGGTTTTATTTTTAGTCGGTTTTATATTTTAGTTTAGTTTATTTTATTTTATTAAAGGTTTTGGTTTAGGTTTGATTTAGTTTATTTTAGGTTTATGTTTAGGTTTATTTATTTTAGTTTAATTTATTTTAGTTTGGGTTTAGGTTTATTTTATTTTCTTTTATCTTTATGTCTTTTAGTGTAAGATTTATTTTATTTATTTTGCTTTTATTTTTTTTAGGTTTCTTTTTTAAGTTTAGGTTTCAATTTATTTTTTAATTTTTTTAATTTTAGGTTTATATATTTTTATTTTAGGTTTAGTTTTTATTTTATTTATGTTTTTTTTAGTTTAGTTTAGGTTTTTATTTATTTTATTTTATTTAGTTTTTTATTTTTTTTATTTTTTCTGTTTAAGTTTAGGTTTAGGTTAGGTTTAAGTTTTAGTTTAGATTTTTATTTTTTATTTTATTTTTTTATTTTATTTTGGTTTAGATTTTTTGTTTATTTTGTTTTTAGGTTTTATTTAGTTTAGGTTTAGGTTTTTAGCTTTTTAGAGTTTAGGGTTTTTGGTTTTTTTTTAACAAAGAATAAATTTGGATTGAACATTTCTTCTTTCGATTTCATCAACCAAGTAACACAACAAGTTTTCTAAGAAATAAGTGATGACATAGATCAAAAATGAGCATTCACAGAGAAAATAAAATATTCTAGATAACTAAAACCATCTCTACTATAAAGAAACTACTCCATAAGCAATAGATTGGATCGACCGTTCTTCATTTTCTCCATTTCCCATTAGAACCACCTCGACCTCTCGAGTAGTAGGATCCATCATTATCTGCCTCATGCCACCATGGTTGTAACCTTACCACCCACCTCCATACCTTCACCAGATCCTTATAACCACCTTTGGTTTCCATTTAGGTTTCAAATTCTTCTGATTTGGATTATTAGGTTTTAGGGTTTAGGTTTATTTTTTAATTTATTTAGTAACTTTAGGTTTAGGTTTTAGGTTTTAGGGTTTAGGGTTTAGGGTTTAGGGTTTAGTGTTTTAGGTTTAGGGTTTAGGGTTACTTTTTAGGTATAGGGTTCAGGGTTTAAGGTTTAGGGTTTAGGATTTAGGGTATAGAGTTTTTTTTTAAATTAAGTAAAATGGTAGGTTTAGGTTTATTTTGTTTATTTATTTTATTTTTATTTTTTATTTTTATTATTTATTTTTTATTTATTTTATTTTTTTATTTATTTTTTAGGTTTAGGTTTAAATTTAGGTTTATGTTTATTTTTTAGTTGAGATTTATTTTTATTTTATGTTTTAGGTTTAGGTTTCATTTTTTTATTTTTTGGTTTAAGTTTAGGTTTTGATTTAATTTTTCTATGTTTTGGTTTTAGGTTTTTATTTTAGGTTTATTTTTTAAGTTTTATTTTTTTAGTATATGTTTAGGTTTATTTTTAGTTTATTTTATTATATTTAGTTTAGGTTTAGGATCAAGTTTAGTTTATTTTAAGTTTAGGTTTAGGTTTTTTATTTTAGTTTAGTTTATTCTAATTTAGGTTTATGTTTATTTTATTTTTATTTTAGGTTTAAGTTTTTTTTTAGTTTAAGGATTAGGATTTATTTATTACTTATTTTTAGGTTTTATTTTTAGGTATAAGTTTGTATTTTATTTTTATTTTACTTTCAATCTTTATTTTATTTGTGTTTTTTATTTTAGGTTTTTTTTATTTTTTAGTTTTGTTTAGATTTTTATTTATTCTATGCTAACTTAGATTTGATTTTTTATTTTATTTTATTTCTAGCTTTAGGTTTAAGTTTATGAATTAGGTTTAGGTTTTAGTTTTGGTTTTTATTTTATTTTATTATTTTATTTTATTTAGATTTAGGTTTTATTTATTTATTTTATTTTTTAGGTTTTATTTAGTTTAGGTTAAGGTATTTATGTTTTTGGGGTTTAGGTTTATGGTTTAGTATTGTAAATTTTAAGGTTTTTGGTTTAGTGTTTAGGTTTTAGGGTTTAGTGTTTAGGGTTTAGGGTTTAGGGTTGTAGATTTAGGGTTTAGGTTTATTTTATTTTTTTAATTTTTTTTAAGTTAAGTAAATTGGTGGGTTTATGTTTATTTAGTTTATTTTTTATTTATTTTAGTTTATTTTATTTTTTATTTTTTTAGGTTTATTTTTATTTTTATTTAGTTTAGTTTATTTATTTTAGGTTTATTAATTTTAGTTTAGTTTTAGGTTATTTAGGTTAAGTTTATTTTGTAGTTTAGTTTTATTTTATTTTATTTAGGTTTTAGGTTTAGGTTTATGATTTTTATTTTTATTATTTTAGGTTTAGGTTTTAGGTTTTTATTTTTGGTTTATTTCAAGGTATTTTTTTATAGTTTAGATTTAAGTTTATCTTTAGTTTATTTTATTCTATTTAGTTTAGGTTTAGGTTTAGGTTTACTTTATTTTAGGTTTAAGTTTAGGTTAGTTTATTTTTAGTTTAGGTTTAGGTTTTATTTATTTTAGTTTAGCTTATCTTATTTTAGGTTTATTTTAATTTTATTTTAGGTTTTGGTTTTTTATTAATTTAGGGAATAGATTTTATTTATTATTTATTACTAGGTTTATTTTTTATGTTTAGGTTTTTATTTAGTTTTTTTATTTTATTTTATGTTATTTTTTATTTTATTTTAGGATAAGATTTTATTTATTTAGGTTTTATTTTAGTTTAGTTTAGGTTTTTATATATTTTATTTTAGTTCAATTTTTATTTTTTATTTTATTTTCTTTCTAGGTTTAGGTTTAGGTTTCAATTTTAGTTTTTATTTTATTTTATTTTTTATTTTTTTCATTTTATTATGGTTTAGGTTTTTTTATTATATTTTTTGGTTTATTTAGCTTTTAGGTTTAGTTAGGGTTTAGGGGGGTTTAGGGTTTAGTTTAGGTTTATTTAGGCTTTAGGGTTTAGGTTTAGGTTTAAGTTTAAGTTTGAGTTTTGGGTTTAGGGTTTTTAGTTGTTTAGGTTTAGTTATTTTAAGGTTTAGGTTTAAGTTTAGGGTTTAGGAGGGTTTAGGAGAGGTTTTAGTTTTAGGGTTTAGGTTTTATAGTTTAGGTTTAAGGTTTAGGTTTAGGTTAGTTTTAGGATAGGTTTAGGGTTCAGGGTTTAGGGTTCAGGGTTTAGGATTTAGGGTTTAGGGTTTAAGGTTTAAGGTTTAGGGTTTTTTTTAAATTAAGTAAAAAAATTAAGTTTAGGTTTTCTTTAGTCTTTTAATTTATTTTTGTTTATTTTATTTTTTATTTTTATTTTGGTTTATTTTTTATTTTTATTGAGTTTGTTTTATTCTTTTTAGTTTAGTTTTTCTATTTTAGTTTATTTTTTTGGTTTAGGTTTAGGTTTATGTTTATTTTTAAGTTTTATTTTATTTTTATTTTATTTTATGGGTTTACGTATTATTTTTTATTTTTTGTTTTAGGTTTAGGTTTTTTTTTTATGGTTCAAGTTTTAGGCATTTATTTTAGGTTTAGTTTTAGGTTTTATTTTTTAGTTTAGGTTTAGGTTTATTTTTAGTCTATTTTATTTTATTTAGTTTAGGGTTTAGGTTTCATTTATTTTAGGTTTATGTTTATGTTTTATTTTTTTTAGTTTAGTTTATTTTAGAATTAGTTTTTTTTGTTTGTTTAAGGTTTAGGTTCTTTTATTTATTTATTTTAGGTTTATATTTTAATTATATGTTTTTATTTTATTTTATTTTCGGTTTATTTTGTTTCTATTTTTCATTTAATTTTAATTTTATTTAGTTTTTTTATTTTTAGGTTTATTTTATTTTTAATTTAGCTTAGGTTTTTATTTATTTTATCTTAGTTTAGTTATTATTTTCTATTTTATTTTTTTTTAAGTTTAGGTTTAGGTTTTAGTTTAGGTTTTAATTTTAACTTATTTTTTTATTTTATTTTTGTTTAGGTTTATTTATTTATTTACTAATTTTTTATTTTATTTAGTTTAGGTCTAGGTTTTTAGGGTTTAGGGTTTACGGTTTGGGGTTTAGGGTTTATGGTTTAGGGATGTAGGTTTTAGGGTTTAGGGTTTAGGGTTTAAGTTTTTTGCTTTTATGGTTTAAGGCTTAGGGTTTAAAGTTTAGTGTTTAGGGTTTAGGGTAAAGGTTTAGGGTTGTAGGTTTTGGGTTTAGGGTTAGGGTTTTTTTATTTATTTTATTTTAGTTTTAGGGTTTAGGCTTTAGGGTTAAGGTTTAGGGTTCAATTTTTAGTTTAGGGTTTAGGGTTTTTGGTTATTTTTTTAATAGAGAACAAATTCAGATTCAACATTTCTTCTTTTCAATTTCATCAACCAAATAAATAACCAAGTTTTCTAAGACACAAGCGACGACATAGATAAAAAATGAGCATGCATAGAGCAAATCAAAAACCCTAGATAACAAGAACTATCTCTATTATAAAGACACAATTTGAGAAACAACAGATCAGATCGGTGATTCTTTAGTTTCTCTAGCTCCCATCAGAACCACCCTGGCCTCTCGAGTAGCGGGATCGACCATCTATCCACGATCTCTCCCTCTGCCACCACCACGGTATTATCCTCCATCATTCCTCCTACCTCCATAGCCACCACTATTCTGACACACCAAATTTTGGGTTCTAGTTTAGTGTTGTAGGTTTAGGGTTAGTTTTAGGGTTTATGGTTTAGGATTTAGGGTTTAAGGTTTAGGCTTTAGGATTTAGGATTTAGGGTTTAGGTTTTTTTTAATTAAGTAAATCGGTAGGTTTAGGTTTACTAAGTTTACTTATTTTATTTTTATTTATTTTTATTTTTATATTTTATTTAGATTAGTTTATTTATTTTAGATTTATTTATTTTAGTTTTTTTTTATTTTTTTAGGTTTAGTTTAGGTTTAGTTTGAGTTTATTTTTTTTTAATTTTTTATGTTTACATTTTTATGTTTTTAGGGTTTAAAGTTTTGGGTTTGGGATTTAGGGTTTAGGGTTAAGGGTTTAGGGTTAGGGTTTAGGGTTTTGGGTTTAGGGTTTAGTGTTTAAGCTTTATGTTTAGGATTTTTAGGGTTTAGGGTTTTGGGTTTTGGGTTTCAGGTTTTGGGTTTTGGGTTTGGGGTTTAGTGGTTATGCTTTAGAGTTTAGGGTTTAGGGTTTGGGATTTAGGGTTTTAGGGTATAGGGTTTTGGATTTAGGGTTGTATGTTTAGGGTTTAGGGTTAGTTTTAGGGTTTAGGGTTTAGGGTTAGGGTTTTTTTTTACTTTTTATTTATTTTTAGGGTTTAGGGATTAGTTTAGGTTTAGGTTTAGGGTTTATGTTTTAGATTAGGTTTATTTTTAAATTAAACTAGGTTTAGGTTTTGTTTACTTTTAGGGTTTAGGGTTTGCTTAGGCTTTATGTTATTTTTTTTAAATTAAGTAAACCAGTAAGTTTAGGTTTATTTAGTTTATTTTTTTTATTTAGTTTATTTTATTTTATATTTTTATTTAGTTTAGTTTATTTATTTTAGGTTAATTTATTATAGTTTAGGTTTTTTATTTTAGTTTATTTTTTAGGTTTAGGTTTAGGTTTAGTTTTAATTTTTTTTAGTTGAGTTATTTATTTATTTATTTTTTTTTAGGTTTAGGCTTTATTTTTATTTTTAAGTTTAGGTTTAGGTTTATTTTATTTTTTTATTAAGTTTAGGTTTTTTATTTTATGTATTTTAGGTTTAATTTTTTTTAATTTAGGTTTATGTTTATTTTTAGTTTATATTATTTTATTTAGTTTCGGTTTAGGTTTAGGTTTTATTTATTTTAGTTTTATCTATTTTACTTTAGGTTTAGGTTTATTTTATTTTTATTTTAAGTTTAGGTTTTTTTTTAGTTTAGTGTTTAGGTTTATTTTACTTTTATTTTATTTTATTTTTTAAATTTATTTAGGTTTAGGTTTTTTTATTTATTTATAGGTTTATAGTTTAAGTTTAGGTTTTATTTTAAGGATTTAGGTATGTTTAATTTTTTTGGCTTTAATTTTATTTTAGGGTTTTATTTTTATTAGGAGTAGTTTATTAGTTTAGTGTTTATTTATTTAGGGTTTAGGTTTTAAGGTTTAGGATTTATGGTTTATTATTTTTTAAATTAGTAACTTGGGTTTAGGTTTATTTAGTTTATTTAGTTTATTTTTTATTATTTTAGTTTATTTTATTTAATTTATTTAGTTTTTTTTTATTATTTAAAGTTTAGTTATTTTAGTTTATATTTTTTTATTTTAGTTTATTTCTTAGGTTTAGGTTTAGGTTTATGTTTATTTTTTAGTTTAGTTTTATTTTTTGTATATTTTTTAGGTTTAGGTTTTAGGATTTTTATTTTAGGTTTATTTTTAGGTTTTTTTTAGTTTAAGTTTAGGTTTATTTTTAGTTTATCTTATTTTATTTAGTTTAGGGTTTAAGTTTAGTTTATTTTAGGTTTAGGTTTAGGTTTTATTTATTTTAGTTTAGCTTTATGTTTATTTTATTTTGTTTATTTTAGGTTTAGGGTTTAGGTTTTTTTTTAATTTTATTTTTTAGGTTTAAGTTTTTATTTAGTTATTATTTTATTTAGGGTTTTGAGCCACCATCCTTAGATATTTATGGTAGGTAGGTATTAGTTACTTTAGAGTTATTTTTGCAACATATTTTATTTTTTAGAAGTTTGTTGCATTAGATTGGTATTTTATTTTGGTGAAGGCTTTTAGTTAGCACCTCTTATCAAGAGGTTTGTTGGAGCTAAGGTGATGGCACCTCATTGTGGAGAAACACTCAATGAGTATGTTATTACATTCTCAGGCGAGCATGAAATGTACCAGTATATAAAATAGGAAATTGATACTAGGAAGCTTGAGCATTAAATTTATTATGGTTGGGCTTGAGCTTTATAATTTTGAAGTTAGGAGATTTATATGTTTTGGTAAAATTTAATTAGATTACTTATAAACCACCAATACAAGGTTTATTAGTGGTGAGGATTTATGTAGCCTAAATGAAATAGCTAGTAAATCTAGGATCTTAGTTAGGCTTTTATAAATGTAGTAGATGGACATAAGGGTTTTTTAGAGAGAATAAATTATTTACTTATAACTAGAGGGCAGCCAACTAACACCTTACTATTTTAAAACCATGTAGTTTTCATTTGAATTGTAAGATAGATAGGTGGTTATTTATTAGAAAGAATTAAGTTTAAACACATTCTCTGACAAGAGCATGAGTGGTATGAGCATATGACTTAGTTTATAGATGCAAAATATTTTAAATTTTATTTATTTTAAGGCATCATTTTGGAGGTTTAGGACTTTTGCCTAAATGCATGATGAAATAGGTTATGGGTCAAATCAGCTAGAAGAAGGTGTTCTCCACCACAAGGATGCCCTCACATGTCAAGCATTCCTTTATAGTTTGATGATCCTCATATTCAAGAGAAAGAATATGCATGAGTGAAACATACAAGGAACTAATGGGTTGCTAAATCTTTTATTATCTTATTTATGTCTTAGGCTTTATGATGATGTTATGAGTTGTTTAAAATTTATTTTAGTGATTTTTAGAAAAGTTATTTTTATTTAATTATCCAAGCACACATTAAAGCATCAATCATAGAAACTACAAAAGCATGTTGTTAATGCACAATGTTAACATCAAACAATTATATAAACTATCATAAGATAGTCGATTTTTAGGTTAGATAGAAAATATGGTAAGCTTTATTAACTTAGAATATGAAGGTAATATAATTGTATTAAATGCTATGGGGTTTTTTTTCATATCTCCATTTTAATTTGGTTCCTTCTTTGATTTGGATGGTGCTTACTTAAAGGCATAGCACACCAGATAAAATTTTGGGCTCATTAATCCCCATAGCACTAATACTAATTCCTATTGCAAAAAATACATTTATGTGAGAAAAGTAAATCTAAATACACCTGCAAAATAGAGGTTAGCTAAATATACATATAATCTCAAGCAATTGTATTTATAATTTGAACTTAGCAACCTACACATGGGTAACTAAGCCCAGTTAACTTGGATTATTCTTAAGGATTTAAGCAAGGCAAAGAGCATTATTTATTTTAAGCATCATAAGCATAATTACATGATTAGGCTTTTTCAGTCTATGAAGCATACACCCTAACATCTAATCTAAAATAATACATCACAGAACAAAACATACATCACATCACACATAGTCCTAACTTAGAGCTAGAAGTGGTGACATAATTCTATTGTGTTTATTAAGTCTTGTGTGGTATTAGTGTTGTATTTTCTAAGTGTAGAAGGATTCAATTTAACATGAAAGTTTAATTTCACTTGAAGTAGTTTAATTGATTTGAAATTTTAATTTGTGTTTTCATTTTTCATTTGATTATACATAACTAAGTGTTATAAAGAGAAAGCGAGGATTGCCCTCTTTCATCCCTACCTTAAGTCACTTTCTAAAGTATATTAATTTGATTTAATTCTCTTTAGTGAATGGCTTATTAAATGATTTAATTAATCCTAAGTTTAGGTTCACTTTAAATAATCATTCAAAATGAAAGGCATCTTAAGGTTAATTTAATTGAATTAGTCATGACATATATTAAATCATTCCATCACATGTAACATGCATATGATTTAATCCTAGGTGTATTTATACAAGCAACATATTTTAGCACACTTAAATGATGAATGTATGTGTATGTTTAGATTTTATATTTTTATTGATTGAATTATTTAAACTTTATCCAAATCTTATTCAAAAAGGACATAAAATTGAATTAAATAAGCATGTGTCATTGTTAAACCAGGGAAGTGAAGTAATCAAACGACCTCCTTGGAGCTAGCTAAAGCCTCATATTCTCAGAATGTCCTGATTATATACCCCTTTGCATTCAAACATATGTAAATTTGTATACATGAACATAGGAAGTAAGCTCCAAATCATATGGATAATTAATTCAACCACTTAGTCAATTATGAATGCATGCAATTTTCATTCACTAATCACATATACATATATATATACAAAGATATAGGCAAGTACATGCATTGTTAAACTAAGGAAGTGAGGTAATCAAATGACTTCCTTGGGATTCTAAAGCATTGTATTGAGATGTGGACTATATACTTTCTTTCTTGGACACACATGGATGTATACATAAATGAGGGATAGAAAATGATGCAAAGAATCTATATTTTTATTGAATCATTTACATATATGAATTAAAGCTCTATCCAAATTCTAAGGTTGAAATACATAAGAATGAAATCAAATGGGTACATGTCATTAAACCGGGAGTTAGGTAATCAAATGACCTCTTTGGGGTAAAACCTCGTGTTCCAAGGATGTCCAGACTATATACCCATTACCATTCAATCTTATATACATCAACACATGAATAGAGGAAAGAGAACTCAACATTCATACACTTAAGATATAAGCATATGCATTTCTTATTTATTTATAACTAGGATCATAACACATATTATTATTCATTTATAAGCTTTTGAAAAATAAATTAAATTTAATAGGGATAATAGCCACACATATATTAAATTAAATCAACACATGCAAGCTTACATAAAGGAAATCCATTTTATTTTAATCGATTTTGAAAAGATAGATGCATGAATTCAAATGACATACCAAATTTAACATGATTGGAAAGAGGACAATCAAATACAAGCATGTGATTCATTCAACCAAACTAGTTCTTAAGGATAATCTAGTTAAATAAGATTATTTAAAGAAAACCATAGCTTCTTTATTAATTAAGTTTTGGATTTCATTTAATTTAAAGAGGAGAAGAGAAATCATCACTACTATTTAAACCCATTCCCACATTAGTGATTTGATTTAATTTTAGGAAATGTAATTAAGTTTATTTTATGGGTTAGTTAAGTTGAACCCCTAATTAGATGAATTAATTACCCTTACTTATGTCACCTTATAGTAATTAACTAAATAATTATGAGCCAACATGATATGCATGGACAATAAACTTGCAATGATCTTAAGAAATAATAGGGACCTAATGTAATTGGCTCATAATTAATAGTCAATTAGATTACAAGACTTATTTAATTGCTCTTATGGTTTTTCCACACATGTGTACTAACTATAATTTCATTAAACTCCTTTAAGTTATTAAACACCTAAAGATCGACCACAAGATTTTATTAATTAAGATCTGCTGTGATTATGATTTCAATTTTATTAAGTGATTTAATTAATTAGTTAAATAATAATTAATTTAATTTTGAAAAAGGGTGTAATAAAACTTAGGGATTAATAAACTTAGTTTGCTTATTGTTGAACAATGATTAATAAACTTAATTAACCAATTTATTACTATTAATGGGATTAAATAATGAATAATTAACTTAAAAGAGTAGTTAAGGTTTAGATAGTCTATTTTTATAATTAAGTGAGCAATAAATCCTAAGAAAATCATGGGAGGTAGAGGTCATCCCATTAAATTATCGCACAAAATTTGTGATTAATTGCTCAAGTAATTAAAGAGTAATTAACCTAATTATTTTTATAATTAAACTTTAATTAAATCTTAATTACTATTCAAAATTAGTCAAGATCATTGTTAATTAATTCTCCTCTAAAATACATTTAAAATGAGTATTTATTTGCATTTGTTTTATTTCTCTATGATTTTTAGAAGTTTTAGCCATTAAAAATGATTAAGATGAGGGAGAATGGATGATGCATGATCTAACATCATGCAAGCGAGGGAGAATGGAGTCTGTCCTCCATTGCTCACTTGATCTAAGCTTACATGAGCTCAGATCAAATCCAAAATGATTCCAGACCTTCACGACATCGATCAGAGGGTATCCAACAATCAAGATCACGCGAGAAGGAAGTTCTCTTCAAAATACTCCAACCCATTTTTGCCTAAGGATTAGTTTTGAAAGCACATCTCACCGGAGCTCAAGACTAGTAGCTCAAACTATTGAAGAAGCTTCATCTAGTGGAGATGAAGCCATGTTGAGCAGTAATTGGATCAATTCCTCAGCGTTGCTAAGGCCATGAAGCTGATTTGGCTAGTTTGATTGAAGTCCCACCTTTGGTGCTAGGGAAGCTAGAGATGATTGATTCTTGCTCAAGGCCTAAAGGTGTGTAGAAAATTAATTTGAGCTTGATGGAGAAATAGGAAGTTAGGTCAAAATGGGAGTGTATTTCAGATGAACAGAATGGCATCGAGAATGACCATGGTAGCAAGAATGGCTCTAACATCTCTTCTTGAGCTAGGCATTAAATAATGATTTTTTGTGTGTGTTTGAGTGAAAATGAGTGGAATATACCCCCACCCCCTCCCCCTCATCTTGATGGGATGGGTAGTTTGGCTTTTAATGGTGGTCCACCATCTCAGAGTCATGGGTGGTAGGGAGGAGGTGAGATGGCTCCGGCTTGGTTTGTTGAAGGTGTGGGATGCTAAGGAGGAATCATGGTCTATGGGTTTTAAATTCTCAATGGGGAGGGTGAGGTGATTTACCTCCCATGGTGCTGACAACCACCCCTTGGATAGGTTGGGTAGTGGTGCTAAGTTGACCATTTGGAGAACTAAGATCCCAAGAAATAAATGACCACTTACTTGGGTGATTTGTCTCATGCCCTTGACCCAAGAGTAGAAAGATCATTTAGCATTGGATTGATTTGGGCAGATTTGAAATGAGCCAAAAGGGGGTTAGCCAAAATTTCAAGTCAATTGGAGTTGATTTGGTTAGGTTATGATCAAATTGACTCATTTAGGTCAAATTGGATTAGGTTGGGTCAAGTTTTTCATCAAATTAGGTTAAACCAAGAGTTGGGTGTAAAGTTCATATGATCATTTGGAATATTTTGGTTCAATTAGTTTGGTTTGGTTTAGTTTAGCTTATATTTGATTTTGGCTCATTTGAATTCATTTGGGTCAAATGGATTAAGTTAACCAATTTGACCAAATTGGCCGAATTAGGTTATGTTGGGTGTTAGTTTGGGTTTAGTTGACCAATTGAAGATGATTCTAGGTTTTGGTTTCAATTAATTTGGATTTGGTTTTGGTTTGCCAACTTGAACCTTTAGGTCAATTTGGGCTAAAAGGAATTGGTCAATTGGGTCCAATCATGGCTTTGGTAAAGTTCAACATTCAATTTGGAATGAACTTGACATTAGTTGCAATCAATTTGGTTTATATTTTGATTTGACCCAATTTGGTTTTAGGTCAATTTGGGTGAACTTGGGTCAAGACCAATTGGGTTTGGTTGGACTCAATTCAAGGTCAAGTCATATTCAAATATTGATTTTGATTTGGTATGAATCATTAGTTTCAATGGATTTGGCTTAGGTTGCAAGTTGGCTAGTTCGGGTTCATATGGTTAAGGAGTTGACTTGGTCAAATGAACAAGTTGACTTAGTTTGACCCTATTTGTGACAATTGATAAACATAGAGTGATCAACAATTATGATGGGAGATTTTTATGGGCTTGGTTCAATCCAATTTGGGTTGGATTAAAACTTATTTCAAATAGGGAAAATTGGCCACTTTGGGTCAAGTGGACCAATTTGGTTTAGTTGGCTTGATTTGGGGTTGAGTTTGATACACTTAGCACATGCATTTCTTATGGATTTATGACTAGCATCATAACACATATTATTATTCATTTATAAGATTTTGAAAAATACATTTAGATTTAATAGTGATAATAGCCACGTATATATTAAATTAAATCAACACATGAACTTACATAAAGAAAATCTATTTTATTTTACATTTTCAAAATGGATGCATGAATTCAAATGACATACCAAATTTAACATGATTGTGAAGAAGACAATCAAATATAATCATGTTATCATTCAACCAAACTAGTTCTTAAGGACAATCAAATCAAATAAGATTATTTATATCAAACCAAAGCTTTTTTATTAATTAAGTTTTGGATTTGATTTGATTTAAAGGGGAGAAGAGAAATCATCACTTGCTGTTTTAAACCAATTACCACATTAGTGATTTAATTTAATTTAAGCAAATGTAATTAAGTTGACTTTATGGGTTAATTAAGTTGAACCCTTAATTAGATGAATTAATTACCCTTACCAATGTCACCTTAAAGTAATTACCTAAATAATTATTAGCCAACATGATATGCATAAAAAATAAACTTGCATTAATCATAGGAAATAATTTTTGATTAACAATGATTAATTAAGAGTCTTAATTATTACTATTTTGGTTCCACACACATATTACCTTCATTTCTATAAACTCCTTTAGGTTATTAAAAACCTAAAGATCTACCCCATTAAACTCCTTTTTTACAATTCATGGGATTAATTAATCATTAATTTACTTAAAAGAGTAGTTAATGTTTAATTAGTCAATTTTCTTAATTAAGTGAGCAATAAATCCCAAGAAAATCATGGCAGGCATTGGTCATCCCATTAAATTAACTCACAAATTTTAGGATTAATTGCTCAAGTAATTAAAAAGAAATTAAGCTAATTAATTTTGTAATTAAACCTTAACTATTATTCAAAATTAGTTAAGATAATTTTTAATTAATTCTTCTCTAAAATACTTTTAGAATGAGTATTTATTTGCATTGTTTTATTTCTCTATGATTTTTTATGATTTTTAGTAGTTTCATCCATTAAAAATGATTAATTAAGCCTAATAAAAGCTTAATCTATTGGCTATGACGGTGATGCGGGCATGTCCACATATGGCACACTGCTGCACTTTTATGGCGTCGTGAGATTGGCTACTTAAATCTTATCCAACTCAGCGCTTACGTGATGGCGGTGGATGCCCTTTCTCATCTGTTGTCCAATCTATGATCGGATGGCTATGATTAATTTGATAACTTAATAAGATTAAATCAGATCGATCTAGCAATTTTAATCATAATTATCCATTTTGATCATGCAAAATTGATGGTGCTTGATCTAACGCCATTGGTCGATGAGCTTTCCTCGGATCAACTCAAATTCCACACCTTCATGATATCGTCGGAGAGGATCCAATTGTCAAGATCAATGTAAGTTTTCTTCAAAATCTCAACCCATTTTGGCTAAGGTTCCATTTTGGAAGCATACCTCAGGAGCTAAAACCGGCGGCTCACAATTGAAGCTTCATCTATTATTCACTCAGAAGGACACAAACTGACAATTTGGAGAATGACCTTGATCGAAGTCCCACCTCTGGTGCACGGGAAGCTTGGGAGATGCTTCGTTCTTGCTCGACGTGGCCTAATGATGGTGTGTGCAAAGTAAATTTGAGTTTTATAGAGAAATGGGAAAGCTAGGTCAAAAATGGGAATGTCCTATTTTGGGACTGATGGGAATGGCATTTTTTGATCAAGGAATGAGCTTGGGAGCTTAGGAAATAGCTCTAGCAGCTCATCTTGTGTAGCTAGGGCTCTGAGAAATAATTTTTGTGTGTGTTTGAGTGGAAAGGATGGGGTGTATACCCCCTTTCATATTGATTGGACGTGGGATCGGGTTTGGAATCTAAATGACATTCGACCATCTCAAGGAGTCGTGGGTGGCAGGGAGGAGGTGAGTTGGCAAGGTTGGTTGAAGGTTTGGAGGTGGTACGCCAAGGAGGAATCATGGGTGTCTTATGTGTTTCAAATGCTCCAATGGGGAGGGTGATTTAACCTCCCATGGTCAACCACCCTTGGTAGGTTGGGTGTCTGTACCTCTGGTGGACCATTGGGAGATTACCAAGTGGCCAATGAATGGAAATGACCACTTACATGGGTGATTTGTCTCATGTGATGCCCTTGACCCAAAGGTACAATGATCATTTGGCATGAGATTTGTTTTAGGAAGATTTTAAATGAGCTAAAAGTGGGTTAGCAAAAATTTCAAGTCAATTGGAGTTGATTTGGTTAGGTTTGGCTCAATTTGGCTCATTTAGGTCAAATTAGGTTAGGTTGGGTCAAGTTGAGCAATTGGTCAAATTTGGTCAAACTAAGGGTTAGGTTAAGTTCATATGATCATTTAGGATGTTTGGTTGGTTTGGTTTAGCTTGTCTTAGATTTAATTTTGGCTCATTTGAATTCATTTGGGTCAAATGGGTTAAGTTGACCAATTTGATTAAATTATCCAAATTAGCCTGGGTTGGGTGTTGGTTGGAGTTTAGTGGACTAATTGAAGATGATTTTAACCTTTGGTTTAAATTAATTTGATTGGTTTTGATTTAGGTCAATTGCTAAAGATCAGAGGTTCAATTGGTAACCATGGCTTTGGTAAAATTCAACAATCAATTTGGAATGAACTTGAACCATTGGTTGCAATCAATTTGGTTTATATTTTGATTTGACCCAATTTGGTCTTTTATGTCAATTTGGGTCAACTTGGGTTAAGAGGGCCAATTGGGCTTGGTTTGACTCAGTTAAAGGTAAAGTCATATTCAAATATTGATTTTGATTTGGTATGAATCATTAGTTTCAAGGGATTTGGCTTAGGTTGTAATTTGGCTAGGTTTGGATTCATATGGGTTAAGTGTTTGACTTGGTTTGACCCAATTTGTGACAATTGATCAACCTAGAGTGATCAAAAATCATGATGAGAGGTTTTGATGGGTTTAGTTCAATCCAATTTGGGTAGGACTATTAGAAATTGGCTCAGATAGGTAAAATTGGCCACTTTGGGTAAAGTGGGGATTTTAGTTGGCTTGATTTTGGGTTGAGTTTGATTTAGTTAAGTTTATATATGGATTTAGGATTGATAAATGTTTAGTACAGCTTGGGTTTAAATGGGTTTTGGTTAATTTGAACATTTCAAGTCAAAAGGGTTAAGTTGGGTTTGACTTGGGTTGATTTTAGTTTGGCTTGATTATTATATATTTCATTTATATTTATGAATATAGTTGAAGGTATGATTGATTCTTGAGAAAATAAATTGAATTTGGGTTTTGGAATGATGGAATTTGGCTAAGTCCATGGAGTTTGGGCATGTGGCTTAGGTTTGGATTTTGATTTGGTTTGATTTAGTTTAAATGATTTAAATGTATATTTCATTTAAATTTGTGAAGATTATTTAAAATATGATTGATTTGTGTGAAAATCAATTTAGTTTGACTTGATTTGGATTAATATTTGGCTAAGTCCATGAGATAGGTCGTATGGCTTAGGAAGGGTTTTGATTTAATTTGATTTAGTTTGATTTAGTTTTAACCATTTGAATGTAGTTTTGATCATTCTCATATCATCTGTCCAATCCTTGCACCAATAATGAAGTTTAATATAAGGCTCGATTGCTGCAGTTAGTCATTACTCTAAGCATAGAACATCAACATCTTTGGGGATTAACTAGTTATCAACCAAATCGTTGAGTCCTATAAAGTTATAATGCCCAAACTTAATCATTACCACAAGTACACCATGGAGTTTTTGGCCCAAATCCTAGAGGTTACCATTTATAAGATTCCTCGAGGAGAGAACGTCGTAGAATATGCTTTAGCCAAGCTTGCCAAGGAGTTGACATGTCCGAAGGCTGAGTCCATATCAATATAGGTCCAAAATAGACAAGTATTATCTCTTTTTGATATTGAACTCATCAAAAAGTACTCTCTTAAGAAGGAGGTTTCCATTGCAAAGAAGGACGAGGAGTTAGATTAGAGGCAACCATCCATGGATTACCTAAATAAAAGAAAACTACCTCAAGAGAAGTTCCAAGCCCATCAGATGAAGCAGAGAGCACTTTCCTATAAGCTTGTGGATGGTTTCTAATGTCAATGGTCTTTTGATCATATGTGGTTATGTTATCTATACAAGCATGAAGCCCATAAGATCTTGACCGAGGTACACTTAGGATTATGTGGAGCCAACCAATCTGGTCCGAAGATGAATGCCAAGATCAAGAGACAAGGATACTAGTAGCCATCGATGATCAAAGATTGCATGGATACAGCTAGGCGATGCCACCAATGGCAAATACACATTATGGTCCTACACCACCTAACATTCTACATCTACATTGGCCTCATGGCCATTTGAGTGGGGTACCAACATAGTGGGTTGATTGATCCTCCTTCTTCTAAGGGTCATGATTCATCTTAGTTGTTCGATTACTTTTCCAAATGGGCAAAGGTGATTTTAGAGAGGTCATAGCATGTGCTCGGTGTTTTGAACCATATTGTATATAGGTTCGGAGTGCCTTGATAAATTATATATGATAATATTATTGCATTCAAGAGCACCGAGATCAATAACTTTTCCCAGAGACATAGCATATACTGGAGATATTCTACCATCAACTACATGAGTGCAAATGGCTTAGCAAAAGCCTTCAATAAAACACTCATCCAAATACTGAAGAAGACACTCAATAATAATAAGTAATAGTGGCATGAGTAGTTAGTTGAAGTCTTGAGGGCCTCACCACAGATATAGAATCTCGATTCTCTTTTCTCCTTAGTGTATGGGTTTGGTGATCTACCATTAGAAGTCCAACTCCCATCACTAAATATAGCTTTGGGTAGCAAGATCACAATAGAGCAGAATGCCAAGTTATGGTTAGAAGAGCTCGAAGGTTTGGAGGAGAGACACCAACGGGCATTGTAAAACCTTAAGTGGTACAATGAAAAAATAATTCAGGCTCACAACAAGTTGGTCCATCCTAGAGCTTTTTAAGTAGGAGAGGTTATTTTAGTTCTAAGGAGACTGATTGTCGCCTATCGTAAGATGGAAGGCAAGTTTGAACCCACTTAGGAAGGCCTTTTTTTCCATAGAAAAGGCCTACCAAGAATGATCTTATCAGCTTATTAATCATAAGGGAGAGCACCCAAAGCTTCCAATCAAAGGGTTCCACTTAAATAAATATTATAAATCATGTTTGAAAAAAATTATGATAAATGAAAATTCAATTTTTAATTCAATCTCTTCCACGTGTGTTTAGGGTAGGTGTAAGGAACTCGAGTGGCATCCTATCCTTCATCGACACAACACAAACATAAATGACACAAACATATAAAATAAACACATATCTTTTTATCTCCTAGTTGAGATAATGTCCTAACACACTCACCCGATGCTTTCTAGGTCGGTGACTTGCTACCTACTAGTGTGTCACCCTAGTGGTCTTTTACTTTGGAGGATGTAAGTCTATGCTTTCCTTCCTTACTTGGCCAACCTTTGCTTAATGGTAGGCCTTCTTGCATGGTTGGTAAGCTAACTCATGTTGGCTTTATTTAAAAGGATGTGGGTCTGCTACACTTTCTTCTCAGATTAGCCTTCCTGCACTGATTGATTCGAGTATATTTGAGGTTTAGGTTAATTCCCCTAGTGGCTCCTTCCCTCTTGACTACTTCAAGTCAGGTCGGTCCTTCCTTGGGGCTCCGCTAGTCTCCCCAGGTCGGATAACATATGTCCACAATGATGGACTATCCCTATGATCAAATCCACTTAGAAAGTTATAAACCTACACATTTTCTTTCTAGATTGATCGATGCACATCGATGGGCACCTTTGGTTGGTTGGTTCTCACTATGCTGACAGATACACCTTAGCTTTGTTGGTTCTCTCACCTAAGGATACACCACTCTTCGTAAATGTAAGTCTGCTACAATTTCTCCTTGAGTTGGCGACCATACACCTTAGGATAAGGCCCCTAGCAGCACCTCATTTGTGGGCACTATATTTGGATCACATCCTTTGTGACCCCATTTAGACACTACTTGGGTTACTATTGGATTGGACAGTTCCTCTTTCCTATTAACCACCCTTGTGGTTGGAGAATCCATCCTGTGGATGTGCAGATTCTCCTTTGGTCTACTAAATCTGAGATAGGTTAAGGCTAACATAGCCCTTCTCGTGTGGTCCCTCACACAAAAGGATCTATGCAAACATACAAACAAAATATATATTCACATGGATTAGGACACCCTAGTGGTACCTTCCAAGCAGACATCTTATCTTTAGAAATGTTAGCAAAACTCCCTAGAATCGCTACTCTTGAGTTGATATAAGTCCCAGCGACATTCACTCAGTAGTCTCCCTATGTCGGTTATTTATTGTGCTACCAACAGGTCACCCAGTGGTTGTTCCACTTTAGAAGATGTAAGTGCCTACGCCTTCTTCCCATCACAACCATTGCACATCAAAAGGCAACCCCTTAGGTTGGCTAGTTCTACCCCACGGCCAGTAGTCTATCCCTTTGGATTTTTAAATTAGAGAGAGGATAATTCTGATATAGCCTCTTCTCAGTGGGTACATCACACACCGACATGGTCCATAAATTAAATCTATCAAATTGACCAAGCTAACATCCCTAGCAGATATGCCCTCAATTTGAAATCAAACTAAACTAAATAAACCATATCAAATCAAATGAAACTAAGATAAAATTAATCTTGACTACTTTTGAGTTGACATAAGTCCCCAGCGGCATTCACTCAGTAGTCACCGTAGCTCAAGATCAATTTGTTGTGCATCCAACAGGTCACGCCAGCAGTTATTCCTCACTTTGAAAGATGTAAGTCTTCTAAGCCTTCTTCCTAGCACAACCATTTCCCACTGAAAGGCAACCCCTTAGGTTGGCTAGATCAACCCCATAGCTGGCAGACTATTCCTTTGGATTGTAAACGAGGTAGGACAAGCGATATAGCTTCTTAGTGGGCCCATTTACATAGTCCATAAATTAACATTAAATTAAACCCAATATGATTTTCTAATGGAGTTAAATCACACCATTCTCCCAAAGCCTAAATCATATATAAATAAGTCAAGCAAATAAATCAAATTCAAAACCAACCTCCCTAGTGGATCCTAATTAAACCAACTCCCCTAGTAGAGTCTAAATCCAAGAAATCCAACCAAAATCTTATTCCCAACTGATACATCCCCAAAATAATCTATGAAATCAAACTCAAATCCCAATCCCTAGCGGATAGCCTGAACCTGTTTCTCTAGTGGAAGGTTCATATACCCAATCGCTAGTGGACTCGAGCCCATATCTCTAGCAGATGTGCCTCCACATCAATTAAACCAAAACAAATTAAAGTCAATTTGATCTTAATCTATGGTGGATTATAGATTCTTATCCCTAGCAGATCTTCTTTCCATAAATCATATAATCAAATCAAATTCAAACCTTATCCTCAGCAGATTTTCTTCATATATGCCCTCGACATAAATCACTTACATGTCATGTCCAATGCATGTGTGATTTCCTAGTGGATCTCCCTCCATGTCCTTGACATGGAATTCTCATCAAATTTTATTTCTTCTCTTATGAACACCTTTAATACTTCAACCAAGAGCTAAATAATGTATTTGTTCAAATTACATCATCTTAACATTGTAATTAACATTTTATGATTTGTGATGGTGCAAGCTCAAACTAACTATACAATATCATGCTAAACATATTATAGTGTGAATTAACACACTATATTATATTATAATTTGCTATAATATAATATATTGTCTAACATTACACCTCATTAAAATCACTTAAAAGGAACAAATAATAAAATTTTCTTAAAATATGAATAATGTTCATTTTGGATGTAAAATTGTTATTTTTATATTAGAAATGGTACAAAATAATATAATTTCTATGTTGCTTCTTGGCGTGTGCCATGAATTTGGCCAAATTCTTTCATATCATCCTTCAAATTAATATTTTTGTGAGTTTTGACCCAATGTATTATAACAAAAGTAAAACATTCTAAACTATACAATAACATTTAGTAACACATCACCACATTTATATATGTGAAGTTATATTGTTATGTACATTATATTTTAATATGCTTTCATATAATATATTATCTTACATTACACCTTAACATAAATCACTTATAGCAAAAAATTTAAAAAATTGGTTGAAAAATGAATATTTATTTTGGATGCAAAATTCCATTCAGTTGATTAAATGACACCCCCATAGCACAACCCCAATGATGTTCCCTAAAGCTTACCTTAAATTTATCCAAATTCCATCATCTCAACCTTTAAATCAGTATTTTTATGAATTATACTAGTTCAAACTCTACTACATCATACTATAACCAACTAAAATATGCTAAACAACAAGTAGTATTACACTAGTATGATATAATGCATGATGCTACTATGTTATCCTATTATAATACACTATAACATATTATATTTTATTATATACCATATCATATCACAAGGGATTTCTTAATATAAAAATAATAAAATTAGTCTAAATAATAAAAAACTAAATATTTTAGTCGTATTACTTACATATTTTAAATTTAAATAATATATTATGATACCATGCTCTACCCATTATGAATTTGGCCAAATTCCACCATTTTAAAGCCTAAATAAACATTTAATAAATAATGCTAGTGTAGGCACGACTGCATGATTATAAAATACAAAAAGAACTTAAAATGCGGAGAGCAATGTATTATGATATTTGATGTTATGCTATGCTTCAACATATAATATTTATTTTGAACATACAATCTTACTTTTTGGACAACAAGTGGCGTAGCACACCTTTGGTACTACAACCTAATTCCCACTTCAAAATAACAAATTTTATCATCTGATTTATTAAATTAATATTTTATATTAATATATTATAGGGCACAATATCATAATATACTAAAACTTATCAAAACATCTTATAACATCCAAAAACACATCACTACATGCTCAAATATATGATGCTACATTATATTATATTATATGGTTTTATAATATGATTTTGGGTTAGGGTTTAGGGTATTCAAATCTCTAATAGTCAAAGGAAAGTCTATTGAAGACATTTTCTTTAGCTACCACAACTATGTTAGGATTAGGCCATTCTTTAGATCTACTCATAATGATATCTTTATTCAAGGTTTTGGGTTTAGGGTTATTTTAGGGTTTGGGGTTTAGGGTTTAATGTTTGGAGTTGTAGATCTTAGGGTTTATGGTTTTGGGTTTTGGGCTTTAGGGTTTAGGGTTTAAGAATTAGGGTTTTAGGGTTTAAGGTTTAGGGCTTAGGGTTTATGGTTTAGGGTTTAAGATTTTAGATTTTAGGGTTTAGGGTTTAGGGTTTAGAGTTTAGGGTTTAAGGGTTTTAGGGTTTAGGGTTTAGGGTTATAGGTTTGGGGTGTAAAGTTTAAGGTTAGTTTGATGGTTTAGGGTTTAGGGTTTATGGTTCAAGATTTAGGATTAAAGGTTTTTTTTAAATTAAGTAAACTGGTAGGTTTATGTTTATTTAGTTATTTTTTATTTATTTGAGTTTAGTTTATTTTTTTATTTAGTTTAGTTTATTTATTTTAGGTTTATTTATTTTAGTTTAGGTTTTTTTTAGTTTATTTTTTAAGTTTAGGTTTAGGTTTATGTTTATTTTTTGTCTAGTTTTATTTTTATATTATTTTTTAGGTTTAGGATTAATTTTTTATTTTTAGGTTTTGGTTTTAAGTTTTTATTTTTGTTTTATTTTTAAGTTTTATTTTTTAGTTTATGTTTAGGTTTATTTTTTTAGTTTATTTTATTTTATTTACATTAGTGTTTAGGTTTAGTTTATTTTAAGTTTAGGTTTCAGTTTTCTTTATTTTAGTTTAGGTTTAGGTTTATTTTATTTTGTTTAATTTAGGTTTAGGTTTTTTTTCAGTTTAGGGTTTAGGTTTTATTTTTTATTTATTTTTAGGTTTAGTTATCTATTTAGTTTTTATTTTATTTTACTTTAGGTTTATTTTATTTAAATTTTATGTTTAGTTTTTATTTTATTTAGGTTTTTTATTTTTTATTTATTTTTAATTTAGTTTAGGTTTTTATTTATTTTATTCTAGTTTAATTTTTATTTTTTTATTTATCTTATTTTTATGTTTAGGTTTAGGTGTAGGTTTATGTTTAGGTTTAGGTTTCAATTTTGGTTTTTATTTTATTTTATTTTTATTTTATTTTATTTAGGTTTTGGTTTTTTATATTTATTTTATTTTTAGGTTTTATTTAGTTTAGGTTTATGTTTTTAAGTTTTTCGGGTTTAAGGTTTAGAGTTTGGGGTTTAGAATTTAGGGTTTAGGATCTAGGGTTTGTGGTTTAGGGTTTAGGGTTTATTGTTTAGGCTTTAGGGTTTAGGTTTAGTTTAGGGTTTGTGGTTTAGGGTTTAGTATTTTTAGGTTTAGAGTTTAGTGTTTAGGGTTTAGAGTGAGTTTAGGGTTTAGGGTTTAGTGTTAGTTTAGGGTTTAGGTTTAGGGTTTTAGGGTTTAGGGTTGGGGTTAGGGTTTAGGGTTTAGGGTTTACAGTTTAGGGTTTAAGGTTAGTGTAGGGTTTAGGGTTTTTTAGGGTTTAGGGTTTAGAGTTTAGGGTTGTAGGTTTTAGGTTGTAAGTTCTGGGTTGTAGGTTTACTGTTTAAAGTTTAGGATTTTTTTTAAAATTAAGAAAACAGGTTGGTTTAGGTATTATTAGTTTATTTTTAATTTATTTTATTTTATTTTATTTTTTCTTTTTATTTAGGTTTATTTTTTATTTTTATTTAGTTTAGTTTACTTATTTTATGTTTATTTATTTTAGTTTAGGTTTGTTATTTTTTTTAGGTTTATTTTATTTTTTGGTTTTTTATTTTTGTTTAGGTTGATTTTTTTAGGTTTAAGTTTATGTTTATTTTTTGTTTATTTTAATTTTTATTTTATTTTATAGGTTTAGGTTTTATTTTTTTATTTTTAGGTTTAGGTTTATGTATTTTATTTTATTTTATTAAGTTTTTTATTTTTTGGTTTATTTTATTTTTTAGTTTAGTTTAGGTTTTTATTTATTTTATTTTAGTTTTACGTTTAAATTTAGGTATAGGTTTATGTTTAGGTATAGGTTTTAATTTATGTTTTTATTTTATTTTATTTTTTTATTTTATTTAGGTTTAGGTTTTTTAATTTATTTTATTTTTAGGTTTTATTTGGTTTAAATTTATGTTTTTAGGCTTTTAGGGTTTAGAGTTTAGGGTTTATGGTTTATTGTTTAGTTTTGGGGGTTTTGGGTTTTGGTTTAGGGTTGTAGGTTTTAGGGTTTAGGGTTTAGGGTTTAGGGTTTAGGATTTAGGGTTTAAGGTTTAAGGTTTAGGGTTTTAAGGTTAATTAGGGTTTAGGTTTTTAGGTTTAGGATTGAGGCTTTAGGGTTTACGGTTTAGGGTTAGGGGTTTTTATTTTATTTTTTATTTTAATTTTTAATTTATTTTTTAATTTATTTTAGATTAATTAAACTGGTAGGTTTAGGTTTACTTAGTTTATCTAGTTTATTTTATTTTATTTTATTTTAGTTTATTTTTTATTTTTATTTAGGTTTAGTTTTATTTTTATTTAGTTTAGGTTGTTTATTTTAGGTTTATTTATATTAGTTTAGGTTTTTTATTTTAATTTATTTTTTAAGTTTAGGTTTAGGTTTAGGTTTTAGTTTTTTATTTTTATGTTTAGGTTTTTAATTTATTTTTTTAAGCTTAGGCTTTAAGTTTATTTTTAGGCTTTATTTTTTAGTTTAGGTTTAGGTTTTATTTTTGTTTATTTTATTTTATTTAGGCTTAGGTTTAGGTTTAGGTTTTATTTATTTTAGTTTAGTTCATTTTAGTTTAAGTTTAGGTTTATTTTATTTTTTATTTTAGGTTTAGGTTTTTTTTGGGATGTTCATAGGAAGCTAACGTTATGTGGGAAAAAATATCAAGTGCTATTAAACAAGTTGCTAAAGATGTGCTTGGCGAATCAAAAGGAAAAGCTTCTTTTAATAAGAATAGTTGGTGGTGGAGTCAGAGTGTGCAAGAAAAGATAAGAAATAAGAAGCATTGTTATAAAACTTGGTTTAGATGTAAAACTTCAGAATTGGAAAAGATATAAAATGGCACAGTAGAGATTCTAAGAAAGCAATATATGATGAAAAAATTAGCTTTTAATGATTTATACAATAGATTAGATACCAAAGAAGGTGAAAGATGTATGTATAAGTAGCCAACAAAGAGATAGGAGAAGTAAAGACATAGTTCAAGTGAGGAGTATTAAGGATGAAAATAATAAAGTACTTTTCTTAGAAAAATATATTGAAAATAGGTGGATGAGGTATTTTAATAAACTTTTCAATGAAGGATCTGAAAGTACGATTGATTTTAGCAACCTTAATACCCTAAACAAAAATAGAGAATTTCATTTTATCGTCATTATTAGTAAATGAAGTTAGTGAAGCTTTAAAGAAAATGAAAATGTGGAAAAGCGAGGACGGATAATATTCCAATAGAAGTGTGGAAATGTTTAGGAGATCAAGGAATTTCTTGGCTTACAAATCTTTTTAATGTTATTTTAAAGACTAAAAGATGCGGATGAGTGGAGAAAGAGTTTGTGGTTCCTATATTTAAGAATAAAGGTGATGCACAAGAGTGTGCAAATTTAGAGGAATTAAGTTAATGTGCCATACATTAAAATTATGGGAGAGGTAATTGAGCATAGGTTACGATGTGATACGAAGTTTCTCACAATCAGTTTGGTTTCATGCCAGGTAGATCTACTATGGATGCTATACATGTGTTAAGAGGTTTGATGGAGAAGCATAGAGAAAATAAGAAGGATCTACATATGATATTTATTGATTTAGATAAAGCTTATGATAAAGTCTCAAGAGATGTTCTTTGGAGAGTTCTAGAACAGAAAGAAGTTAATGTTGGTTATATTCAAGTCATTAAGGATATGTATACTAGAGTTGTCACTTGTGTCCAAACATAAGGAGGATTGACAAAATATTTTCCTATTTTAGTTGGATTACATCAAGAATCAACATTAAGCCCTTATCTTTTTACTTTAGTTAGGGATGTTCTTACGAGGCATTTACAAGAAGATGTACCTTGGTGTATGCTTTTTGCTGATGACATTCTTCTTGTTGATAAGACTAGAGGAGTCCAAACGAAACTTGAATTATGGAGGTCAACTTTAGAGTCTAAAGGTTTTCGTTTAAGCAGCTCTAAAATTGAATATATGGAGTGTAATTTTAGTTGTAGAAGTTTTAGTGGTAGTGTTGTGACTTTAGGTGATCAAGTCATTAATAAGAGTGAGCGATTCAGATATTTAGGCTCTATTGTTCTAAATGATGGTGAAATAGATGGAGATATTATTAGTAGAATTCAAGTTGGATGGTTGAAGAGGAGGAATGCATTATGTGATAGAAAAGTTCCACTTAAACTTAAGGGAATATTTTATAAGATGGTGGTAAGACCGCAATGACTTATGGTGCGAAATATTGGCCAATAAAGAGAAACATAAGACTAAGTTAAGTTTTACGAGATGAGGATGGTCGTGGATGAGTGGCTTTACCCTTAGAGATAGAATGCAAAATGAGTATGTTGGAAAAAGTTGGAGTAGCTCAGTGGTAGATAAGATTAGGGAGCCACCTTAGATGGTTTGGCCACATAAAGCGTTTATGACCGATTAGGAGAGTAGATGCATTAGATTTGCCTTATGTTAAGAAAGGTAGAGGTAGACCTAAAAAGACTTGGTTAAGATGTATAAAAAATGATCTTAGTATACTTGAATTAAATTAGAATTTGACACATAATAGGACATAATGGAGATAAAGGATTCATGTAGCCGACCCCACCTAGTGGGATTAAGGCTTGTTGTTGTTGTTGTTGTTGTTCAGGTTTTTTTTTTCAGTTTAGGGTTTAGGTTTTATTGTTTATTTTTTTGGGTTTTATTTTTAGGTATATTTTTAGGTTTAAGTTTTTATTCAATCCTTATTTTATTTTATTTTAGGTTTATTTTACTTTTATTTTATGTTTACTTTTTATTTGTTTAGTTTAGTTTAGGTTTTTATTTTATTTTTACTTTAGTTTAGTTTTAATTTTTTATTTTATTTTATTTTTTAAGTTTAGGTTTAAGTATAGGTTTTAGTTAAGGTTCTTATTTTATTTTATTTTTGTATTTTATTTTGGTTCAGGAATTTTTATTTATTTGTTTTTAAGTTTTATTTAGTTTAGCATTAGATTTTTAGCTTTTTAGGGTTTAGTGTTTAGGGTTTAGGGTTTAGGTTTTAGGGTTTAGGGTTTAGGGTTTAGCATTTAGGGTTTAGGGTTTTTATGGTTTAGAATTTAGGGTTGAGAGTTTATGTTTTAGGTATATGGTTCAAGTTTTACTCAAGGGTTTAGAGTTTTTCATATTTTTTTAAATTTAATAGAGAATAGATTCAGATTCGACATTTATTCTTTTTGATTTCATCAACCAATTAACACACCAAGTTTTCTAAGACACAAATGACAACATAAATATAAAATAAGCACACATAGAGCAAAACCAAAGACACCATTCCATAAGAAGTAGATCAGATCGGTCGTTCCTCAGTTTCTCCAGTTCCCATCAGAATCACCATGGCCTCTCGAGTAGCAAGATCCACCATCATATCCCTAATCTCTCACTCCGCCATGACCACGACTGTAACCTCCGTCGCTCCTCCCGTCTCCATTACCAGCACTACTCCGACCACCACTTCCAAAATCCATCAGCACCTCCAGTACCCCCACCACCACTAGAAAAATCAACACCTTCATCTTTGCCTTCACTGCCAGATCTAGACTGAGCCTAGTTGATGGTGATTTTCTTGATGTCAAGGTTCATCCCATTCTTAGGGTTTAGGTTTAGGTTTAGGTTTATTAGGTTTTAGGGTTTATGTTTATTTTTTAATTTATTTAGTCACTTTAGGATTAGGTTTATGCTTTAAGTTTAAGGTTTAGGGTTTATGATTAGGGTTTAGGGTTTAAGGTTTAGTGTTTAGGGTTTAGGGTTTAGGGTTTAGGGTTTCAGGATTTTAGGGATTATGCTAACTGGATTTAGGGTTTAGGGTTAGCATTTAGGGTTTAGGGTTTAGGGTTAAGGGTTTATGATTTTTTAGGGTTTAGGTTTTAAGGTTATTTAGGGTTTAAGGTTAAGGGTCTAGGATGTTTTAGGGTTTAGGGTTTAGTGTTTAGGGTTAGTTTTAGGGTTTAGGGTTTAACATTTAGGGTTTAGGGCTTAGGGTTTTTTTAATTAAGTAAACTAGTAAGTTTAGGTTTATTTAGTTTATTTTTTATTTAGTTTAGTTTATTTTATTTTTTTGTTTTTAGTTAGGTTTATGTTTATTTTTATTTAGTTTATTTACTTTAGTTTTATTTATTTTAGTTTAATTTTATATTTTAGTTTATTTTTAAGGTTTAGGTTTATATTTTAGTTGAGTTTTGTTTTTTTTTTAATTTTTAGTTTTAGGTTTTATTTTTTATTTTTAGATTTAGGTTTAGGTTTTTATTTTATTTTTTTAGGTTTAGATTTTAGGTTTTTATTTTAGGTTTATTTTTAGATTTTTTTTTAGTTTAGGTTTAGGTTTATTTTATTTTATTTAGTTTAGGGGTTAGGTTTAGTCTATTTTAGGTTTATGTTTATGTTTTATTTTTTTTTTAGTTTAGGTTTAGATTTATTTTATTTTCTTTATTTTATTTTTATTTTAGGTTTAGGTTTTTTTATTTTAGGGTTTAACTTTTATTTTTTATATATTTTTAGGTTTATTTTTTAAGTTTAGGATTTTATTTTTATTTAGTTTAGGTCTATTTTTTGTTTAGTTTTTTTATTTACTTTTCTATATTCATAGGTTTATTTTATTTTTTAGTTTTGTCTAGGTTTTTATTTATTTTATTTTAGTTTATTTTAATTAGTTTATTTTATTTTATTTTTATGTTTAGGTTTAGGTTTTAGTTTAGGATTTAATTTTTTTTAATTTTTATTTATTTAAGTTTAGGTTTTTTTATTTATTTTATTTTTAGGTTTTATTTATTTTAGGTTTAGGTTTTATGTTTTTAAGGTTTACGATTTAGGGTTTACGGTTCAGGGTTAGGGTTTAATAGTTAGGGTTTAGTGTTTAGGCTTTAGGGTTTAGGGTTTTTATGGTTTAGGGTTTGGGGTTTTGGTTTAGCTTAATGTTTGGGGTAAGTTTAGGGTTTGGGGTTTTAGGTTTAAGGTTTAGGCTTTAAGGTTTAGGGTTTTTAGGGTTTAGTGTTAGTTTAGGGTTTAAGGTTTTGGGTTTTAGGGTTTTTATTTTTGGGTTTAGGGTTTATGGTTAATTTAGGGTTTAGGGTTTTGGGTTAGTTTATGGTTTAGTGTTTATGGTTTAAGATTTAGACTTTAGGGTTTTGGGTTTTTAGGGTTTAGGGTTTAGGGTTAGTTTAGGGTTTTAGGTTTTCGAGTTTAGGGTTTTGGGTTTTATGGTTTAGGGTTAAGGGTTTAGGTTTTAGGGTATTCAGGGTTTAGTATTCAGGGTATATAAGGTTTAGGGTTTAGGGTTCAGGGTTTGGGGTTAAGGTTTAAGTTTAGGGTTAAGGTTTATGTTTTAGGGTTTAGGGTTTAGGGTTACTTTAGGGTTTAGGATTTGGAGTTTTTTAGGGTTTAGGGCTTAAGGTTTAGTTTATGGTTTAGGTTTTAGGGTTTAAGATTCAGGGTTTAATTTTAGGTTTTGGGTTTAGGGTTTAGGGTAGTAGGTTTAAGTGTTAGAGTTTATGGTTTATGGTTAGTATTAGGGTTTAGGATTTACGGTTAAGATTTTTTTATTTATTTTATTCACTTTTTTAAATTAAGTAAACTAGTAGGCTTAGGTTTATTTAGTTTAGTTTTTATTTATTTTAGTTTATTTTATTTTCTATTTGGATTTAAGTTTATTTTATTTTATTTAGTTTAATTTATTTATTTTAGTTTATGATTTTTAGTTTAATTTTTTTTATTTAGGTTTAGGTTTAGGTTTATTTTTTTAGTTTAGTTTTATTTTTATTTTGTTTTTTAGGTTTAGGTTTTATTTTTTAATTTTAGGTTTAAGTTTAGGTTTTTATTTTAGGTTTATTTTTTAGGTTTTATTTTTTAGTTTAGGTTTCAGTTTATTTTTAGTTTATGTTATTTTATTCAGTTTAGGTTTAGGTTTATGTTTAGTTTATTTTAGGTATACTTTATTTTTTATATTAGGTTTTCGTTTCTCTTTTAGTTTAAGGTTTCAGTTTAATTTTTTATTTATTTTTAAGATTTATTTTTTATGTTTATTGCTTAGGTTTATGTTTTTATTTAGTTTTAAATTTATTTTATTTTAAGTTTATTTTATTTTTTAATTTAGGTTTAGTTTTTATTTTATTTAAGTATTTTAGTTTAGTTTAGGTTTTTATTTATTTTATTTTAGCTTAGTTTTTATTTTTTATTATATTTTTTCAAGTTTAGGTTTAGGTTTTAGTTTATGTTCTTATGTTATTTTATATTTTTATTTTATTTTGGATTAAGGTTTATGGTTTAGGGTTTAGGGTTGATGTTTCAGGTTTTTTTTTTGGGTTTAGCATTTAGGGTTTAAGTTTTAGGGTTTAGTGTTTAGGATTTAAGGTTTAGGGTTTAGAGTTTTGGGTTTTTAGGGTAGGGTTTATGGTTTAGTTTTAGGTTTAGGGTTCATGTTTTAGTTTAAGGTTTAGGGTTTTGGGTTTAGGGATAGGCTTTTATTTTAGTTCATTTTTTAGGTTTAGGTTTAGGTTTATGTTTATTTTTTTAGTTTTGTTTTATATTTACTTTATTTTATAGGTTTTGTTTATATTTTTTTAGGTTTAGGATTATGTTTTTTTTGTTTTTTTAGGTTTAGCTTTTAGGTTTTTATTTAAGGTTTTATTCTTTAATTTATGTTTAGGTTTATTTTTAGTTTATTTTATTTTATTTAGTTTAGGGTCTAAGTTTAGTTCATTTTATGTTTAGGTTTAGGTTTTATTTATTTTAATTTAGTTTATTTTAGTTTAGGTTTAGGTTTATTTTATTTTGTTTATTTTATTTTTTATTTTAGGTTTAATTTTTTTTCTTTTTAGTATAGAGTTTAGGTTTTATTTTTTATTTATTTTTTGTTTTTATTTTTAGATTTATTTTTTAATTTAATGTTTTTATTTAATTTTTATTTTATTTTATTTAAGGTTTATTTTATTTTTATTTTTTGGTTAGTTTTATTTTATTTAAGTTATATATTTTAAGGTTTATTTTATTTTTTATTTGTGTTTAGGTTTTCAGTTATTTTATTTTAGTTTATTTTTATTAGTTTATTTTATTTTATTTTATTTTAAGGTTTAGCTTTAGGTTTTAGTTTAGATTTTTCTTTTATTTTATTCTTTAATTTAATTTAATTTTTTTATTTTATTTAAGTTTAGGTTTTTTTTCCTTATTTTCATGTTTAATTTAGTTTAGGCCTAGGTATTCAAGTTTTAAAAATTAGGGTTTAGGGTTTAGGGTTTTAGGATTTATGGTTAGGCTTTAGGGTTTAAGGTTTAGTGTTTATGATTTTTTTAAGGGTTAGGGTTTAAGATTTTAGGAATTAAGGTTTAGGGTTTACGATTTAGGGTTTATGGTTTAGGGTTCTAGGTTTAGGGTTTAGAGTTTAGGGTTTATGGTTCATTTTAGGGATTACGATTTAGGTTTAGGTTTATTTTATTTTATTTTTTATTTTTTATTTTTATTTTTTTATTTTTTTATTTTTTATTTTTTTGAAATTAAGTAAACTGGTAGGTTTAGGTTTATTTAGTTTATTTTTTATTTATTTTAGTTTAATTTTTTTATTTTGGTTTATTTTTATTTTTAATTAGTTCTGTTTATTTTTTGGTTTATTTAATTTAATTTAAGTTTTTTACTTTAGTTTATTTTTTAGGTTTAGGTTTTTTTTAGTTTAGTTTTATCTTTATTTTTTTTTAGGTTTAGGTTTTATTTTTATTTTTAGGTTTAGGTTTTGGTTTTATTTTATTTTTATAGGTTTAGGTTTTTGGTTTTTATTTTATGTTTATTTCTAGGTTTTGTTTTTTTAGTTTAGGTTTAAGCTTTTATTACGTTTTTATTTTATTATATTTTAGGTTTATCTTATTTTTATTTTAGGTTTAGTTTTTATTTTTTTTAGGTTTTTCACTTTGTTTAGTTTAGTTTAGGTTTTATTTATTTTATTTTTATTTAGTTTTTATTTTTTATTTTTTTAGGTTTAGGATTAGGTTTAAGTTTATGTATTTATTTTATTTTGCTTTAGGTTTCTTTATTTATTTATTTTTAGGTTTAATCTAGTTTAGGTTTAGGTTTTTAGCTTTTAGGGTTTAGGGTTTAGGGTTTAAGGTTTAATGTTTAGGGTTAATTTACTCTTTAGGGTTTAGGGTTTAGGGTTTAGGGTTTAGGGTTTGGGGTTTAGGATATATGGTTTAGGGTTAGGGTTTTTTTTATTTTATTTTTCATTTTCTTTTTTTTAATTCTTTTAAATTAAGTAAATTGGTAGGTTTAGGTTTATTTAGTTTATCTAGTTTATTTTTCATTTTTTGTATTTTACTTTATTTTTTATTTTTATTTAGGTTTATTTTTATTTTTATATAATTTAGTTTATTTATTTTAGTTTTATTTATTTCAGTTTAGGTTTTTTATTTTAGTTTATTTTTTAGGTTTAGGTTTATGTTTAATTTTTAGTTTAGTTTTATTTTTATTTTATTTTTATGTTTAGGTTTTATTTTTTATTTTAGGTTTATGTTTAGGTTTTTATTTTATTTTTTTATGTTTACTTTTATGTTTTAAAGATTGGCATAGATTTAGGTTTATTTTAAGTTTTTTTTATTTTAATTAGTTTTTGGTTTAGGTATAGTTTATTTTATGTTTAGGTTTAGGTTTAATTTATCATAGTTTAGTTTATGTTAGTATAGGTTTAGGTTTATTTTATTTTGTTCAGTTTATGTTTATGGTTTTTTTTAGTTTATGGTTTATGTTTTATTTTTTATTTATTTTTAGGTTTATTTTTTAGGTTTTAGTTTTTATTTTTTTAAGTTCATTTTATCTTTATTTTATGTTTAGGTTTTGTTTAATTTAGGGTTTTAATTCTTATGTTTATTTTATTTTTTAGTTACATTTAGGTTTTTATTTATTTTATTTTAATTTAGTTTTAAATTTTTATTTTATTTTATTTTTAGGTTTATGTTTAGGTTTTGGTTTACGCTTGAGTTTTTCTTTTTTTTTATTTAGGTTTATGTTTTTTTATTTAATTTTTAACTTTTTTTTTTAAGTTTAGGCTTTTATGTTTTAGGATTTAGAGTTTTGTGTTTAGGGTTTAGGGTTTAGGGGTTTAGGGTTTAGGATTTAGGGTTTATGGTTTTATGGTTTAGGGTTTAAGGTTTAAGATTTAGGGTTTACGGTTTAGGTTTAAGATTGTAGGTTTAGGGTTTACGGTTTAGGTTAAGGGTTAATTTTATGGTTTATGGTTTAGGGTTTGGTTTTCTTTAATTTTTTTATTTATTTTTATATAGTTTAGTTTATTTATTTTAGTTTAGGTTTCTTATTTTAGTTTATTTTTTTGGTTTTGGTTTAGGTTTGGGATTATTTTCTAGTTTAGTTTTATCTTTATTTTATTTTATTAGGTTTTGCTTTTATTTTTTATTTTTTTATTTAGGTTTATGTTTTTATTTTTATTTTTCTAAGTTTAGGTTTTAGGTTTTTATTTTAGGTTTATATTTGGATTTCATTTTTAGTTTAGTTTTAGCTTTATTTTTAGTTTATTTTATTTTATTTAGTTTAGTTTAGGTTTAGGTTTTATTTATTTTAGTTTAGGTTTATGTTAATTTTATTTTTATTTTAGGTTTAGGTTTTTATTAGTTTAGGGTTTAGGTTTTATTTTTTATTCATTTTAGATTTTATCTTTAAGTTTATTTAATAGGTTTTGGTTTCTATCTAGTTTTTATTTTCTTTTAGGATTATTTTATTTTTTTTAGGTTCAGCTTTTATTTTATTTAGGTTTTTTATATTTTTAGTTTATTTTATTTTTTATTTATTTTTTATTTATTTTTTATTTTGTTTCCTTTTTAGGTTTAGGTTTCAGTTTTGGTTTAAGTTTTAGTTTTAGTTTTAGTTTTAGTTTTATGTTTATGTTTAGGTTTTGGTTTAGGTTTATTTATTCATTTTATTTTTTAGTTTTATTTAGTTTAGGTTTAGTTTTTAAGCTTTTTAGGGTTTATGGTTTATTTAGGGTTTAAGGTTTGGGGTTTAGGGTTTAGAGTTTATGGTTTAGGGTTTTAGCATTTTGGGTTTAGTGTTTAGGGTTTTTACGATTTACAATTTATTTTTAGGTTTAAGGTTCAAGTTTTAGTTAAGTATTTAAGGTTTTTGGTTTTTTTTAACAGAGAATAAATTTAGATTCAATATTTCTTCTTTTCGATTTCATCAACCAAATAACACACTAAGTTTTCTTGGACACAAGTGGCGACATAGTTCAAAAATGAGCACGCATAGAGCAAATCAAAAACTCTAGGTAACTAAAATTGTCTATACTATAAAGACACGATTGCAGGTCAATTAGCGTTCTTAAGTTTCTCTAGTTCCCATCAGAACCACCATGATCTCTTGAGCAGCGGGATCCACCATCATATCCCCGACCTCTCCCTCCACCACCACCACGATTGTAACCTCCATCGCTCTTCCCACCTCCATAACCACCACTACTCCGACCACCACCTCCATATCCACCAATACCTCCAGATCCCACACCACTACTGCGATAACCGCCACCTCCATCTTTGCCTCCACCGCCAGATCAAGACTGAGCCTGGTTGATGGTGATGTTCCTGCCATCAAGGTTCTACCCATTCTTTGGGTTTATGTTTATTAGGTTATAGGGTTTAGGTTTATTTTATGTTTAGGTTTAGGTTTTATTTATTTTAATTTAGTTTATTTTTATTTATGGTTAGGTTTAATTTTTTATTTTAAGTTTATGTTTTTTTTAGTTAATGGTTTAAGTTTTAATTTTTATTTACCTTTAGGTTTTATTTCTTAGGTTTAAGTTTTTATTTAGTTTTTATTTTACTTTATTTTAGGTTTAGGGTTTAGGGTTAGGGTTCAGGGTTTAGGATTTAGTGTTTAGGGTTTAAGGTATACGGTTTATGGTGTTTTTTTAAAACATTAGGTAAACCGGTAAGTTTTGGTTTGTTCAACTTATCTAGTTTATTTTATATTTTTATTTAGGTTTATTATTTATTTTTATTTAGTTTAGTTTATTTATTTTATGTTTATTTAATTTAGTTTAGGTATTTCTTTTCAATTTTGGTTTAGGTTTATGTTTATTTTTTAGTTTAATTTTAGTTTTATGTTATTTTTTAGGTTTAGGTTTAGGTTATATTTTTAATTTTTATATTTTGGTTTAGGTTTTTATTTTATTTTTTTAGGTTTAGGTTTTAAGTTTTTATTATAGGTTTATTTTTAGGTTTTATTTTTTCACTTAGGTTTAGGTTAATTTTTAGTTTACTTTATTTTATTTTGTTTAAGGTTAAGTTTATTTTAAGTTTAGGGTTAGGTTTAACTTATTTTACTTTAGTTTATTTTAGTTTAGGTTAAGGTTTATTTTATTTTTATTTTAAGTTTAGTTTTTTTAGTTTAAGGTTTAAGTTTTATTTTTAGGTTTATTATTTAGGTTTAGGTTTTTATTTAATTTATAATTTATTTTATTTTAAGTTAATTTTATTTAGGGTTTAGGGTATAGGTTAAGGGTTTAGGGTTTAGGGTTTAGGGTTTAGGGTTTAAGCTTTAGGGTCAGTTTAGGGTTTAGGGTTTTAGGGTTTAGGATTTAGGGTTTAAGGTTTAGGGTTTAGGGTTTAGGATTTTAGGGTTTAGGGTTTAGGGTTTAGGGTTTGGGGTTTTGGGTTTTAGGGTTTAGGGTTGTTAGTTTTGGATTTAGAATTTAGGTTTAGGGTTAGGGTTTTTTTCTTCTTATTTTTATTATTTTTATTATTTAATTTTTTTTAAATTAATTAAACTTGTAAATTTAGGTTAATTAGTTTATTTATTTATTTATTTTAGTTCAATTTATTTTATTTGTATTTAGGTTCATCTTTGTTTTTATTTATTTTAATTTATTTATTTTAGTTTAGGTTTCTTATTTTGCTTTATTTTTTATGTTTAGGTTTAGGTATATTTTTTTATTTTAGTTTTATTTTTATTTTTATTATGTGGTCTAGGTTCTTGTTAGGTTTTATTTATTCATTTAAGTTTAGGTTTATTTTTAGCTTATTTTCTTTTATTTAGTTTAGGGTTTATGTTTAGATTTAGGTTTTGTTTATTTTATTTTAGTTTTTTTAGTATTAGTTTAGGTTTATTTTATTTTATTTATTTTAGGTTTAGGTTTTTTTCTAGTTGAGGGTTTAGGTTTTATTTTTATGTTTATGTTTTATTTAGCTTTTATTTTGTTATAGTTAAGGTTTATTTTAAATTTATTTTACGTTTGGTTTTTATTTTATTTAGGTTTTTTGTTTTTAGGTATATTTTATTTTTTAGTTTTGTTTAGGTTTTTTTTATTTTATTTTAGTTTATTTTTTTAATTTATTTAATTTTTAGGTTTTGGTTTAGGTTTTATTATAGGTTTTTATTTTATTTTATTTTATTTTATTATTTTATTTACATTTAGGTTTTTTTTATTTTAGTTTTTAGGTTTTATTTACTTTAGGTTTAGGTTTCTAGGTTTTATTTACTTTAGGTTTAGGTTTCTAGGTTTTTAGGGTTTAAGATTTAGGGTTTAAGGTTTAGGGTTTAGGTTTTTGGTTTTTATTTTAGGTTTATTTCTAGGTTATGTTTTTTAGTTTAGGTTTAAGTTTTTATTAGGTTTTTATTTTATTATATTTTAGGTTTATCTTATTTTTATTTTAGGTTTAATTTTTATTTTAGTTAGGTTTTTTATTTTGTTTAGTTTAATTTAAGTTTTATTTATTATTTTTTTGTTTAGTTTATATTTTTTATTTTTTATTTTTTTTAGGTTTAGGATTAGGTTTAAGTTTATGTATTTATTTTATTTTGGTTTAGGTTTCTTTATTTATTTATTTTTAGGTATAATCTAGTTTAGGTTTAGGTTTTTAGCTTTTAGGGTTTAGGGTTTAGGGTTTAAGGTTTAATGTTTAAAGTTAATTTAGGGTTTATGATTTATGGTTTAGGGTTAGGGGTTTTTTTATTTTATTTTTCATTTTATTTTTCTAATTCTTTTAAAAAATGTAAACTGCTAGGTTTAGGTTTATTTTGTTTATCTAGTTTATTTTTCATTTTTTGTATTTTACTTTATTTTTTATTTTTATCTAGGTTTATTTTTATTTTTATATATTTAGTTTATTTATTTTAGTTTTATTTATTTCAGTTTAGGTTTTTTATTTTAGTATATTTTTAGGTTTAGGTTTATTTTTATTTTTTATTTTAGTTTTATTTTTTTTATTTTTTTATTTTAGGTTTATGTTTAGGTTTTTATTTTATTTTTTAAGTTTTATTGATTGACATAGATTTAGGTTTATTTTAAGTTTATTTTATTTTATTTAGTTTTTGGTTTAGGTATAGTTTATTTTAGGTTTGGGTTTAGGTTTAATTTATTATAGTTTAGTTTATTTTAGTATAGGTTTAGGTTTATTTTATTTTGTTCATTTTATGTTTATGGTTTTTTTTAGTTTATGGTTTATGTTTTATTTTTTATTTATTTTTAGGTTTATTTTTTAGGTTTTGGTTTTTATTTAGTTTTATTTTTTAAGTTCATTTTATCTTTATTTTACGTTTAGTTTTTGTTTAATTTAGGGTTTTAATTCTTATGTTTATTTTATTTTTTAGTTACATTTAGGTTTTTATTTATTTTAATTTAATTTAGTTTTTAATTTTTATTTTATTTTATTTTTAAGTTTATGTTTAGGTTTAGGTTTAGGCTTGAGTTTTAATTTTTTATATTTAAGTTTAAGATTTTTTTATTTTATTTTTAGGTTATTTTTTTAAGTTTAGGTTTTTATGTTTTAGGATTTAAAGTTTTGTGTTTAGAGTTTAGGGTTTAGTCTTTTAGGAAGGTTCGGGGTTTAGTGTTTAAGATTTAGGGTTTAGGGTTTTATGGTTTAGGATTTAGGGTTTAAGGTTTAGGGTTGTAAGCTTAGGGTTTAGGGTTGTAGGTTTAGGGTTTATGGTTTAGGTTTAGGATTGTAGGTTTAGGGTTTACGGTTTAGGTTAAGGGTTAATTTTATTATTTATGGTTTAGGGTTAGGGTTTTTTTTATTTTTTTATTTATTTTTATATAGTTTAGTTTATTTATTTTAAGTTTATTTATTTTATTGTAGGTTTCTTATTTTAGTTTATTTTTTTGGTTTTGGTTTAGGTTTAGGATTATTTTCTAGTTTAGTTTTATCTTTATTTTATTTTATTAGGTTTTTCTTTTATTTTTATTTTTTTGTTTAGGTTTAGGTTTTTATTTTTATTTTTCTATGTTTAGGTTATAGGTTTTTATTTTAGGTTTATTTTTATTTTTTAATCATGTTTATATTTTATCTTTAAGTTTATTTAATAGGTTTTGGTTTCTATTTAGTTTTTATTTTCTTTTAGGATTATTTTATTTTTTTAGGTTCAATTTTTATTTTATTTTGGTTTTTAAATTTTTAGTTTATTTTATTTTTTATTTATTTTTTATTTTATTTCCTTTTTAGGTTTAGGTTTAGGTTTTGGTTTAGGTTTAGGTTTTAGTTTTAGTTTTAGTTTTAGTTTTAGTTTTAGTTTTAGGTTTTGGTTTAGGTTTAAGTTTTGGTTTAGGTTTTTTTATTCATTTTATTTTTTAGTTTTATTTAGTTTAGGTTTAGGTTTTAAGCTTTTTAGGGTTTATGGTTTATTTAGGGTTTAGGGTTTGGGGTTTAGGGTTTAGAGTTTAGGGTTTAGGGTTTTTGCATTTTGGGTTTAGGGTTTAGGGTTTTTATAATTTACGGTTTAATTTTAGGTTTAAGGTTCAGGTTTTAGTTAAGTATTTAGGGTTTTTGGTTTTTTTTAAACAGAGAACAAATTCAGATTCAACATTTCTTCTTTTTGATTTCATCAACTAAATAACACACTAAGTTTTCTTTGACACAAGTGGCGACATAGTTCAAAAAATGACCACGCATTGAGCAAATCAAAAACTCTAGGTAACTAGAACCGTCTATATTATAAAGACAAAGTTGCATAAGTAGCAGATCGATTCAGCCATTCTTAAGTTTCTCTAGTTCCCATCAGAACCACCATAACCTCTTGAGCAGCGGGATCAACCATCATATCCCAGATCTCTCCCTCCACCACCATCACGACTGTAACCTCCATCGCTCTTCCATAACCACCCTTCTCACCACCACCTCAGTATCCAGTACCTCGGATCACTTCCTTCTGCGATCCTTTGCACGTCCATCTTTTCCTCCACCATGGATCAAGGCGAGCACGGTTGATGGTGATGTTCCTGTCATCAAGGTTCTGCCCATTCTTAGGGTTTATGTTTATTAGGTTTTAGGGTTTAGGTTTATTTTATGTTTAGGTTTAGGTTTTATTTATTTTAGTTTAGTTTAATTTTATTCAGGGTTAGGTTTAATTATTTTTTTTAGTTAAGGGTTTATGTTTTAATTTTTATTTACCTTTAGGTTTTATTTTTAGGTTTATTTTTTAAGTTTAGGTTTTTATTTAGTTTTTATTTTACTTTATTTTAGGTTTAGGGTTTAGGGTTTAGGGTTTAGGGTTTAGGGTTTAGTGTTTAGGGTTTAAGGTATATGATTTATGTTGTTTTTTTTAAAACATTAGGTGAACCTGTAGGTTTTGGTTTATTCAATTTATTTAGTTTATTTTATATTTTTATTTAGGTTTATAATTTATTTTTATTTAGTTTAGTTTATTTAATTTAGTTTAGGTATTTCTTTTTAGTTTGGTTTAGGATTATGTTTATTTTAGTTTAGTTTTATATGTTATTTTTTAGGTTTAGGTTTAGGTTATATTTTTAATTTTTAGATTTCGATTTAGGTTTTTATTTTGTTTTTTTAGGTTTAGGTTTTAAGTTTTTATTATTGGTTTATTTTTAGGGTTTTTTTTTCATTTAGGTTTAGGTTTATTTTTAGATAACTTTATTTTATTTTGTTTCAGGTTAAGTTTATTTTAGGTTTTAGTTTAGTTTATTTTAATTTAGGTTTAGGTTTATTTTATTTTTATTTTAGGTTTAGGTTTTTTTTTAGTTTAGGGTTTAGGTTTTACTTTTAGGTTTATTATTTAGGTTTAGGTTTTTATTTAATTTATAATTTATTTTATTTTATGTTAATTTTATTTAGGGTTTAGGGTATAGGTTAGGGGTTTAGGGTTTATAGTTTAGGGGTTAGGGTTTAAGCTTTAGGATTAGTTTAGTGTTTAGGGTTTAGGGTATAGGGTTTAGGGTTTAGGGTATAGGGTTTAGGGTTTTAGGGTTTAGGATTTAGGGTTTAAGGTTTAGGGTTTAGGGCTTTAGGGTTTAGGGTTTAGGGTTTGGAGTTTAGGGTTTTTGGGTTTAGGGTTGTTTAGGGTTTAGAATTTAGGTTTAGGGTTAGGTTTTCTTCTTATTTTATTATTTTTATTATTTAATTAAAGTAAACTTTAGGTTAATTTAGTTTATTTAGTTTATTTTTTTTATTTATTTTAGTTCATTTTATTTTCTTTTTATTTAGGTTCATTTTTTATTTAATTTAATTTATTTATTTTAGGTTTATTTATTTTAGTTTAGGTTTTTTATTTTGATTTATTTTTTATGTTTAGGTTTAGGTATATTTTTTATTATAGTTTTATTTTTATTTTTCTTATTTGGTTTAGGTTCTTTTTAGGTTTTATATATTCGTTTAGGTTTATGTTTATTTTTAGTTTATTTTCTTTTATTTAGTTTACGCTTTGTGTATAGATTTAGGTTGTGTTTATTTTATCTTAGTTTTTTTAGCATTGGTTTAGGTTTATTTTATTTTATTTATTTTAGGTTTAGGTTTTTTTTCTAGTTGAGGGTTTAGGTTTTATTTTTAGGTTTATCTTTTTATTTAGCTTTTATTTTATTATATTTTAGGTTTATTTTAACTTTATTTTATGTTTCATTTTTATTTTATTTAGGTTTTTTGTTTTTAGGTATATTTTATTTTTTAGATTTGTTTAGGTTTTTATTTATTTTATTTTAGTTTTTTTTATTTATTTAATTTTTAGGTTTTGGTTTAGGTTTTAGTTTAGGTTTTTATTTTATTTTATTTTATTTTATTATTTTATTTACATTTAGGTTTTTTTAATTTTAGTTTTTAGGTTTTGTTTACTTTAGGTTTAGGTTTCTAGGTTTTTAGTGTTTAAGATTTAGGGTTTAGGGTTTAGGGTTTTGGATTAGAGTTAGTTTTCGGGTTTAGGGTTTAGGGTTCCAGTCTTTTATTTTTTTATTATTATGTAAACTGGTAGATTTAGGTTAATTTAGTTTATTTTCTATTTATTTGAGTTTATTTTATTTTTTTTAATTTATATAGGTTAATTTTTATTTTTATTAAGTTTGGTTTATTTATTTTTGGTTTATTTATTTTAATTTAGGTTTTTATTTTATTTCATTTTTTTTAGGTTTAGGTTTAGATTATTTTTAGTTTTATTTTATTTTATTTTATTTTTTTAGGTTTAAGCTTTATTTTTATTTTAGGATTAGGCTTTTATTTTTTTTATTTTTTAGGTTTAGGTGTTAGGTTTTATTTTAGGTTTATTTTTTAGGTTTTATTTTTTTTAGTTTCGTTTAGGTTTATTTGTAGTTTATTTTATTTTATTTAGTTTGGGTTTAGGTTAGGGTTAGTTTGTTTTAGGTTGAGGTTTAGGTTTTATATATTTTAGTTTAGATTTAGGTTTTATTTATTTTTATTTTACTTTTAGGATTTTCTTTTAGTTTAAGGTTTAGGTTTTATTTTTTATTTATTATCAAGTTCATTTATTAGGTTTAGGTTTTTATTTAGTTTTTATTTTACTTTATTTTAGGTTTAGGGTTTAGGGTTTAGGGTTTAGGGTTTAGGATTTAGTGTTTAGGGTTTAAGGTATTTATGGTGTTTTTAAAACATTAGGTGATTTTGGTTTGGTTTATTAGTTTATTTAGTTTATTTTATATTTTTATTTAGGTTTATAATTTATTTTTATTTAGTTTAGTTTATTTAATTTAGTTTAGGTATTTCTTTTCAGTTTTGGTTTAGGTTTATGTTTATTTTTTAGTTTAGTTTTAGTTTTATGTTATTTTTTAGGTTTAGGTTTAGGTTATATTTTTAATTTTTAGATTTCGGTTTAGGTTTTTATTTTATTTTTTTAGGTTTAGGTTTTAAGTTTTTATTATAGGTTTATTTTTAGGGTTTTTTTTCATTTAGGTTTAGGTTTATTTTTAGATAACTTTATTTTATTTTGTTTAAGGTTAAGTTTATTTTAGGTTTTAGTTTAGTTTAGTTTAATTTAGGTTTAGGTTTATTTTATTTTTATTTTAGGTTTAGGTTTTTTTTAGTTTAGGGTTTAGGTTTTATTTTTAGGTTTATTGTTTAGGTTTAGGATTTTATTTAATTTATAATTTATTTTATTTTATGTTAATTTTATTTAGGGTTTAGGGTATAGGTTAGGGGTTTAGGGTTTAGAGTTAAAAATTTAGTGGTTAGGGTTTAAGCTTTAGGGTTAGTTTAGTGTTTGGGGTTTAGGGTATAGGGTTTAGGGTTTTAGGGTTTAGGATTTAGGGTTTAAGGTTTAGGGTTTAGGGTTTTAGGGTTTAGGGTTTAGGGTTTGGAGTTTAGGGTTTTAGGGTTTAGGGTTGTCTGTTTAGGGTTTAGAATTTAGGTTTAGAGTTAGGGTTTTTTTCTTCTTATTTTATTATTTTTATTATTTAATTTTTTTTAAATTAAGTAAACTTGTAAATTTTGGTTAATTTAGTTTATTTTTTTATTTATTTTAGATCATTTTATTTTATTTTTATTTAGGTTCATTTTTTATTTAGTTTAATTTATTTATTTTAGGTTTATTTATTTTACTTTAGGTTTTTTATTTTGATTTATTTTTTATGTTTAGGTTTAGGTATATTTTTTATTTTAGTTTTATTTTTATTTTTCTTGTTTGGTCTAGGTTCTTTTTAGGTTTTATATATTCGTTTAGGTTTATATTTATTTTTAGTTTATTTTCTTTTATTTAGTTTAGGGTTTATGTTTAGATTTAGGTTTTGTTTATTTTATCTTAGTTTTTTTAATATTGGTTTAGGTTTATTTTATTTTATTTATTTTAGGTTAAGGTTTTTTTTTTCTAGTTGAGGGTTTAGGTTTTATTTTTAGGTTTATGTTTTTATTTAGCTTTTATTTTATTATATTTTAGGTTTATTTTAACTTTATTTTATGTTTCATTTTTATTTTATTTAGGTTTTTTGTTTTTAGTTTTATTTTATTTTTTAGTTTTGTTTAGGTTTTTATTTATTTTATTTTAGTTTTTTTTAATTTATTTAATTTTTAGGTTTTGGTTTAGGTTTTAGTTTAGGTTTTTATTTTATTTTATTTTATTTTATAATTTTATTTATATTTAGGTTTTTTTAATTTTAGTTTTTTAGGTTTTATTTACTTTAGGTTTAGGTTTCTAGGTTTTTAGTGTTTAAGATTTAGGGTTTAGGGTTTAGGGTTTAGGGTTTAGGATTTAGGGTTTTAGTTTAGAGTTAGTTTTAGGGTTTAGGGTTTAGGGTTCCAATCTTTTATTTTTTATTATTATTTTTTCATTTTTTTAAATTATGTAAACTGGTAGATTTTGGTTAATTTAGTTTATTTTCTATTTATTTGAGTTTATTTTATTTTTTTTAATTTATATAGGTTAATTTTTATTTTTATTAAGTTTATTTTATTTATTTTAGGTTTATTTATTTTAATTTAGGTTTTTATTTTAGTTCATTTTTTAGGTTTAGGTTTAGATGTATGATTATTTTTTAGTTTTATTTTATTTTTATTTTATTTTTAAGGTTTAAGCTTTATTTTTTATTTTTAGGATTCTTTTTATTTTTTTATTTTTTTAGGTTTAACTGTTAGGTTTTTATTTGGGGTTTATTTTTAGGTTTTATTTTTTAGTTTACGTTTAGGTTTATTTGTAGTTTATTTTATTTTATTTAGTTTGGGTTTAGGTTTAGGTTTAGTTTGTTTTAGGTTGAGGTTTAGGTTTTATATAGTTTAGATTTAGGTTTTATTTATTTTTATTTTACTTTTAGGATTTTCTTTTAGTTTAAGGTTTAGGTTTTATTTTTTATTTATTATCAAGTTCATTTATTAGGTTTAGGTTTTCATTTAGTTTTTATTTTACTTTATTTTAGGTTTAGGGTTTAGGGTTTAAGGTTTAGGGTTTAGGATTTAGTGTTTAGGGTTTAAGGTATACGATTTATGGTGTTTTTTTAAAACATTAGGTGACCCTGTAGGTTTTGGTTTATTCAGTTTATTTAGTTTATTTTATATTTTTATTTAGGTTTATAATTTATTTTTATTTAGTTTAGTTTATTTAATTTAGTTTAGGTATTTCTTTTCAGTTTTGGTTTAGGTTTATGTTTATTTTTTAGTTTAGATTTAGTTTTATGTTATTTTTTAAGTTTTGGTTTAGGTTATATTTTTAATTTTTAGATTTTGATTTAGGTTTTTATTTTATTTTTTTAGGTTTAGGTTTTAAGTTTTTATTATAGGATTATTTTTAGGGTTTTTTTTTCATTTAGGTTTAGGTTTATTTTTAGATAACTTTATTTTATTTTGTTTAAGGTTAAGTTTATTTTAGTTTATTTTAGTTTAGGTTTAGGTTTATTTTATTTTTATTTTAGGTTTAGGATTTTTTTAGGGTTTTATTTTAGGTTTATTATTTAGGTTTAGGTTTTATTTAATTTATAATTTATTTTATTTTATGTTATTTAGGGTTTATAAGTTAGGGTTTAGGGTTTAAGTTTAATTAGGGTTTTTAGTTTGGGTGTTTAGGTTTAGGTATAGGGTTTAGGGTTTTAGGGTTTTGATTTAGGGTTTAGGTTTAGGGTTTAGGGTTTTAGGGTTTAGGGTTTAGGGTTTGGAGTTTAGGGTTTTAGGGTTTAGGGTTGTTAGTTTAGGGTTTAGAATTTAGGTTTAGGGTTAGGGTTTTTTTCTTCTTATTTTTATTATTTTTATTATTTAATTTTTTTAAATTAAGTAAACTTGTAATTTTAGGTTAATTTAGTTTATTTAGTTTATTTTTTATTTATTTTAGTTCATTTTATTTTATTTTTATTTAGGTTCATTTTTTTATTTAGTTTAATTTATTTATTTTAGGTTTATTTATTTTAGTTTAGGTTTTTAATTTTGGTTTATTTTTTATGTTTAGGTTTAGGTATATTTTTTATTTTAGTTTTATTTTTATTTTTCTTATTTGGTTTAGGTTCTTTTTAGGTTTTATATATTTGTTTAGGTTTATGTTTATTTTTAGTTTATTTTCTTTTATTTAGTTTAGGGTTTATGTTTAGATTTAGGTTTTGTTTATTTAATCTAAGTTTTTTTATTATTGGTTTAGGTTTATTTTATTTTATTTATTTTAGGTTTAGGTTTTTTTTTCTAGTTGAGGGTTTAGGTTTTATTTTTAGGTTTATTTTTTTATTTAGCTTTTATTTTATTATATTTTAGGTTTATTTTAATTTTATTTTATGTTTCATTTTTATTTTATTTAGTTTTTTTGCTTTTAGGTATATTTTATTTTTTAGTTTTGTTTAGGTTTTTATTTATTTAATTTTAGTTTATTTTTTTAATTAATTTAATTTTTAGGTTTTGGTTTAGGTTTTTATTTTATTTTATTTTATTTTATTTTATTATTTTATTAACATTTAGTTTTTTTTTAATTTTAGTTTTTAGGTTTTATTTACTTTAGGTTTAGGTTTCTAGGTTTTTAGGGTTTAAGATTTAGGGTTGAGGGTTTAAGGTTTAGGGTTTTTGTTTAGAGTTAGTTTTAGGGTTTAGGGTTTAGGGTTCGAGTCTTTTATTTTTTTTTTTATTTTTTCATTTTTTTAAATTATGTAAACTGGTAGATTTAGGTTAATTTAGTTTATTTTCTATTTATTTGAGTTTATTTTTTATTTTTAATTTATATAGGTTAATTTTTATTTTTATTAAGTTTAGTTTATTTATTTTAGTTTATTTATTTTAATTTAGGTTTTTATTTTAGTTCATTTTTTAGGTTTAGGTTTAGATGTAAGATTATTTTTTTGTTTTATTTTATTTTTATTTTATTTTTTTGGTTTATGCTTTATTTTTTATTTTAAGGATTAGGTTTAGGCTTTTTATTTTTTTTAGGTTTAGGTGTTAGGTTTTTATTTTAGGTTTATTTTTAGGTTTTATTTTTTAGTTTACGTTTAGGTTTATTTGTAGTTTATTTTATTTTATTTAGTTTGGGTTTAGGTTTAGGTTTAGTTTGTTTTTGGTTGAGGTTTAGGTTTTATATATTTTAGTTTAGATTTAGGTTTTATTTATTTTTATTTTACTTTTAGGATTTTCTTTTAGTTTAAGATTTAGGTTTTATTTTTTATTTATTATCAAGTTCATTTATTAGGTTTAGGTTTTTATTTTGTTTTTATTTTATTTTATTTTAATTTTAGGTTTAGTTTTTATTTTATTTAGGTTTTTTATTTTTTTAGTTTAATTTAGGTTTTTATTTATTTTTTATTTTATTTTCTTTTAAAGTTTAGGTTTTGTTTTATGTTTTTATTTTATTTTGGTTTAGGATTTTTTATTTATTTTATTTTTAGGTTTTATTTAGTTTAGGTTAAGGTTTTTAGCTTTTCAGGGTTTAGGGTTTATTTAGTGTTTAAGGTTTCGGATTTGAGGTTTGGGATTTAGGGTTTAGGGTTTAGGGTTTAATATTTAGGGTTTAGTGTTTAGGGTTTAGGGTTTAGGGTTTAGGTTTTTTGGTTTAGGGTTTAGGGTTTTGCTTTTAAGGTTTTATGGTTTTAGGTTTAGTGTTTAGGGTTTTTAGGGTTTAGGGTTCAGAGTTTAGGTTTTAGGTTTAGGGTTTAGGGTTTAGTTAATGATTTAAGGTTTTTGGTTTTTTTTTAAACAGAGAACAAATTCTAATTCAACATTTCTTCTTTATGATTTCATCAACTAAGTAACACACCATGTTTTCTAAGACACAAGTGGCGACATAGTTCAAAAATAAGCATGCATATAACAAATCAAAACCCCTACATAACTAGAATTGTCCCTACTATAAAGACACAGTTCCATAAGTAGTAGATCGGATCAGCCATTTTTAAGTTTCTCTGGTTCCCATCGGAACCACCAACCAATGTTGCTCTTCACTCCTCCATAACCACCGCTACTCCAACCACCACCTCCAGATCCCCCACCACCACTATGATAACCGCCGCCACTGCCTTTGCCTTTATCCCAAGATCTAGACTGAGCCTGGTTAATGGTGATGTTCTTGTTTTCATAGTTTTTCCCATTCTTAGGGCTTAGGTTTATCAGGTTTTAGGGTTTAGGTTATTTTTTAATTTATTTAGTTACTTTAGGTTTAGGTTTAGAGCTTGGTGTTTAAGGTTTAGGATTTTGAGTTAAAGTTTAGGGTTTAGGGTTTAGGGTTTAAGGTTTAGGTTTTAAGATTTAGGGTTTTAGGGTTTATGCTTTTAGGGTTTAAAGTTTAGCGTTAGGGTTCAAGGTTTAGGGTTTCAGATTTCTTAGGGTTGTAGGTTTAGGGTTTAGGGTTTAAGGTTTAGGATTTAGGGTTTATGATTTAGGGTTTAAGGTTTTAATTTTTTTAAAAAATTAAGTAAACTGATAGGTTTAGGTTTATTTAGTATAATTAGTTTATTTTTTTATTTATTTTAGTTTACTTTTTTTTTTTATTTTTATTTAGGTTTATATTTTATTTTGATTTAATTTGTTTATTTATTAATTTAGGTTTTTTTTATTTTAGTTTATTTTTTAGGTTTAGGTTTAGGTTTAGGTTTAGGTTTATTTTTTAGTTGAGTTTAATTTTTATTTAATTTTTTAAGTTTAGGTTTTATTTTTTATTTTTAATTTTTAGGTTTAGGTTTATGTTTTTATTTTATATTTTTATGTTTAGCTTATCATTTTTATTTTAGGTTTATTTTTATGTTTAGTTTTATTTTTTTGATAATTTTATTTTATTTAGTTTAGATTTAGGTTTACCTTTAGTTTATTTAAGGTTTAGGTTTAGGTTTTATTTATTTTAGTTTAATTTATTTTAGTTTATGTTTAGGTTTATTTTATTTTGTTTATTTTATTTTTATTTTAGATTTAAGTTTTATTTAGTTAAAAGTTTATGCTTTATTTTTTATTTACTTTTAGGTTTTATTTTTAAGTTTATTTTTTAGGTTTAGGTTTTATTTAGTTTTTATTTTAGTTTTTTTAGGTTTAGGGTTTAGGGTTGAGGGTTTAGGATTTAGTGTTTAGAGTTTAGGGTTTACGGTTTAGGATTTTTTTCTAAATTAAGTAAACCGGTAGGTTTAGGTTTATTTAGTTTATTTAGTTTATTTTATATTTTTATTTAGGTTTATATTTTATTTTTGTTTAGTTTAGTTTATTTATTTTATGTTAATTTATTTTAGTTTTGGTTTATTATTTTAGTTTATTTTTTAGGTTTAGGTTTAGATTTATGTTTGTTTTCCTATTTATTTTTTTTATTTTATTTTTTAGGTTTAGTTTTTATTTTGAATTTTCAGGTTTAAGTTTTTATTTAATTTTTTCAGGTTTAGGGTTTTAGGTTTTGATTTTTTTAAATTTTTAGGTTTTATTTTTTACTTTAGTTTTATTTTTAGTTTATTTTATTTTATTTAGTTTAAGGTTTAGGTTTAGTTTATTTTAGCATTTGGTGTAGGTTTTGTTTATTTTATTTTAGTTTATTTTAATTTAGGTTTAAGTTTATTTTATTTTATTTATTTTATTTTAATTTTAGGTTTAACTCTTACAAGTAAATTATTGGAATTAATATATATTATGGTTCATAGAATAATAAATATTTTATGTCTTCAAGAAACTAAATGGGTTGGGGAGAAGGCCAAGGAGATTGATAGATTAGGTTTTAAACTTTGGTATTCAGGTAGAAGTCAAACTAGAAATGGTGTAGGTGTGATTATAGATAAAAGTTTGAAGGATAATGTTATAAATATTAATAGATGTGGAGATAGAATTATAACTTTAAAGATTATTGTTGATACTAAGATTCTCAATGTTATAAGTGTTTATGCTCCTAAAGTAGGTTTGGATGTATCCTCAAAAGAAAATTTTTTGAATGAATTAGATGGATTAATACAAAAGATACCTCTTGAAGAAAAAGTATTTATTGGAGGAGATTTAAATGGACATGTTGGTAGAGTGGTCGAAGATTTTAAAAGGATTCATGGTGGTTATAGATTTGGAGTGACTAATGAAGAAGGTAGGACTATATTAGATTTTTCTTTAGCTTATGATTTTGTATTTGCTAATACTTTAATTAAGAAAAGAGATGAACATATTATTACTTATAAAAATGGATCAAGTAAAATACAAACTGATTAGAAAAATAGATCGTTTAGATTGTAAAGATTGAAGGTCATTCCAAGTGAAAGTTCATGTACCCAACATCGATTATTAGTTTTATATTTTAAGATGAAAGATTGTAAGAGGAAAAATAAATCAAATTATTATCCTAGGATTATATGGGGACACTTAAAGAACACAAATAAAAATATTTTTAAGAGCAATCTACAATAGCTTAGAATTTGGGATGATCATAAGGAAGCTAATGTTATGTGAAAAAAAGTAGCAAGTAAAATTAAGCAAGTTGCTAAAAATGTACTTAGAGAATCAAAAGGAAAAGCTTCTTTTAATAAAAATAGTTGATGGTGGAGTCAGATTTTGCAAGAAAATATAAGAAATAAGAAGCATTGTTGTAAAATTTGGTTTAGATTTAAAAACTTGGAGAATTGGGAAAGATATAAAGTGGCCTGCAGAGATTCTAAGAAAGCAATATATGATGCAAAAAATTTAGCTTTTAGTGATTTATACAATAGATTAGATACCAAAGAAGGTAAAAGATGTATCAATAAGTTAGCCAACCAAAGAGATAGGAAAAGTAATGACCTAGTTCAAGTGAGGTGTATTAAGGATCAAAATAATAAAGTGCTTTTCTTAGAAAAGAATATTGAAAATAGGTGGATGAGATATTTTGAAAAACTTTTCAATGAAGGATCTGAAAGTACGATTGATTTTAGCAACCTTAATGCCCTAAACAAAAATAGAGAATTTTGTTTTTATTATCATATTAGTAAATCTAAAGTTAGAGAAGCTTTAAAGAAAATGAAATGTGGAAAAAGAGGATGATATTCTAAGAAGTGTGGAAATGTTTAGGAGATCAAGGAATTTCTTGGCTTACAAATTTTTTTAATGTTATTTTAAAGACTAAAGAGATGATAGAGGAGTGGAGGAAGAGTTTGTTGGTTCCCATATTTAAGAATAAAGGTGATGCACAAGAGTGTAAAAGTTATAGAGGAATTAAGTTAATGTGTCATACATTAAAATTATGGGAGAGAGTAACTGATCATGGGTTACAAAGTGATACAAAAGTTTCTCACAATCAGTTTGGTTTCATGTTAAGTAGATTTACTATGGATGCTATACATTTGCTAAGAGGTTTGATGGAGAAGTATAGAGAAAGTAAGGAGGATCTACATATGATATTTATTAATTTAGAGAAAGATTTTAATGAAGTTTCAAGAGATGTTCTTTGGAGAGTTCGAGAATATAAAGGAGCTAATATTGGTTATATTCAAGTCATTAAGGATATGTATACTAGAGCAATTACATGTGTCCAAACACAAGGAGGATTGATAAAATATTTTCCTCTTTTAGTTGGATTATATCAAGGATCAACTTTAAGCCCTTATCATTTTTCTTTAGTTATGGATGTTCTTATTAGGCATTTACAGGAAGATGTACCTTGGTATATGCTTTTTGTTGATGAAATTCTTCTTTTTGATAAAACTAGAGATGGAGTCCAAGCAAAACTTGAGTTATGGAGGTCAACATTAGAGTCTAAAGCTATTCATTTAAGTAGATCTAAAACTGAATATATAGAGTGTAATTTTAGTTGTAGAAGTTCTAGTGGTACTGTTGTGACATTACGTGAACAAGTCATTAATAAGAGTGAGCGATTCAAATATTTAGGCTATATTGTTCAAAATGATGGTGACATAGATGAAGATGATATTAGTAGAATTCAAGTTAGATGGTTTAAGTGGAGGAATGCATTTGGCCTATTGTGTGATAGAAAAGTTCCACTTAAACTTAAGGGAAAATTTTATAAACTGGTGGTAAGACCTACAATGGCTTATGGTGAAGAATGTTGGCCAATAAAAGAGAAGCATAAGACTAAGTTAAGTGTTACAGAGATGAGGATGCTCAGGTGTATGAGTGGCTTTACTCTTAGAGATAAAATATGAAATGAGTATCTTTGGGAAAAAGTTGACTTAGCTCCAATGGCAGATAAGATTAGAAAGAGTTGCCTTAGATGGTTTGGCCACATAAAGCATCGGTCGTCCAACGACCTGGTTAGGAGAGTAGATGCATTAGATTTGCCTTATGTTAAGAAAGGTAGAGGTAGGCCAAAAAAGATTTGATTAAGATGTATAAAAAAAGACCTTAATATACTTGAATTAAATGATAATTTGAAACATAATGGAGATGAAGGATTCATGTAGCCGACCCCACTTAGTGGGATAAAGGCTTGTTGTTGTTGTTGTTATTTTTGTTGTATTTTTATTTTAGGTTTAGGTTTTTTTTGGTTTAGGGTTTATGTTTTATTTTTTATTTACTTTTAGGTTTTATTTTTAGGTTTATTTTTTAGGTTTAAGTTTTTACTTTATTTTATTTTAATTTTAGGGTTTAGGGTTTAGGATTCTTTTTTAAAGTTAAGTAAATCGGTAGGTTTAGGTTTATTTAGTTTATTTATCTTCTTATTTAGGTTTAAATTTATTTTCATTTCGTTTACTTTATTTATTTTATGTTTATTTATTTGGGTTTAGGTTTTTCATTTTAGTTTATTTTTTAGGTTTAGGTTTAGGTTTATCATTATTTTATAATTTAGTTTTATTTTAATTTTTTTTTACTTTAGTTTTATTTTTATTTTATTTTTCAGTTTTAGGATTTATTTTTAATTTTTATGTTTAGGTTTATGTTTTTATTTTATTTTTTAGGTTTAGGTTTATTTTTAGGTATTATTTTTTAGTTTATGTTTAGGTTTATTTTTAGTTCATTTTATTTTATTTAGTTTAGGTTTATGTTTAGTTTATTTTAGGTTTAGGTGTAAGTTTTATTTTTTAAGTTTAGTTTATCTTAGTTTAGGTCTAGGTTTATTTTATTTTCATTTTAGGTTTAGGTTTTTTTAGTTTAGGGTTTAGGTTTTATTTTTAATTTATTTTTATACTTTATTTTTATTTTTATTCTTTAGGTTTAGAATTTTATTTAGCTCATAATTTATTTTATTTTAGGTTTAATTTATTTTAGGGTTTAGGGTTTAGGGTTAGTTTAGGGTTTAGGGTTTTAGGTTTATGATTTCAGGTTTCTTTTAGAGATTAGGGTTTATGGTTTTTTTTTTAAATTAAGTAAACTGGTAGGTTTAGGTTCATTTAGTTCATTATTTATTTAATTTACATTATTTTATTTTTTATTTTTATTTAGGTTAATTTTTCATTTTTATTTAGTTTAGTTTATTAATTTTAGATTTATTTATTTTAGTTTAAGTTTTTTATTTTAGTTTACTTTATAGGTTTTGGTTTTGGTTTATGTTTCTTTTCTAGTTTAGTTTTATATTTATTTTATTTTGTATGTTTAGGATTTTCTTTTTTTTTAGGTTTAGGTTTAGATTTTTATTCTACTTTTGTATGTTTAGGTATTTTTATTTTATTTTAGGTTTATTTTATTTTTATTTTTCTTTTAGATTTTATTTTATTTAGTTTTTAGTTTAGTTTAGAATTTTATTTAACTTATTTTGATTTAGTTTTTTATTTTTATTATTTTTAGGCTCAAGTTTAAGTTTTAGTTTAAGTTTTTGTTTAATTATTTTTATTTTATTTTTTAGGTTTAGGTTTAGGTCTAAGTTTATTTTTTAGTTTAGTTTTTTTATTTTATTTTTTTATGTTTAGGTTTTATTTTTAATTAGTAGTTTTAGATTGAGGTTTTTATTATATTTTTTTAGGTTTAGGTTTAGGGTTTATATTTTAGGTTTATTTTTAGGTTTAATTTTTTAGTTTATGTTTAAGTTTTTTTTTCGTTTTTTTATTTTATTTAGTTTATAGTTTAGGTTTAGTTTATTTTAGCTTTAGTTGTAGGTTTTATTTATTTTAGTTTATTTTATTTATTTTTGGATTAGGTTTATTTTTTTATTTATTTGATTTCTATTTTTGGTTTAGGTTTTTTGTTTTTAGTTTAGGGTTTATGTTTTATTTTTTATTTACTTTGGTTTATTTTGTAGTTTTATGTTTTTATTTTATTTAATATTAGGTTTAGGGTTTAGGGTTTAATGTTTAATATTTAATGTTTAGGGTTTAGGGTTTACGATTTAGGGGCTTTTTTAAAATTAAATAAACTGATAGGTTTAGGTTTATTTAGTTTATTTTAGATTTTTATTTAAGTTTATATTTTATTTTATTTAGTTTAATTTATTTATTTTAGTTTAAGAATTTTATTATAGTTTATTTTTTAGGATTAAGTTTAGGTTTATGTTTATTTTTTTAGTTTAGTTTGATTTTTACTTTATTTTTTCAGTTTAGGTTTTATTTTAAATTTTTAGGTTTAGGGTTAGGTTTTTATTTTATTTTTTTAGGTTTAGGTTTTAGGTTTCTATTTTAGGTTTTTATTTAAGTTTTATTTTTTTAGTTTAGGTTTTAGTTTATTTTTAGTTTATTTTATTTTATTTAGTTTAAGTTTTTGGTTTAGTTTATTTTAAGTTTAGGTGTAGGTTTTATTTATTTGAGTTTAGCTTATTTTAGTTTAGATTTATGTTTATTTAATTTTTATTTTAGGTTTAGTTTTTTTTTTAGTTTAAGATTTAGGTATTATTTTTTAAATTTTTTAGGTTAATTATTTAGGTTTATATTTATTTTATTTTAAGTTTATTTTATTAAGGGTTTATGGTTTAAGGTTATGGTTTAGGGTTATGGTTTAGGGTTAGGGTTTAGGGTTTAGGGTTTACGGTTTAGGGTTTTTAAGATTTAGAATTTTAGGGTTTTTTTAAATTAAGTAAACGGGTAAGTTTAGGTTTATTTAATTTATTTAATTTATTTTTATTTTATTTTATTTGATTTTATATTTTTATTTATAATTCTCTAGTTTGTTTTCGTTCCAAGTGTTATTATGCTAGAAAGAGTTAACTTTGATAGTTGCAGTAGAGTGGGCAAATAAAAGGGAGTAGTTAATGAACACGAATGAATACCCAAGATATTAAGGGTTCAACAACCCATTTAATGGAGGAAAGCCATTTCCAAACCGGAGAGTCAGCAACTTTATAAGCACAAATAAGAGGGTGTTTACCTTGGAAATTTTTTTTCATCATAAAATTAGCCCAAAGGCTACCATTCTTTCTAAAATTCCACTATAGCTTGAGAGACAATAATAGCTTCAGAATTGGTTTCTGAGACCACCTTCACCCAAGGGACCACAACATTTACACTAGGAAGTCCAATGCATTCTTTTAGTAGAATTATTGGATCCACAAAAATATTTATTAAGCAAGCGGTCAATTCTGATAAGAGTAGCATTATTGGGGATAATAGTTTGAATCAAATAAAGAGGCATTGAATTGACAGTGCTTTTAAGAATAATGAGCCTGCCACCAAAGGAAAGTAAATGAAATTCCCAAATAGAAATTTTATTTAAAACTTTTTGAATTAACTCATCAAAAAAATGGGATCATTTTGGACCTTTAAAAAGAGGAGAACCCAAGTGCTAAAGAGGCATGTGTTTGGATTTGATTAATTTCATTATTGCTGATCCTTGAAGAAGTAATAAAACAAATTTTTTTATCATTGATAGATAAACCACTTTCTCTACCAAATTTATTTAAAAAAATTTTGAGATTCTTGATATGATGAATAGAAGCATTGCAAAAAATTATGACATCTACAAAGCCTAAATGAGAAACTAGAGGACCACCAAGAGTTTTGTAATACATACTAGGATTATTTTAGAATAAATCATTGGTGCTCCTAGATAAGTACTCAACAACAATAATAAATAACATAGGAGATAGAGGATCACTTTACCTTTGGTCATGGAAAGATGGAAAGAAGCCCAAGGCATCCCCATTAAGCAAATTGAAAACCAGGAATTATTAATACAATTTTTAATAAGAAAGATAAATTTATCATAATACCCAAAAAATTTAGAATATGGATAAGGAAATCCCAAGAGATATTGTCACAAGCTTTGGTAATATCTAATTTGAATAGAATGTTTCCACCTCTAGTCTTAGCATCTAGTAAATTAATTGGTGAGCAAGCAGAATATTATCAGAAATAGATCTACCTCTAACAAAACTAATTTGGTTTAGAGAGATAATCCTATGAAGTAAAGGATTGAGCATGTTGGTTATAATTTTGGAAATCAGCTTATTGAAGAAGGTACAAAGACTAATAAATCTAAAATCACTCTGATAGTCGGGATTATCTTTCTTAGGTATGAGAATAATAAAAGTGCTAGAAAAATATCTTGGAAAAGGATTACCATTAACAACAGCCTCAACCAAATCATTTTTAATAATATACCAGCATTTTTGAAAAAAATTGGGTAGTGAAACCCTCCGGACTTGTAATAGAATCTATGTGCATGCTATAAAGAACTTTAAAAATTTCCTCTTCATTAGGTACAATAGTAAGCAAATCATTGTCATTATAGGTTATAGAAGGAATCAAGTGCGATTTAGAAATAACTTCATAAGAGCAACTCTTATTACGCATATTTCTAAAGTAATTAATGGTTGAACCCTTAATAACATTATTCTCCATAATCCATTCTCCATTGTCATCATTAAGGTTCTGAATATTATTCAAAGCTCTCTTGTTATTAACTAAAGCATGGAAATATTTAGTATTTTTTTCACCATCCATAATATGTTTGCTAGTAGGTTTTTGGTGCCAATAAGTCTCTTTCATATTTTGAAAATTAACAAGTTCATCTTTTGCCTCAGTCAAGTCCTTAATCTTAGTAAGATCAGACATAATAAAGACTTCAAGATGACAAACTAATTTTTCCATTTCTTTGATATTAGCAAAAAGGTTTTTAAAATAATGCTTGTTCCACCAACCCAGATTTTGTTTAAGTCTTTTAAGCTTATACCAATCATCCCCATAATCAAATTGTCAGGATGTAAGGGAGCTTCCCAATTGTTAGCCACAACATTAATGAAATCAATATGCTAAATCCACAAGTTCTGAAATCTAAAATGAGAGAAATTTTTTAATCTTTTAGAGTTATCTTTAATGGAAAACAAAAGAGGAGCATGATCCAATGAGTTTCTGCTTAAATGATCGATAAAAGTAATAGGCGATTGAGTAATCTAGTGAGTTTTAAAAATAATTCGGTCCAACCTTTGCCAAAGTCTTGAGTTTTGCCAAGTAAAATTTGAACCTTTAAAGCCAATATCAATCAAATTACAATCAAGGATCATATTGGAAAATTATTCCATGGAATGAATATTAGGAGTGAAACCACCACTTCATTAGAAGAGAATAAAATTATATTGAAATCCCCACCAACAAACCAACATTTATTAATATAGCTAGCAAAATTCATCAAATTTTCTCGAAGAAGATTTCTACTAGATCTATTACAAGATGCATGACAAAAGAGCCCAAAGAAAAATAGTCACCATAAGATATTTGAGAATTGATAACTTGTTGAATATCATCAAGAATAGAAACCTCCACAAAATTATTCCAAAAACACCAAATTTTATTACTCACATTAGAGAAATATTTATTGAAATCGATCATTCTAGCAACATGGTTAATTTTGTTTGCATGAATAAAATGCTCCAAAATAATAAGTAAAGAAATATTATTAATACAACAAAGGTTTATAATAAGGTTATAAATAGAGAAGGTATTGATCCCTCTAACATTCCAAATAACAAAATTAAACATAAGGAAATAAATAAAAGGTTAAGAAAAGTTTAATTATGAGAGGAGAGGGAGGTTATAGTAGATCTAGTGTTTTTGGACAATTTGGGAGGGAAGTTTTTAACATTTTTTTTCTTTTTAGCATGATACATTTGGAAACCATTTCCTTTTCCCATAGAATCATCATCCGAGAAGGATTTAGCAACATTAGTCATAGATTTAGGGGAAGTCTCCTGTATAGAAGTGAGTTCTCTTTCTTCCATGGCATTAGAATTTATTAAAGGCAAATGAGCATTAGGTATAGCAAGCGAGGGAGCTGAAACATATTTATTAGGAAGGAAAGTGTGAACATCCAACCCTTCTTCTTCAATACCCTGATTAGTAGACAATAAAAAATCATTTTGAGAATTTAAATCATTCTGAACTAAACTAAAGTTGGGTTTTTAAAACTGAATATCATGAGAAACTAAATCCATAATCTCCATTGAATTCAAATGATGCATAACATTGATATCCTCATTAATATTTTCAATTAAAGCTTCATTTTCATCAATCAAAACTTGTAAGGATGCAGGGATCGACTCAGAGGAAAAAATCATCATCCAAAAGTGTAGAAAAATTATTATTTTCCACAATAGAAGCCTTTAATTGCATAGAAGAAATAAGAGGTAAAACAACATTATTAGGAACATTAAATGAATCCTTTTCTTTTGAATCAACTTTTTGATATTTAATAGTGGTTTTCCTAGGGTCAGGAATAATAGTTTCCTTAATAAGAATTTTCTTTTTTAGGTGAGCATATAGAATGAAACATTCATAATTATGATGCCCATGGATTTTATAGTGAGAACGAAAGATAGTGAAATTTTCAAAATCAACTTTTTTGCATATAACCATAATTTTTAGATCTGAATCAATTTTCCTTGGGGTGTTTCTTGGTAATGTCCAATTCAGCAAGGATTCTAGGCATAGAAGATCGAGATTTTGTAGTTGTTGCCTGATTAAATTACAATGGCCAACCAAATAAAGCATCCACATCAAAAAGGAACTGATGTTTAATGAAATAAATTTGCATATTGGGGAGAGAAATCCAAACCAGAATGAATGGGGATTCTTCCCTAATATCAAATAGTGGAGTCCATTTCAGCAACCTCATTTGAAAATTGAAAACCAAATAAGAACAATGAGCAAAAACATGTGAGTAATCGAAATAATTTGTTAACTAAATTAAAATGTGGCAGGGATCAATTAAACCAATCATAGAAGCACTTCAAAGTTTTAGACTATGAAATAATGAGTGAATCTTTATGGTAAGAATGAAAGACGGTTAAGGAGGTAGTCAACGTGAGCTAATGTCTCATTTAGGTAGTTTAGGTTTAGGTTTATTAGGTTTTAGGGTTTAGGTTTATTTTTTAGTTTTCTTTAGGTAAGGGTTTAGGGTTTAGGGTTTAGAGTTTAGGTTTTAGGGTTTATTCTTTTAGGGTTTAGGGTTTGGGGTTAGGGTTTTGGGTTTAGGGTTTAAGGTTTAGGGAGTAGGAATTATGGTTTAAGTTTTTTTTGGTTTAGGGTTTAGATTTGTAGGTTTAGTGCTATAGGTTTAGGGATTAAAGTTTACGGTTAGTTTTAGGGTTTAGGATTAAGTTTATGTTTTAGGGTTTTTAGTTTTTTTTTAAAAGAGAACAAATTCAAATTCAATATTTCTTCTTTTCGATTTCATCAACCAAGTAACACACCAAGTTTTGTAAGACACAAGTGACAACATATATCAAGAATGAGCACGTATAGAGAAAATCAAAAAACTTAGATAACTAAAATCATATCTACTATAAAGACACAATTCCATAAGTAGTAGATCCGATCAGTCATTCTTTAATTTCTCTAGTTCCCATCAGAACCACTCAGGCCTCTCGAGTAGTTGGATGCACCAGCATATCCTTGATCTCTCCATCCACCACCACCACGGCTGTAACCTTCGTCACTCTTCCTATCTCAAATACCACCACAGCTCCAACCACCACCTCCATGTCCATGAACACCTCCAGATCCCCCATAACTACTGTGATAATCGATGCCTCCAACTTAGCCTCCACCGTTAGATCTAACTGAGCCTAGTTGAGGATGATGTTCCTGTCATCAAGGTTCTATCCATTCCTAGTGTTTATGTTTAGATTTATTAGGTTTTAGGGTTTAAATTTATTTTTTAATTTATTTAGTTGCTACAGGTTTAGGCTTAGGGTTTAGGGTTTAAGGTTTAGGGATTTAGGGTTTTACTTTTAGGGTTTAAAGTTTAGGGTTAGGGTTTAGGGTTTAAAGTTTTAGGTTTAGGGTTTAGGGTTCAGGATTTAGGGTTGTAAGTTTAGTGTTGTAGGTCAAGGGTTTATGGTTTAGGGTTTAGAGTTAGTTTTATGGTTTAGGGTTTAAGAATTATGGTTTATGGTTTTTTTAACAAATTAAGTAAACTAGATGGTTTAGGTTTATTTAATTTACTTTAGATTTTAGTGTTTAGGGTTTAAAGTTTTAGGGTTTATGCTTTTAGGGTTTAGGGTTTAGGATTTTTTAGGGCATATGGTTTAGGGTTTATTATTGTAGGTTTAGTATTGTAGGTTTAAGGTTTTGGGTTTAGGGTTAGTTTTAGGGTTTAGGGTTTAAGGTTTTTATTTTTTTATTTTTTTATTTTTTTATTTTATTTTAGTTTTTAAGGTTTAGGGTTTAGGGTTTAGGTTTTGGGTTTGGGGTTTAGGGATTGAGGTTAGGGTTAAGGGTTTAGATTTAGGGTTTTGGGTTAGTTTAGGGTTTAGGGTTAAGGTTTAGTGTTAGGGTTTTATTTATTTATTTTATTTTAAGGTTTAAGGTTTTGGTTTAGGGTTCAGGTTTTAGTTTAGTTTATTTTTAAATTATGTAAATTGGTATATTTGAGTTATTTTAAATTTAATTTGGTTTATTTTTTACTTATTTTAGTTTATTTTATATTTTATTTTTATTTAGTTTTATTTTTTTAGTTTTATTTAGTATCTTTTATTTCTTATAGGTTTATTTATTTTAGTTTAGGTTTTTTTAGTTTATTTTTTAGGTTTAGGTTTAGGTTTATGCTTAGTTTTTAGTTTAGTTTTATTTTTATTTTTTATTTTTGGTTTATGTTTCATTTTTTTTATTTATAGGTTTAGGTTTAAGTTTTAATTTTTCTTTTTAGGTTTAGATTTTATGTATTTATTTTATGTTTATTTTTAGGTTTTATTTTTTAGTTTAAGTTTAGATTTATTTTTAATTAACTTTATTTTATTTAGTTTAGGGTTTAGGTTTAGTTTATATTAGGTTTAGGTTTATGTTTTATATATTTTAGTTTAGGTTTAAGTTTTTTTTAGTTTAAGGTTTAGGTTTTATTTATTATTTATTTTTAGCTTGACTTTTTGGTTTAGATTTTTAATTAGTTTTTATTTTATTTTTATTTATTTTAGATTTTTTTTCATTTAGCTTTTATTTTATTTAGGTTTTCCATTTTTTATTTAGTTTATTTTTAGTTTAGTTCAGGTTTTAATTTATTTTATTTTAGTTTAGTTTTATTTCTTATTTTAATATATTTTAGGTTTAGGTTTTTTAGGTTTTTATTTTATTTTATTATTTTATTTTATTTAGGTTTATGTTTTTATTTACTTTATTTTTAGGTTTTATTTAGTTTAGGTTCAGGTTTTTAGGGTTTAGGGGTTTAGGGTTGTAAGTTTTATGATTTAGGGTTAGGGTTTAGGGTTAAGTTTTTTATTTTTTTATTTTTTTATTTTTTATTTTTAGGGTTTAGGATTTAGGGTTTAGGGTTTAGCATTTAGGTTTTAGGTTTAGGGTTCAAGTTCTAATTTTGGGTTTAAGGTTCTTGGATATTTTTTTAATAGAGAAGAAATTTAGATTCAACATTTCTTCTTTTTGATTTCATCAACCATGTAACACACCAAGTTTTCTAAGACACAAACGATGACATATATAAAAAATTAGCACTCATAGAGCAAATCAAAAACCCTAGATATCTAAAACCGTCTCTACTATAAAGACATAGTTCCATATGCTATAGATCAGATTAGTCATTCTTGCTGGTTCCATCAACCACCACCTCTCGTTGTGGGATCCACCATCATATCCTTGACTCTCCCTCTGCCACCACCACGGTTGTAACCTCCATCACTCCCCCACCTCCATAACCACCACTACCCCAACAAACTCCTCTATATCCACCAACACATCCAGATCCCCCACCACCACTACGATAACTACTACCTCCTCCTTCTCCTCCTCCACCAGATCTAGGATGAGCTTAGTTGACGGTGATGTTCCTGACGTCAAGGTTTTGCACATTCTTAGGGTTTAGAATTAGGTTTAGGTTTATTAGGTTCTAGGGTTTAGTTTTTTAAAAAAATTAATTTAGTTACTTAGGTTTAGGTTTAAGGTTTGGAGTTAGGGTTTAGGGTTTAGGGTTTAGTGTTTAGGGTTTAGGGTTTAGGGTTTAGGGTTTTAGGCTTTATAATTTCAAGGTTTAGGTTTAGGGTTTAGCATTTAGGGATTAGGGTTTTTTAGGGTTTAGGGTTGTAGGTTTAGGTTTATTTAGTTTATTTTCTATTTTTATTTAGGTTTATTTTTATTTTTATTTAGTTTAGTTTATTTAATTTTCATTTATTTATTTTAGTTTAGGTTTATTATTTTAGTTTATTTTTTTAGCTTTAGCTTTAGGTTTAGGTTTAGGTTTTAGTTTAGTTTTATTTTAATTTTATTTTTTAGGTTTACATTTGGTTTATTTTATTTTTATGCTTTAGTTTAGGTTTTTATCTTCCTTTTTTAAGTTTTGGTTTTAGGTTTTAATTTTGGGATTATTTTTAGGTTTGGTTTTTAGTTTATGTTAGGTTTGGGTTTATGTTTATGTTTTAGTTTAATTTTTTATTTTATTTTATTTTTTATTTTACTTTGTTTAGGTTTAGGTTTTAGGTTTTTAGAGTTTAGGGTTTAGGGTTTAGGGTTTAGAGTTTAGGGTTTGGGTTTTAAAATTATAGGTTTTAGGATTTAAGGGTTTAGGGTTTAGGGTTTAGGGTTTAGGGTTAGGGTTTTTTATATTATTTTTTTATTTTTACGGTTTAGGGTTTAGGGTTTAGGTTTTAGGTTTAGGGTTCATGTTTTAGTTTAAGGTTTAGGGTTTTTGGTTTTTTTAATAGAGAATAAATTCATATTCAACATTTCTTCTTTTAGATTTCATCAACCAAGTAACACACCAAGTTTTCTAAGACACAAGCAATGACATATATAAAAAATGAGCACATATAGAGAAAATAAAAAACCTTAGATAATTAGAACCCTCTATAGACACAATTCCATATGGATCGTTTTTTAGTTTCTCGGTTCCCATCAAAACCATCACGGATCTGAGCGGATCCAACATTATATCCCTGATCTCACCCTCCGCCACCACCATGGATGTACCCTCATGCACCTCCCTAACCACCTGCTATGACCACCACCTCCATGTCCACTCAGATCCCCACCACCTGTGATAACCACCTCGCCTTAGCCTCCTTTGCTCTTGGACCCAGTTGGGTGATATTCATGTGTCATGGCTCGCCCATTCTTGGGGTTTAGGTTTAGGTTTATTAAGTTTTAGGGTTTAGGTTTTTTTTAATTTAAATTTAGGTTTGGGTTTTGGGGTTTAGGGTTTAGGGTTTAGGATTTAAGGTTTAGGGTTACCATAGGTTTTAGGGTTTAGGTTTAGGGTTTAACATTCAAGGTTTATGGTTTTGAGGGGGTAGGGTTTAGTGTTGTAGGTTTAGGGTTTAGTGTTTATGGTTTAGGGTTGGTTTTAGGGTTTAGGGTTTAGGGTTAGGGTTTTTTTTTTAATTTTTTTTAAATTAAGTAAACTTTTAGGTTTAGGTTTATTTAGTTTATTTTTTATTTATTTTAGTTCATTTTATTTTTTTTTATTTTATTTGGTTTACTTTCTTTTTATTTAGTTTAGTTTTTTTATTTTAGGTTTATTAACTCTAGTTTAGATTTTTTATTTTAGTTTATTTTTTAGGATTAGATTTAGCTTTAGGTTTACTTTTATTTTAGTTTTTTTATTTTTTTTTATTTTTTAGGTTTAGGCTTTATTTTTTATTTTTAGGTTTAGGTTTAAGTTTTTATTTTATGTTTTTAGGTTTAGGTTTATTTTTAAGTTTAGGTTTATTTTTATATTATTTTGTTTTATTTAGTTTATGTTTAAGTTTAGGCTCAGTTTATTTTAAGTTTAGGTTTAGGTTTTATTTTTTTTAGTTTAGTTTATTTTAGTTTAGATTTAGGTTTAAGTTTTTTGTGTTTAGGGTTTCGATTATTTTTTTAAGTTTTATTTTTTGGTCTAATTTTTAAGTTTAGGTTTTTATTTAGTTTTAATTTTATTTTATTTTAGGTTTATTTTTTTATGTTAGGTTTAGTTTTTATTTTATTTAGGTTTTTTATTTTTTATTTTAGTTTAGGTTTTAATTTAATTTATTTTAGTTTAGTTTTTATTTTTTATTTTATTTTCTTTTTTGGTTTAGGTTTAAGTTTACATTTAGGTTTAGGTTTTAGTTTATGTTTTTATTTTATTTTATTTTATTTATTTTATTTGGTTTAAGTTTTTTCTACTTATTTTTTTTAGGTTTTATTTAGTTTAGGTTTAGGTTTTTAGGGTTTTAGGTTTTTATGGTTTATGGTTTAGTATTTAGGGTTTATGGTTTAGGTTATAGGGTTTGGGGTATAGGGTTTAGGGTTTAGGGCTTAGGGTTTAAGGTTTTGGGTTTAGGGTTTAGGGTTTAGGGTTTTAGGGTTTAGGGTTTAGGTTTATGGTTTAGGGTTTAGGGTTTAGGGTTTAGGATTTAGGATATAGTGTTGTAGGTTTAGGGTTAGGATTTATGATTTAGGGTTTAGGGTTAGGGTTTTTTATTTAATTTATTTACTTTTTTTTAATTTTTTATTTTTTAAAATTAAGTAAAATAATATGTTTAGGTTTATTTTGTTTATTTTTTTCATTATTATAGTTTATTTTATTTAATATTATTATTTTGGTTTATTTTTCATTTTATTGTGCTTTTATATAGTTTTTATTATTTTATTTTAGGTTTATTTTATTTTTTTTATGTTTAGTTTTTTTTATTTTGGTTTTAATTTTTTTAGTTTAGTTTAGGTTTTATTTATTTTATTTTTGTTTAGTTTTCTCTTTAGGTTTAGGTTTAGGTTTGGTTTTAGTTTATGTTTTTTATTTTATTTTATTTTTAGGTTTTAGTTTAGGTCTAGGTTTTGGCTTTTAAGGTTTATGGTTTAGGGTTAGTTTAGGTTTTTTTAGGAAATTAGGTAAATATTTATTGCCACAAAGAAAAGTACAAAGTCCTTAGAGGGGTAAATCTCTAGCTAATGCTCAAAGTGCTACAATAAATCCTAAAGAGATAAACCCTAACTATTACAATAATGAAGGAAAGAAAGCAAAAGAAAAACCAAAAAATAAACAACAGAAAATCAATGTGAGCACCAGCAAACTTCATTTGGTCCTTCTGATACCAGCAAAATCTGCCTACAAGACTCTCCCTACTTATAAAAGAAATTTGTAACATACTTTTGAAAGGATGAGTATAATTTGTAACAAACTTCTTTACTTTTGAAGGAGTAAAGTAAAGAAAAGGCTCAGGCTCAGTTCTAATCATCTCTAGGAGCAAAACTATATTTATGCAGCCAAACTTCAGGAGAAGGGTTACAATTACATATAACGCTACCACCGAAAAGAAGAAAGAGTGGGAAACATCAAGGCCATCAAAGCTAGCATACCTCATGTAGCCCATCATCCAAAGTCCTTCATCCAACAAGGTAAAATCCTCCAAAATAAAATACATAACCACCTAGCCAGAACAACAAGCCTAATAAGGAAGATAATCAACCAACCATCAGGGATAGTAGTAGTATAGTAGGAGCACCACCAAAGCCACCACCAAAAAGGAATAACAAAATCCAAAAGAGCAAGCATCATGACAGGGGTAATAACAAAAACTAGAGATAAATAAGAGCAAAATAGAAAAATACAAGTGCTCATATCCTGTACTAATAAAGGAGAAAAATGAGCTAGTAAAAACACCCAGCATAACTAGAAAATTGGTGGGCGGCAAGGCAATTACTCAAATAGAAAAAAAGGGGGGTTAGCTGTAGCCAAGAGAGACAAAACAAACCAAGATCAAATCAAAAATATAGGTCACTGAAAGAACACTAGCAGGTTCCCAGAACATTCACCAAAAGAGCAGGAAAATTGGCCAAAATAGCCACCCCTCCAACCAACCCAAATATAATACAACCAAACTAGCCAACATATCCTCCTAGCAAACCACCACAACAGTAGAAAACCCAAGTTAGTGTAAAGACCAACAACAGTCATCTGTTAGGTTGGCACCTAAATTAGCCAGGAAATCAGCACAAGCATTACCTTCACGAATGATGTGGGAACTTTTAAAACAAATTTGAAAAAGATTAATTATTGTATGATTAAGGAGATAAAATAGTTTAGCATTGCCATTTCTATTAGAATTAAACATGTAAAAAAGCAAGAGAGTATCAACTTCAAACCAGATGTTGAGAAAATCTCTAGTCAAACAAGTTTCAATAGATTTATTAACAACCATAAGCTTAACAAAAATAATAGAATAGGCATTGAGATGATAGGAAAAAGTACAAATGACAGCACCTTTAGAATCCTTAAGGATACAACCATAGCCATATTTATTGAAAGCTACAAAACCATCAGTATTCACTTTAATCAAGTTGTGTTTAGGTTTGATCCAATGGATAATCCTCACACCATTTTAAGGGTCCAAGTCAGGCAGAATGATACTCAATTTTTTAGCCACAAATTTATAGCCTCTAAATTGAATGTTATTAATAAGATTGGCATTAAACAAAGCATGAATTTTATCTTTAGTTCTAGCCAGGATGTTTTTATGGTTCATAGAAGTGCCACAATATTTAGCATCATTTTTATCCATCTAGAAAAATCAGAGAAGGGTAATAGCAATTAAAACTTTAACTTGACCTTTCACAATTTTTTTGAAACAAACTTCAAGAAGTTGATATAAAGAAAGAGAACCATGAAAATAATTTGTATTAAATAAATCATCATACCAAAGCCATAATTTATAAGCAATAACACCATTGAGAAAAACATAATTTATATTTTCAATATGAAAGAAAAAATAACATTTTGATGGTCAATAACCCTTTTGTCCAGAGCAAAGAGTCCTCAAGAATAATGTTAATCAAAGTCCTTTAAGCTAAAATAAAATAGGAAATGAGAATGATATTGTTCCAAAGTTTAATAAAGACATTGGATGGGTTCTACTTAACTCTAATAAAATTTTAAACCTCTTTAAGAACAAAATCACAATTATAAGAAAGCTTAAAAAGAATTTGATCAAGTTAGTTAGAAGAAATGGGGATATTTCTGAAATTGTCAAAAAGAGAAATAGGGATATAATTCTCAAGTTTATTTTCATTCCAATTATTATTAAGCCAAAAAGAGTTAACTTTGGTAGCAATAGTAGAGTTTGTAGATAAAAGGGTGTCAATGGAGCCATTGCTAGTCTAGTTGTCTTGCCAAAAGAAAGAAGTACCCGAATGAATGCCACAAGATATTAAGGATTTGGCAACCCATTTAACGAAGCAAAGCCTTTTCCAAATTGGAGAGTCACAAAATTTATAAGCATAGATAAGAGAGTGTTTACCTTAGCAATATTTTTCCATTATAAAATTAACCCAAAGGCTATCATTTTTTCTAAAATTCCACTAGAGCTTATGAGAGAAAGCGGTGATAGCTTCGAATAGGTTTGCAACCTTGAGCACCTTCAAGGACCACAACATTTATGCCAAGATGTCCAATGCATTCTTTTGGTATAGTTATTGGAGCCCCAAAAAAATTTATTAAATAAGAGATCAATTCTAATGAGAGTAACATTAGTGGGGATAATAGTTTGAATCAAATAGAGAGGCATTGAATTGAGAGTGCTTTTAGGAAATGTAAGCCTGCCACCAAATGAAAGTAAATGGAATTCCCAAACATAAATTTAATTTAATTTTTTTTAAATTAACTTAGTAAAGAGATGGGATCATTACGGGCCTTTAAAGAGAGGAGCACCCAAGTACTTTAGAGGTAAGTGTTGATGCTTAAAATTAGTGATATGTAGGATTTGATTGATTTTGTTATTGGATATATGAGAGGAAGTGATCAAATAGCTTTTGTTATCATTGATAGAAAGGCCACTTTCTCTACTAAATTTATTTAGAAATTACTTGAGATGCTTGATGTGATGAATAGAAGCATTGCAAAAAAATAATGAAATCATCTGCAAAGCTTAAATGGGAAACAGGAAGACCACCAAGAGTTATGTAGTATATACTAGGATTGTTATAAAATAAATCATTGATGCTCCTAGATAAGTTCTCAACAACGATAATAAATAAAGTAGGAGATAATAAATCCCCTTGTCTTAAGCCATAGGAAGAGGGAAAAAAACCCAAGGCTTCCCCACAGAGTAATATAGAAAACCAAGCATTATTAATGCAATTTTTACTTAAAAAATTAAATTTATCAGCCAAATAAATTCAGAATATGGAAAAAAAAGTTTCAAGAAATGTTATCAAATGCTTTGGTAATATCTAATTTGAAAAGAATGTTTCCACCTCTAGTCTTGGCATCAATATCATGAATTAATTCTTGGGTTAGTAAAATATTATTAGAAATAGATCTACCTCTAACAAAAACCAGTTTAGTTGAGAGAGATAATTTATTATGTAAAGGACTAAGCCTTTTAGTTAGAATTTTGGAAATCAACGTATTGAAGAAAGTGCAAATATGATAAGTTTAAAATCACTTCAATAGTTTAGATTATCTTTCTTCGGTATGAGAATGATGTAAGTACCATAAAAATATCTTGGAAGAGGATTACCATTAAAGAAATCAACCACAACCTCAACCAAATCATTTTTATTGTAGAACCAACATTTTTGAAAAAATTGAATAGTGAAACCCTCCAGACCAACAACAACATCTATATTCATGCTATTAAGGACTTGAAACATTTTCATCTTCATTAGGCACAATGGTAAGAAAATCATGATCATCATTAGTAATAATAAAAGGAATCAAATTTGATTTAGAAATAGCATCATTAGAGAAACTCTTGCTAAGCAAATTTCTAAAGTAATTGATAACCGATTCCTTAATATCATTATTCTTCGTAATCCAAACTCCATCATCATCTTTAATTTTTTGAATATTATTTGAAGCTCTCTTTTTATTAACTAAAGCATGAAAATACCTAGTATTCCTATCACAATATTCTTACTAGCGACTTTTGGCACAAGTAAGTCTCTTCCATATTTTGGAAGTTAACAAGTTTGTCTTTCACCTCAGTGAAGTCCTTAATCTTAGAAGGATCAGACATAATAGAGATTTCAAGATCACAAACCAATTTTTCCATATCTTCAATATTAGTAGAAAGGATATTAAAACAATGCTTATTCCACCAACCCAAATATTGTTTAAGTCTTTTAAGTTTAAACCAAAGTTTATTCATCCCCATAATCAAATTATCAGGATGTAAAGGAGCTTTCATTATTAGCCACAACATCAAAAGAATCAATCTTTGAATCACATGTTAAAATCTAAAAGGAGTGGATTTATGTAATCTAATAGAATTATCTTTAATAGAAACCAGAAGAGGAGCATGATCAAACTAGGTTCTACTTAAATGATCAATAGAAGTAATAGGCCATTGAGTAATCCAATGAGCATTAAAAAGAATCTGATCCAACCTTTGCCAAAGTCTAGAGTTTTGCCAAGTATAATTAGAACCCTTAAGGCCAATATCAATCAAATTACAATCAAGGATCATATTAGAAAATTCTTCAATGGAATGAATATTGGGAGAGTAGCCACAACTTCATTCAGAAAAGAATAAAATAGTGTTGAAATCACCACCCATAAAAAAATGTTTGTTGACCGAAGTAGCAAAATTCCTCAAATTATCCCAAATAAGTTTTCTTCCAGATCTATAGTAGGATGCATAAACAAAAGAGCCCAAAACACAATAGTCACCGTAAGAGATTTGAGAATTGACAACTTGTTCAAAATCATCTATAATAGAAACCTCAATGAAATTATTCCAAAAACATAAAATCTTATTACTAACATTATAGAAAATTTTATTGAAGTCAGTCATTATAGCAGCATGTTTAATTTTTTAGCTTGAATAAGAAACTCCACAATAATAAGTAAATAAATATTATGAATGTGACAAAGATTTCTAATATGATTACGAATAGACAGGGTACCGATCCCTCTAACATTCCAAATACGAAATTAAACATAAGTAAAATAAAAAGGAGTTAAGCAAAGGTTAACTAAGAGAAGAGTGAGAGGCTGCAGTAGATCTAGTGTTTTTGGACAATTTAGGAGAGTAACTTTTAACACCTTTTTTTCTTTTTAGCATGGTAAGTTTCAAAACCATTTTCTTTTCCCCTAGAGTCATCATCCAAGTGAGATTTAGTAACATTGTCACAAATTTAGGAGAATTCTCCAAGTCTTTGGAGGGGCGTTCACCCTCTTCCAAATCCATATTAAGTTGAAAAGTAGGATTAACATGAATATCAAGATTAGAAATGAGATACGGTGATGATTTAGAATCATTTAAAGCATAAGCTAAATTGGATCAAAATATTTTCATGTGGACATCATTTAAATCTTCATTAAAAGCTTCATTTTCATCGATCAAAGCTAGCAGTGATGAATAGAATCAAAATAGAATCCTCCAAAAAAATTTGAAAATTTATTATTCTCTGCATTAGAAATTTTCAAATTCAAAGAAGGAAAAAGAGCCAAATCATCCTTCCCATTTTGAAAATCAGTCGAATCTATATAAACAGTAGGAGCCAAAACTTGTTCAACAGGATTAACCCCGATATCCAAGGTTTCAACATCAATAATAGCCTTCTTACCATTCTTAAGATCCGAGGCCAATTCCTGAACATATGTAGCGATTGGCTTATGGGTAGGAACAACATTCTCTTTAGGAGGATTTCATTTTCTTAGGTGGGGATAGAGAATAAAACATTACAAATTGTGTTGACCGTGAATTTTACAGTGGACAAAAAATTGGAAGGTTCTCTAATTCAACCTTCTACGAATTCCCATATTTTTTAGAGACAATCAAAACTTCCTTAGAGTACTTTTTAGTTATGTATAATTCCACGAGGATCTGAGCCATAGAAGGGTGAGATCGCTCAACGGTCGCTTAGTCGAACTACAATGGCCGACCAAATAAAGCCCCAACAACAAAAAACACATGATGGGTAACAAAATGAATGAACATTTTAGTATTAGATAACCACATAGGGACAATAGGAGATTCTTTCTTAATGTCAAAGAGGGATGACCACTTCAACAAACACATCTGACAATTAAAAATGTAATAAGAATGACATGAAAAAAAACAAGAATAATCTGGATCATCAGAAAGTTGAATCAGGATATGTCGAGGGTCAATAAGACCAATCGAGAAAGCACCCGTAAGCTTGATATTATGAAACGAGAGCGAATGTTATCCAAATTTGGATGACACAAAGCAAATTTATCTACAAGAAAAATTCAAATGGTTTTGCCAATTTCAATATCCACATCAGATTAAATTATGGTCAGCAAATCTCTAAAAGAAATCAAAATGAGATTAACCAAATCAATAGAGGGAGAAGTCTTACCAGAGAGCGCTTCCTTAAAATATTTAGTAGACGAAGTAGCATTAGGGTTGCCAAGCCCCAAAGTGTCGGAAGCCCTAGCTAAAGCATCCATAATTTGAGATGGATCTTAAGTAATAGAAGACACCGTAGCCATGATCAATGATGAAGCATCATGCAAACGTCTAGATGTCATTCAAGCCATTGAATTTGGTTAAAAATAAGGCCAAAGCCAAATAAATCCCCAGTCGGGGATGTGCCACCAAGAGGGATTCAAAAATCTCTATATAATGAGATAGTGGTCGAGAGGGAAAGGGGTTTGGGTTTAGGGTGTTAAGGTTTAGGGGTAGTTTAGGGTTTAGGGTTCAAGGTTTGAGGTTTTCTAGGGTTTAAGGTTTAGGGTTAAGGGTTTACGGTTTAATGTTTAAGGTTTACGGTTTAGGATTTAAGGCTTTAGGGTTTAGGGTTTAGGATTTTAGGATTTAGGGTTGTAGGTTTAGGGTTTAGAGTTTCAATTTTAGAGTTAGTTTTAGGGTTTAAGATTTAGGGTTAGGGTTTATTTTAAAATTACGTAAACTCATAGGTTTAGGTTAATTTAGTTTACTTTTAATTTATTTTAGTTTATTTTATTTTTTATTTAGATTTAGGTTGATTTTAATTTTTATTTAATATAATTTATTAATTTTAGGTTTTTTTTATTTTAGTTTAGGTTTGTATTTTAGTTTATTTTTTAGGTTTAGGTTTAGGTTATTTTTTTAGCTTAGTTTTAATTTTATTATATTTTTTAAATTTAGGTTTTATTTTTATTTTTAGGGTTTAGGGTTTATGGTTTGGGTTTAGGGTTTAGGGTTTAGGGTTTAGCGTTTCATGGTTTAGATTTAGGGTTTAGGGTTGTAGGATTAGGGTTAGGATTTTTTTTAATTTTTTTTAATTTATTTAACTTTTCTAATTTTTTTTAATTTTTTTAAATTTTTTTAAATTAAGTAAACTAGTAGGTTTAGGTTTATTTAGTTTATTTATATAATTATTTATTTATTTTATTTTTTATTTTTATTTAGGTTTATTTTTATTTAGTTTAGTTTATTTATTTTAGTTTACGTTTTTTATTTAAGTTAATTTTTTAAGTTTAGGTTTATTTTTTAGTTTACTTTTATTTTTATTTTATTTTTTAGGTTTAGGTTTTATTTTTTATTTTTAGGTTTAATTTTAGTTTTTTATTTTATTTTTGTTCGTTTAGGATTTTGCTTTGTTATTTTAGGTTTATTTTAAGGTTTTATTTTTTTAGTTTAGGTTTAGGTTTATTTTTAGTTTGCTTTAATTTATTTAGGATTTAGGTTTAGGTTTTATTTATTTTAGTTTAGTTTATTTAAGTTTATTATATTTTTATTTTTTGTTTAAGTTTTTCTTAGCTTAGGGTTTACTTTTTTTTAATTTATTTTATGTTTTATTTTAAGGTTTATTTTTTTTATTTAGGTTTTTATTTATTTTTATTTAATTTTATTTTAGCTTTATTTTTTTAGGTTTAGTTTTTATTTTATTTATGTTTTTTTATTTTTTTAATTTAGTTTAAGTTTTTATTTCTTTTATTTTATATTTTATTTTTTTTTTATGTTTAAATTTAGGTTTAGGTTTAGGATCTAGTTTAGGTTTTTATTTTATTTTCATTTAAGTTTATTTATTTATTTTATTTTTAGGTTTTATTTACTTTAGATTTAGTTTTTTTTATTTTTATTTTATTATTTTTTTAGGGTTTAGGGTTTAGGTTTTAGGGTGTGGGGTTTAGGGTTTAGTTTTAGGATTAAGGTTTAGGGTTTAGGGTTTAGGGTTTAGGGTTTTGGTTTAAGGGCTAGGATTCATGTTTTAGTTTAGGGTTTTGGTTTTTTTTTTAATAGAGAATAAATTCAGCTTCAACATCTCTTCTTTTTGATTTCATCAACCAAGTAACACACCATGTTTTCTAAAACATAAGTGATAACATAGATAAAAAATGAGCTCACATAGAGCAAATCAAAAACCTAGATAACTAGGCTGTCTCTCTTATAAAGACAGTTCCATAAGCGCAATTTGGATGCCATTCTTATTCTCTAGTTCCCATCCGAACCACCCCGGCCTCTCGAGTAGAGTGATCCACCATCATATCCTCGATCTCTCCATTTGCCACCACCACCACACTGCAGCCTCAGCTCCTCAGCCTCCATAACCCTTTGCTCAGAGCATTATATCAACCGGCACCTCCAGATCCCCACCACCGCTGATAAGCCATGTCCACCTTGCTTTCACCTCAGATCAAGATTGAGTCGGTTGTGATGTTCATTAAGGTTCTGCCCATTCTTAGGGTTTAGGTTTTTTAAAGGGAAATTAGGGGAATTTTATTGCCATAAAGAAAAAGAACAAAGTCCTTAGAGGGGGTAACTTTCTAAACAAATGCTCAAAGAGACATAATAAGTCCTAAAGAGATAAACCCCCTAACTATTATAATAATATAAGGAAAAAACAAAGCAAAAGAAAAACAAAATTAGCAATAACAATAGATCTGTGTGCACAACACAACATCCACTAGGTCCTTTTGATACCAGCAAGATCCACCGGGAAGATTCTCCCAACCTATAAAAGGAATCTACAACATATGAAAGGATGAGTACAATTAAGCAAGCACAAGAGTATGAGCAAAGAAAGAGCAAAGAAAAGGCTGCTCGTTACAATCATCTCAAGGAGCAACACTATATGTAAGCATCCAAACTTCTGAAGAAGGGTTACAATTACATATAATGATACTAGCCAAAAAAAGATTGGGAGGGATACATCAAGGCAATCATTTCCAGCATACCTCTTGTAGCCCATCGTGCCAAGTCCATTATCTTGTAAGGCTGCATACTCCTCCAAGTAGTAGACATAATAGCCAACCACAAAGCCACCAAAAGAGATAAGCCCAATAAGGAAAAAATCAACCAACCATCAGGGGACGTGCTGAACACCACCAAAGCCACCACCAAAGAGGAATAGGAACATCAAAGGGAGCAAGCATCATGACCTTAACAACACAAACTAGAGAAAACCAAGACCAAAAAGAAAAACACAAGAGCTCATGTCCTCCACATGAAAATAGGAAAGGCAGCAAGGCTATCACCCAAACCTAAAAAAGGGAAGCAATAGTAGCGAAGAGAGGAGAACCATAGTAGGAGCAGACCAACCAACATGTCACCATTAGAGCAAGAAAGAAAGGCCAAAATAACCACCCATCCATCAAACCCAGCCAGCCAAAATAGCCAATCAACCCAGCCAGCTAACATAGCCTCCCAACTAACCACCACAACATCACAAAATTGAAATCAATGAAAAGACCAACATCATCAATCATGCCAAAACCACCCAAGATAACCAAGAAAAGTGTAGAAGCAAATAGTATCATCCACCAAAGCTAACCAAAGAAGTATAAATTCTAATCCAGGTGAGGTGAAAAGCTAGCCAAAAACTAAATGATGCAAAGACTAATAAGATGGATTAAAGGCCATCCATTAGGAGAAGCAACAATACAATAGGAACACAACCAAAGCCAACACCAAAAAGGAGGATAAATATCAATAAGTGCAAGCATCATAACCATAGCCAAGTTAGGCACCAATACACCAAACCAAGTCACCAGATCTCAAAAAACTAAAATAGCAGCTAGTACACAACCATCAACCATCCAACCAAAAATAATAATAAATACAGAAGCAGCTACAACCAAGAGAGGAAGACAATTACAGGAAGAGGCCGAAACCACAACCAAAAGAAACAAACCCAAACTAGCAAAACTGATCACCAAAATCCAATCTGCAAAAAAAGAAGAAATAACAATCAACAAATAACCTCCACCTTGCCAAATCTAATCCAAAATTAGACCACCAACATCCCCTCTGATCTTCCACTAACATAAGTGAATAACCAGCCAACACAACCAATTAACCAACTGACCAACTAAACCCAACAATGCCACAACCACCACAGTAGCAAAAAATCCAACTTAGTTAAAGAAGCAACTAGCCTAGAGATATGGCAAACCCCATACAAAAAATAAGAGGTAAAGCCACAACCCAAATGAAAGTGACCAAAAACAACCAAGCAATAATAATCACTCAACTAGGCAAATAATACTCACCAAGCTAAAAAAACCACAACAACCCAGGCAGAAAAAATAGGAACCACCCGGTAGCAACCACCAGGCCAACCTAAAAGCAAGAGCTCAAAAGCAAAACCCACCATAGGCCCAAGAGTGAAAATAAGAAAATGGACACAACCTAAAGAGGGTTTAACAAAGGGGAACCAAAAAGCAATGGCTCATCAAAAATAAATTAAAAAAATCAAGCCATGAAAATTATAATCTAAGATAAGGTAATCTAGTGTTATCCAGATTGACCAAACACCTTAAAAGTTTAGGGAAATTTTGATTGTCAAATAAACTGAAATCAGATAAGTTGGCACCTAAAGTAGCCAAGAAATCAGCATAAGCATTGCCTTCACTAAGGATTTAGGTAATTTTATAACAAACTTGAGTAAGAAGATTTTTAGTATGATTGAGAAGATAAAATAAATAAGCAATTATTATTCTATTAGAGTTTAGCATGTCAAGAAGCAAGAGTGCATCAACTTCAATCTAGATGTTGAAGAAACCTTTATTCAAACAAATTTCAATAGCTTTGTGACAACCTAATCAACATAGATACAGAATAGGCTTTGAGAGGATAGGCAAAAGCATAGATGTGACACCTTTAGAATCTAAGAATACCACCATTGCCATATTTATTGGAAGCAACAGAACCATCAACTATCACTTTCATCAAATTTTCTTTGGATTTCATCCAATGGATAATCCTAGATCTTTTATAAGAGTCACCATTAGGCAAAATGATACCCAAGTTTTAGCCATAAATTTATAGCCTCTAAAATGAATGTTACTAATAAGATTGGCATTAAATAAAGCATGAATTTTTTCTTTGGTTCTAGCCAAGATCCTTTTATGGATCATAGGAATACCATGATATTTAGCATCATTTATGTCCATCCATGAACCGGATAAGGTAATAGCAACTAGAACTTTGATATGACCTTTTCACAATTTTTTGCAAATAGACTTCAAGAATATATGGAAAGAGAGCCATGAAAGTAGTTGGTATTAAATAAATCATCATACCATAACCATAATTTAGAAGTAATAGCACCATTAACAAAAACATGATTAACATTTTCAATATGAAAGCAACAATAGCACTTTGAAGGAAAATAAAACCCTTTATTCTAGAGCAAAGTGTCCATAGGAATAAAGTTATTCAAAATCTTCCAAGCTAAAATTGAATATGAAATGGGAAAGATATTGCTCCAAAGTTTAATGAAAACATTAGATTAGTTTTGCTTAGCTCTAATAAAATTCAAGACATCTTTATAAACTAAATCACCATTGTAAGAAAGCTTAAAGAAAATTTGGTCAGGTTTGTTAGAGAAATTGGTGATATTTCTAAAGTTATCTAAAAGAGAAATAGGAATATAATTCTCAAGTTTGTTTTCATTTCAAGTGTGATTATGCCAGAAAAAGTTAACTTTGATAGTTGTAGTAGAGTTGATAGATAAAAGGGAGTCAATAGAGACATTACCAATCCAATTGTCTTGCCAAAAGAAAGAAGAACCCAAATACCCCAAGATATTAAGGGTTCAACAACCTTTTTAATTAATGGAGCAAAGCCTTTTCCAAATGGGAGAGTCACCAACTTTATAAGCATAGATAAGAGGGTGTTTTTACAATATTTTTCATCATAAAATTAGCACAAAGGTTATCATTCTTTCTAAAATTCCACGAGCTATGAGAGAAGGTAGTAATAGCTTCACAAATCAGTTTGCAACCCAGACCACCTTCACCCAAGGGACCACAACATTTATGCTAGGAAGTCCAATGCATTATTTTAGTATAGTTATTGGATCCCCAAAAAATTTATTAAGCAAGCGATTAATTCTGATAAGAGTAGCATTAGTGGGGATAATAGTTTGAATCAAATAAAGAGGCGTTGAATTGAGAATGCTTTTAAGAATAGTGAGGTTGCCACCAAAGGAAAGTAAATGAAATCTCTAAATAGAATTGTTTTCTATTTTTTTAATTAAATCATCAAAAAGTTGGGATCATTTTGGGCCTTTAAAAAGAGGAGCACCAAAGTACTTAAGAGGAAGGTGTTGATGTTTAAAGTTAGTGATATGCATGATTTGATTATTTTTATTATTGGAGATGCTTGAAAAAGTAATAAAATAGCTTTTGTTATCATTGATAGATAGACCACTTTCTCTACCAAATTTATTTAAAAAAATTGAAATTCTTGATATGATGAATAGTAGCATTACAAAAAAATAATTAAATCATCTACAAAGCTTCAATGAGAAATAGGAAGACCACTGAGAATTATATAATACATACTAGAATTATTTAAGAATAGATCTTTGATACTCCTAGATAAGTACTCCCCTTAGATCATTGATAAATAAGGCAAGAGATAGAGGATCCCCTTATCTTAGGCCATGGGAAGAAGGAAAGAAGCACAAGGCCTCCACATTAAGAAAAATAGAAAACAAGGCATTATAATACATTTTTAATAAGAAAGATAAATTTATCAAAAAACCCAAATAAATTCATAATATGGATAAGGAAATCCCAAGAGATATTGTCAAAAGCTTTGGTAATATCTAATTTGAATAGAATGTTCTCTAGTCCTAGTGTCTAAATCATGAATTAATTAGTGAGCAAGTAGAATATTATCAGAAATAGATCTACCTCTAACAAAATTAGTTTAGTTTAGAGAGATAATTCTATGAAGCAAAGGACTGAGCCTGTTGGTTAGAATTTTGGAAATCAACTTATTGAAGAAGGTGCAAAGACTAATAGCTCTAAAATCACTCCAATAGTCTGTATTATCTTTCTTAAGTATGAGAACAAAAGTGCTAGAAAAATATCTAGGAATAGGATTACCATTAAAAAAATCAACCACCCTCTACCAAATCATTTTTAATAATTAACCATTTTTGAAAAATTGGGTAGTGAAACCCTACGAACTAGCAACTAAATCTATGTTCATGCTATTAAGAACTATAAAAATTTCCTCTACATTAAGTAGAATAGTAAGCAAATCATTGTCACTATTATTTATAATAGAAGGAATAAAGTGCAATTTAGAGATAGCTTCATTAAGAAACTCTTATTAAGCATATTTCAAAAGTAATTAATGGTTGATTCCTTAATATCATTATTCTCCATAATCCATTCTCTATTGTCATCTATAATTTTTTGAATATTATTTAAAGCTCTCTTTTTATTAACTAAACAATGGAAATATCAAATATTTTTATCACCATTCACAATAGATTTTATAGTAGCTTTTTGGTGCCAATAAGCATCTTCCAAATTTTAAAATTTAGTAAGTTTATCTTTCGCCTCAGTGAAATCCTTAATCTTAGTAAGATCAGCATAACAGAGACTTCAAGATCACAAACCAATTTTTCCATTTCTTTAATATTAGCAAAAAGGTTTTTAAAATAATGCTTGTTCCACCAACCCAAATTTTGTTTAAATCTTTTAAGCTTAAACAAAAATCTATTCATCAAATTGTCGGATGTGAAGGAGGTTTCCAATTTTTAGCCACAACATTAAAGAAATCAATATATGAATCCACATGTTGAAATCTAAAATGAGAGAAATTTTTTATTCTATTAGAGTTATCTTTAATAGAAACCAAAAGAGAATGATCGAATAAGGTTATGCTTAAATGATCAACAAAAGTAATAGGCCATTGAGTAATCAATATAGTATTAAAAAGAATCTGGTACAACCTTTGCCAATGTTTAGAGTTTTGCCAAGTAAAATTTGAACTGTTAAAGCCAATATCAATCAAATTACAATCAAGGATCATATTCAAAAATTCTTCCATTGAATGAATATTAGGAGAGCAACCACTACTTCATTCAGAAGAGAATAAAATAGTGTTGAAATTCCAACCAATAAACAAAGGTTTATTGACAGAGGTAGCAAAATTCCTCAAAATTTTTCAAAGAAGATTTCTACCATATCTATTACAAGATGCATAGATAAAAGAGCCCAAAACACAATAGTCACCATACGAAATTTGACCATTGACAACTTGTTGAAAATCATCAAGAATAGAAACCTCCATAAAAATATTCCAAAAACACCAAATTTTATTACTAACATTAGCGAAAAATTTATTGAAATTGATCATTCTAGCAACATGGTTTTTTTTGTATGAATAATAGGCTCTAAAATAATAAGTAAGGAAATATTATGAATACAAAAAAGGTTTCTAATATTTTTATGAATAGAGAGGATATCGATCCCTCTAACATTCTAGACAAGAAAATTGAACATAAAGAAATAAAAAAGGGGTTAAGAGAAGGTTAATTAAGAGAGGAGAGGGAGGTCACAACAGATCTAGTGTTTTTGGACAATTTGGGAGGGAAATTTTTTCATTTTTTTTTTGGATGATAAGTTTGGAAACCATTTCCTTTTCCCATAGAATAATCATCGAGAAAATTTATCAACATTAGTCATATATTTAGGGAAATCTCCTATATATAGAAGTGAGTTCTCCTTCTTTGCATTAGAATTTATTAAAAGAAAATGAGCTTCGGGTATAGCAAACGACGAAGCCAAAATAAAATTATTAAGAAGGCAAGTGTGAACATCAAGCCCTTCTTCTTCAATACCAGATTATTAGACAAAACCAAATCTTTTTGAGAATTTAAATCATCACTAAAGTAAAGTTAGATTTTTCAAACTGAATATCATGATAAACCAAAGCCATATTCTCCATTGAATTCAAATGATGCATAACATTGATATCCTTATTAATATTTTCAATTGAAGCTTCATTTTTATCAATCAAAATTGGTAAGGTTGCATAGATCAACTTAGAGGAAAAAAAATCGTCATCCAAAAGTTTAGAGGAATTATTATTTTCCATATTAGAAACCTTCAATTGCATAGAAAAAATAAGAGGTAAAATTGCCTTATTAAGAACATTCAATGAATCCTTTTTTTCTGAATTAACTTTTTGATATTTAACAGTGGTTGACTTAGGGTTTGAAATAATAGTTTTCTTCACAAAAAAAAATTTTTTAGGTGAGGATGCATAATGAAATATTAAAAATTATTGTGCCTGTGAATCTTACAATGAGAATGAAAGATTGGAAAATTTTCAAAATCAACTTTCCACATATAACTATAATTTTTAAATCCCAACTAGATCTCTTTAGGGGTGTTTCTTGGTAATATCCAATTCAACAAGGACTCTAGCCACAAAAGGTCAAGATTTTGTAGCCATTGCCTAATCAATTTGCAACGGCTAACCAAATAAAGCACCCATAGTAAAGAGGAATTGATGATTGAAATGAATTTGCATATTGGGAGAGAAATCCAAACCAAAATGATTGGGATTCTTCCCTAATATCAAATAGTGGAGTCCATTTCAACCTCATTTGATTGAAAATAAAATAAGAATGATGAGCAAAAACGAGTAATCCAAATCATTCATTGAATCAAAATGTGGAGGAATCAGTTAAACTAATCATAAAACCACCCAAAAGTTTGGTATGAAGAAAGTGTGAATGTTTTCTAGATTCCTATGAAGAGTAAACTTTCAACCAAAGTAAATTCAAATGGCTTAGCAAGCTTTTTTTACAATCGGTCGAGCACATAACCGCATGGTTTGAAAGAAGTCAAATAAGTTCCATGGATTCACACGAATAACTATCCTTACTAGTGAGGATGTCTTTGAATGATTTTGAAACAAAGCAAGGTAGTTGATGACCTAGTAGGATCCATTGGATCCATCAGTTTCCCCTACAGAATCATTAAAGATGATGCCATGCTACGGTATCACTCCAAGTAAAACATGAAAGCGGCCAGCGGCAGGCAATTCCAGAATAAATCCAGTGAGAATCAAGCAAAATAGTTGTCAAGCATTAGCCAGAATGCCAAAAATGAAAGGTGAAAAGGGGAACCACCAGAGCATGAGGTCGAGGGCTCGAGAGGTGGGTGGGTATCGTGCTGTGTACAAAGGGCAGGGACATAGTCAACGTGAGTTGATGACTCGTGCCAACTAGGAATTTAGGGTTTAGGTTTCTTTTAGGATTTAGGTTTATTTTTAGGGTTTAGGGTTTAGCTTTAAAAACTTAAACCTAAACCTTAAGTAACTAAAGAAATTTAAAAAAACCTAAATCTTAAAATCTAATAAACCTAGGGTTAGGGTTTAGGGTTTAGGGTTTAGGGCTTTAGGGTTTAGGGTTTTAGGATTTAGGGTTTAGGATTAGGGTTTAGGGTTTAGGGTTTAGCATTTAGGGTTTATGGTTTAGAGTTAATGGTTAGCTTTTAGGTTTAGGGTTCAGGTTTAGGGTTTAGGATTTAGGGTTTAGGGTTTTTTAAAAAAATAATTAAGTGAATTGGTAGTTTAGGTTTATTTAGTTCACTTAGTTTATTTGTTATTTATTTTAATTTATTTTAATTTATATTTTTATTTATTTTACTTTATTTATTTAAAGTTTATTTATTTTAGTTTTAGGTTTTTATTTTAGTTTATTTTTTCAATTTAGGTTAGGTTTAGGTTTACTTTTAGTTGAGTTTTATTTTTATTTTATTTTTTAGTATAGGTTTTGAGGTTTTTAGGGTTTAGGGTTTAGGGTTTAGGATTTAGGGTTTAGGATTTTAGGGTTTAAGGTTTGGGGCCAGGGTTTAGGGTTTGGGCCTTGGGGTGAGGGTTTAGAGTTTAAAGTTTAGGATTTAGTGTTTAGGCTTTAGTGTTTAGGGTTTTTAGGGTTTAGGGTTTAGGGTTTTGGGTTTAGGGTTTAGGGTTTTAGGTTTTGGGTTTTGGGTTTTGGGTTTTAGTTTTATGGTTTTGGGTTTAGGGTTTAGGGTTTTAGGGTTTAGGGTTTACGGTTTAGGGTTTGGGGTTGTAGGTTTAGGGTTTTTGGTTTTTGGTTTAGGGTTAATTTTAAGGTTTAGCATTTAGTGTTAGGGTTTTTTTTTAATTTTTTCAATTTTTTTTAATTTTTACAGTTTTAGGTTTAGGGTTTAGGGTTAGGTTTTAGGTTTAGGGTTCAAGTTTTAGTGTAGGTTTATGTTTAAATTACGTAAACCATAAAATAGTAGTTAAGATTTAATTAGTCAATTTTATTAATTAAGTGAGCAATAAATCCCAAGAAAATCATGGGAGGCAGAGGTCATCCCACAAAATTAACCACATAATTTGGGATTAATTGCTCAAGTAATTAAGATAATTAATTTAATAATTTAATTACTATTCAAAATTAGTTAAGATCATTTTTAATTATTTCTCTTCTGAAATACCTTTAAAATGTGAATTTATTTTCATTTTTTATTTCTCTATGAATTTTTATGATTTTTAGAAGTTTCAACCATTAAAAATGATTAATTAAGCCTAATTAAAGCCTAATCCTATTACCTCTATATGGTGCGCTGACATGGCGCCCTTTCCACATGGTGTCGCGGGATTGGATACTTAAAACTTGTCTGACGTAGTGCTTATGTGGCGGCGGTGGACGCATATTTTGTCCATCGTATGATCTTAGATTGGACGGCTACAATGAATCTCATAGCTTAATAAGATTAAATCAGATCGATCTAGTGAATTTAATCACAATCGTCTGTTCTGATCATGCAAAATGGGCGATAATCGTCACATCATGAGTGATAGAGAATGGAGTCCATCCGCCATTGCTCACTTGATCCAAGCTTACTTGAGCTCGGATCAACTCCCAAAGGATCTCACACCTTCATAGCATTGACCGAAGGGGATCCAACAGTCAAGATCACACGAGATGCAAGTTTTCTTCAAAAATCTCCAACCCAATTTTAGCTAAGGATCAATTTTGGAATCCTACCTCACCGAAGCTCAAGACTAGTGGCTCGAACAATTGAAGAAGCTTCATCTAGTAAAGAAAAGCCACGTTGAGCAATAATTGGATCAATTCCTTGATGTGTTAGCTTGGAAGGTCATGAACTAATGATTTGGAGCTCAACTTTGATTGAAGTCCCACCTTCGGTGCTCGAGAAGCTTGGGAGATGATTCATTCTTGCTCAATGAGGCCTAGAGAAGGTGCGTGCAAAGTTAATTTGAGTTTGATGGAGAAATGAGGAAGTTAGGTCAGAAATGGGAGTGTCATGTTTTGGGACGCGACGGGAATGGCATTTTTCGATCGAGGAATGAGCATGGAAGCTTAAGGATTGGATTTAATGGATCATCTTGGGTAGCTAGGGTTTTGAGGAATTATTTTTTTGCGTGTGTTTGAGTGGAAATGAGGGGGTGTATAATCCCCTTCATCTTGATCGGATGGTGGGATCAGGTTTGTTTCTAGTGGCTATCCGACCATCTCAGTGAGTCGTAGGTGGAAGGGAGGAAGTGAGTTGGCTTGACTTGGTTAGTTTATGGTGTGGAGATGGCTTCCAAGATAGAATCATGGGCGTCCTATGGGTTTTAAATGTTGTAATGGGGAGGGTGTGGTGATTTCACCTCCCATGGGTCATGGTTGACCCAACAAACCCTTGGGTAAGGTTGGGTAGTGTCCTAGGTGCTTAGGTGGACCATTGGGAGATTACTAATTGGCCAAGGAATGGGTGATATGTCCCATGTGATTCCCTTGACCGAAGGGTGGAATGATCATTTGGCTTTGATTTGATTTGGGTATTTTTGAAATGATCCAAAAGTGGGTTAGCCCGAATTTCAAGTCAATTTGAGTTGATTTTGTTAGGTTTGGCTCAATTTCACTCATTTAGGTCAAATTGGGTTAGGTTGGGTCAAGTTGACTAATTGGTCAAAGTGGGTCAAACCAAGGGTTAGTCAGTTCATATGATCATTTGGGATGTTTTGGTTCAATTGGTTTGGTTTTGTTTGGCTTAGATTTGATTTTGGCTCATTTGATTTCATTTGGGTCAAATGGGTTAAGTTGACCAATTTGACCAAATTGGCCAAATTGGCTTGGGTTGGGTCTTGGTTTGGGTTTAGTTGACCAATTATAGATGGTTTTAGGCTTTGGTTTCAATTAATTTAGATTTGGTTTTGATTTAGGCCAACTTGAACCTTTAGGTCATATTGGGCTAAGTAGGTCAATTAGGTTCAATTGGGTCCAATCATGGCCTTGGTCAAGTCCAATAATCAATTTGGAATGAACTTGAGCAATTGACTGTAATCAATTTGGTTTATAATTTGATTTGACCCAATTTAGTCTTTTATGTCAATTTGGGTCAACTTGGGTCAAGAGGGCCAATTGGAATTGGTTTGACACAACTTAAGGTCAAGTCATATTCAAGTATTGATTTTGATTTGGTAAATCATTGGTTTCAAGGTATTTAGCTTAGGTTATAATTTGGCTAGTTTGGGTTCAAATGGACTTGGTCAAATGATGAAGTTGACTTGGTTTGACCCAATTTGAGACAATTGATCAACCTAGGGTGATCAACAATCATGATGGGAGGTTTTGATATGCTTGGTTCAATCCAATTTGGGTAGGATTAGAACTTGGCTAAAATAGGTCAAATTGGCCACTTTGGGTCAAGTGAACCAATCGGGTTTAGTTTGCTTGATTTTGGGTTGAGTTTGATTTAGTTGAGTTTATATATGGATTTGGGATTGATATATGAATTCAATTTCAATTGGCTTGGGTTCAAATGGGTTTTGGTTCATTTATACAGTTCAAGTCAAAAGGGTTAAGTTGGGTTTGACTTGGGTTGATTTTGGTTTTGCTTGATGATTGTAGAATTCATTTATATTTATGAATATTATCGAAGGTATGATTGATTCATCAGAAAATCAATTGAATTTGGGTTTTGGAATGAAGGAATTTGGCTAAGTCCATCGAGTTGGGTCATGTGGCTTAGGTTTGGATTTTGATTTGGTTTGATTTAGTTTTGATGATTTAAATGTATATTTCATTTAAATTTATGAAAATGATTGAAAATATGATTGATTTGTGAGAAAATCATTGAGTTTGACTTGATTTGGATTAAGATTTGGCTAAGTCCATGGGATAGGTCATATGGCTTAGGAAGGGTTTTGATTTAATTTGATTTAGTTTAATTTAGTTTTGTTCATTTGAATGTAGATTTGATTTATATTTAGTAAGATGATTGAAGATATAGATTGATTATAAGAAAATCAATTTATTTTGTATTAATTTGGATTATGATTTGGCTAAGTCCATAAGATAGGTCATATGGCTTAGGAAGGGTTTCAAGTTTGGATTTGATCATGGGCTTCCATCATTTGATTCTAGAATTTGAGTTTGGATTTGAATTTGAATTTGATGTTTGAATTAAACTTGAGATTTGGTTTGAGATGGTGAACTTGGATTGATTTTGGGTTGTAGGGAAAGTGGATTATTCTCATGAACTTGGCCAAAGTTTGATAATAAAAGAAAATGAAAAAGAAAAAGAAAAAGAAAGAAAAAAAGAAAAAGAAAAGAAAAGAGAAAATGAAAAAGAAAATAAAATGGAGCGAAAATAGACTTGGAAGAGGAAGTGGTGCCTGACATTTGATTCCACCCATAGTTGTTACTCCATTTGAATATATGGGTAGGATGACGACCTCCACCAGGAAGGAAGAGCTAATTTAGAACACAGGTGGAAAACTTCATTATTGGCCATCCATATAGATATGTGGTGAGGTACATGATATCCATATAGACATAGAATAGTTCATAGGATGAGTCTTATATGGATTAGTGCACTAACCAACACTTCAACTATTCCCTTGAGGTGACACTTGAGCCAAATGATGAAAAGAGCTCAAAGTAAAGATAAATTTAACCAAGAAATATGTGAAATAGTTGGGCATCAATTGGGAACCTTAGCTCTAACCCCACATTCTCTCAAAACTTGAGGGTTTGGTAATTATGGAAGCCCCTATGTCATCACACATGTGAAGACTAGGAGGTTCTTTTGGAAGCATCATCCTCAAGTCAAGAAGTTGATATAGAACTAGGGATGATTCATATAAAAGATTTAAATTATCTTTTGATTGGTACTTACCTTGTGTTCATAATTTAGCAAAGAAAGGGTTAATCCCATATACTTGGTCAAAGCATAAAATGGACTACTTTGAAATAATATGTAAAAGCAAAAGCTCTTCACCGGGACTAGGTTCTTAGTGGGTCTAGTCGATGATGATAATTCACTTAGTCATTTCAATCATTTGGAATTTGATAGGTTCTTTCAAAATCACATTAACTCATATGAGGAGATGTGCTTGAAAATTCATATGATTGATTATTTTGAAGACATAGATGCACCGTGTGTTCAAGAAGAGATCAAGTCAACCATCAAAGCTCAAGAAAATCAACATAGAATGAAGAAGATCCACACTCGATACACTAGTTCTTTGTTGAATGAAATTGAAACCAATGACTTAATTAGACTATTAATTGAGTTTAAGGACTGTTTTACATGGAGTTATGATGGAATGCATGGATTGACTCTTGACGTACTGATCCATAAACTAGCAATAGAGCCTACTGGTAATCTTGTCAAGCAAGCTCCTAGATGCATGCGATTGGACATAGAACAATAGGTCATTTATGAAGTTAAGAAACTGATCGATGTTAGCTTCATCCGAAGAAACATATACCCTTCTTGTTAGCATCATCTAGTTAAGAAAAATATTGGCCAAATTCACATATGCGTTGGTTTTAAGGATTTAAATAAGGCATGTCCAAAAGATGAATTTATACTACCAATCCCGGACCTGATGGTGGATATTGCCTCATCTCATGTAGTCTTCTCTTTCATAGATGGCTCATCTGGATATAACCAAATAAAGATGGTTACTAAAGATGAATGAAACATTGCTTTTAGAACCCCAATCGAAATCTATTGCTATAAGATCATGCCTTCAGCCTTAGAAATGTCATTGCTACTATATGTGGGCTATGACTCAAATCTTCGATGAACTCATTCATCATCAAGTCGAGTGCTATGTTGATGATCTAGTGGTCAAAAGTAGAGAAAAGAAAGACCATCTCTTTGACTTGAGAGTAGTTTTCAAATAGTTAAGATAATTTAACCTCAAAATGAACCCCCTGATGTGTGCACTCAAAGTAACTTCTAGGAAATTCCTTGGGTTTATTATCCGACAACAGAGAATTGAAATTGATCCAAAGAAGATCAAGGCGATATTAGAAATGCCACCCCTAAAAGTTTAATTCAACTCAGATCATTCCAAGGGCGGTTGGCGTATCTAAGATGCTTTATATCCAACCTATCAGGAAGATGTCAGCCATTCTCGACACTTGTCAAAAAGGATGCCAAGTTCAAGTGGGATGACAAGTGTGAGCATGTCTTCAAAGACATCAAGCATTACTTGATGATGTTGCCAGTTCTAGTAGCCCTTATCTCTGGCAAGCCTCTCATACTTTACACTATTGTGTTAGATAACTCCATTGGTGATTTGCTGGCCCAAGACAATGAATGGAAAACTCACTCTACTACCTTAGCCATCATCTAGTCCCTGCTGAGGCTAATTATCCAGCCATTGAGAAGCATTACCTGATTTTCATCTTTGCATCCCAAAAGCTATAGTACTACATGCTTCCTCATAAGGTGAACTTAATCTCTAAAATCAATCCACTATAGTATCTCATGACATGGAAAACACTATCCAAATGGTTAGCATGATGGTCAATGATCCTCTCATAGTTTTACATTACCCTATTGTCCATGCGGTGAAAGGATAAGTGCTAGTGGATTTCTTAGCAGCACACCCACTTCCTGCTAACTCTTCACTTAGTGATGATCTCCGATGAACAAATTGAACTTAGGACACTAGCATTCTTCGGGATTTACTTTGATGGTGTGGCTTCCTCTCAAAGAGGAGCAGAATCATAATCTACTAATCCCTGAAAAATAGGGGTAGGAATAGTTCTCTTAACTCTGGACTGCAATGTGATTAAATTATGATATCATTTGTCCAATCCTTGCACCAACAATGAAGTTGAATATGAGGCACAAATTGCTAGTCTGGAGTTATCCCTTACTCTGTGCCTCTAGAACATCAACATATTCAAGGATTCTTAGCTAGTTATCAACCAAATCATTGGGTCCTATAAGGTTATAAAGCCCAAGCTCCATGAGTACCACAAGTACACTATGGATTTGTTGGCCTAAATCCCAGATGTTACCATTTATAATATTCCTTAGGGAGAGAATGCCAAAGCATATTCTTTAGCAAAGCTTACCAAGGAGTTGGCATGTTCAAAAGATGAGTCCATATCAATAAAGGTCCAAAATAGACAAGTCTCGACCTTTATTGATATTGAAATCATCAAAAAGTACTCTCTTGAAGGGGAGGTTGCCATTGCCAAAAAGGTTGAGGAGTTAGATTGGAGACAACCATTCATGGGTTAACTAAATAAGGGAAAACTACCTTAAGAGAAGTCTCAAGCCCATTAGAAGATGCAGAGAGTACTTTCCTACACTCTCGTGGATGGTGTCTTGTACCGGCTGTCTTTCTATCATATGTGGTTACATTTTTTATACAAGCACAAAGACCATAAGATCGTGACCGAGGGTCATTGATTCATCTTAGCTTCTATTGACTACTTTTCCAAATGGGGGAAGGCGGTTCCACTTAGAGAGGTCAGATCTCAGCTTATATTGGAGATATTATACCATTAACTATTCGAGGGTAAACAACTTAGCAGAAGCCTTCAATAAAACTCTCATCCAAATACTGAAGAAGACACTCGACAACAATAAGAGTCAGTGGAATGAGCATTTAGTTGAAGCCTTGTGGCCGCATGACATATAGAACTCAATCTACTAATTTTTCCTTGGTGTATGTGTCCAAGCATTCTACCATTAGAAGTCCAACTCCCACCACTAAGAATATATGTGGGTAGCAAGATCATAATAGAGAATGCCAAGTTGTGGTTAGAATAGCTCGAAGGTTTGGAGGAGAGACACCTACGGGCATGCCAAAACCTCGAGTTGTACAAAGCTAAAATAATTCAAGCTCACAACAAGTTGGTCAATCATAGAGCTTTCTGAGTAGGAGAGCTTACTTTAGTTCAAAAGAGACCAATTGTTGCCCCTCATAAGATGGGAGGCAAGTTTGAACCCACTTGGGAAGGCCCTTTTGCCATAGAGAAGGCCTACCAAGGAGGATCTTATCAATTTATTAATCATAAGGAGAGCACCCAATGCTTCCAATCAATGGGCTCTACTTAAAGAAATATTATAAATTATGTTTGAAAATAATTATCATCAATGAAAATTCCATTTCAAATTCAATCTCTTCCATGTTGAAAGTATTCTTGTTTACGAATCCGCCATGATGTGTTTAGGGTAGGTGTAAGGAACCTGAGCAGCATCCTATCCTTCATCGACACAACACAAACACAAACTACACACAAACATATAAAATAAACACATATCTTTTGTCTTGGTCTATTTTGGGTTGAGATATCGCCCAATGACACACTCCGGTGGTTGCTCCGGTCGAGACATGCTACCCTACTAGTGTGTCACCTTAGTGGTCTTCTTTCTTTGGAAGATGTAAGTCTACTATATTTTCCTTCCTTACTTGGCCACTGCACACTGATGAGCACCTTGTTAGTTTGGTAGGCCTTACTATGTGGCCGATAAGCTACCTCATATTAGCTTCATTTAAAAGGATGTGAGCCTGCTATGCTTTCTTCTTGGATTAGCCTTGCACTGTCTGGGTCGAGTATATTTGAGGTTTAGGATAAGTCACCTAACAGCTCCTTCCCTGGTCCAGTCCTTCCTCGGGGCTCCTCGCTTAGTAATAGGTTAGACAACATCTTGTCATGGTTATCCCGATGATCACGCTTGGAAAGTTGTAAGCCTACACACTTTCTTTCTAGATTGATCATTGCACACCGATGGGCACCTTAGATTGGTTGGTTCTCACTATGCTGATGGATACACCACTCATGCTGCGGATACACCTTAGGTTGGTTGGTTCTCCTTAGGATACACCACTCATGGCAGATGTAAGTCTGCTATGCTTTCTCCTTGAGTTGGCCACCGTACACTTATAGGCTTTCTTTTCTAGGGCTCAGAATAACGCCCCTATTAGCACCTCCCATATGGGCACTATATTTGGATCACATCCTTTGCGACCCTATTTAGACATTATCGGGTTACTATCAGATTAGACAGTTCCCCTTTCCTAGTAGCCACCCCTATGGTTAGAGAATCTGTCCTGTGGATGTGTCGATTCTCCCTTGGTCTAGTAAATCTGAGATAGGTCAAGGATGACATAGCCCCTTCTCAGTGTGGTCCCTTGCACACCAACAAGGTCCACACAAACATATAAATAAAATATATATTCACTTATGTATTATAAGGACCCCAGTGGTACCTTTTCCCAAGCATACATCCTATCTTTAGGGTAGTGTCAACAAAACTCCCATAGGAATCACCAAACTACTCTTGAGTTGATATAAGTCCCTAGTAGCATTCACTCAGTAATCACCCCAAAGTCGGGTTCTATTTGTTGTGCTACCAATAGGTCACCCCGGCTGTTGTTCCCAGCTTCAGAAGATGTAAGTCTACTATGCCTTTGTTGACCTCATTTTAGGATGAGCTCTCAACCAAACTATCTTGGACATAAGACTTCTCTTAGACTTTAAGAGTTCCTTAGTCTTAAGACACATCTAGTGATTAGGTGGACACTCAACCTAGCCCTAGAAGACCTAGAAGAGTTAGCCATAAGAATAGGTCATGCCTTAGGGGTGTTAGGAAAATTTCCTACCCTTAGCTTAAACCATTCCTCACTTTCCTTCCTTCAAGTCAAACTCCAAATCAATTCTATTTGATTTCCTTCAAATCAAAATCAACTCCATATGATTGAAAACCCATGATCAAAATCCATCAAAATTCTTAAGTCAAATTTTTAAGTCCTTAATCCTTCCCTTAATTAACCAAAATCATGATTCAAACCTTTGATATTTTCTCATAATTCATTTATATTCTCATTTATATTCACATATATAAATGAAATATAAATTCAAATCAATCAAACTAAACTCAAAACTCAAATCAATTCATGAAAATTTTCTTAAGTCCCTTTAATTTTCTATTAAAGGACTTAGCCAAAATCAATCCTAAACCTTGATCAAACCTATTCAAATTCATGGGATTTTCTCAAAACTTATTTATATTCTCATTTATATTCTCATATATAAATGAAATATAAATATAAATCAATAAAATCAAACCCACAAATTAAATTCCAAATTTAAAATCCTTTAAATTCCCTTTAATAGATTTAACCTAAATCATGATCAAACTATTTCAAATTCATGGGATTTCTTCAAAACTTATTTATATCCTCATTTATATTCTCATATATAAATGAAATATAAATATAAATCCATCAAATCCAATGTAAAAATTAAATTTTAATTTAAAAATTCCCTTAAATCCATTAAATTCCCTTTAATGGATTTAACCTAAATCATGATTAAACCACTTCAAATCCTTAAAATTTTCTCATGATCAATTTATATTCTCATTTATATTCACATATATAAATGAAATATAAATTGAAACAATCAAAATCAATTCCAAAAATCAAACTCAAATCCACTCAAAATCAAATCTAAGCCTTTCAAGCCAAAATCTTGAACTTAGTCAAATCACTTTCAAATCAAGACAAACTCTTGATTTTTTTCTCATGATTCAATCAATCTTACAATCATGAGCTCATATATAAATCCAAATTTCAATCATTCAATCAAAACCTAATTAAAAATCAAACCCAAGACCCTTTCATGTCCTTCTTTGAATATGAAATTTTCAAATGGATCTAAATCCATTTGACTTCAAACCACTTGTAAATGGATTTATATTTCAATCATAAGTCCATATACATGATCAATCAACTTCAAATCAAGCTTTGATGAACCATTTGATCCACTTAGGCTCACTTGACCCAAAGTGACCTAAAGTACCATATGAGCCAACTTGATCCTAACCAAATTGGATTGAACCAAACTCATATATCCCTCTCATCATGATCAACAATCATCATGGATGATCAATCAACTAAATTGGTCAAACCAAGTCAAACCTAAGGGTTGACCAAGTCTTTAACTAAAATGAAACCTTACATAACCAAATTCCACCATAGGCCAAATTGATTGAAATCATTGATCTAAGTTCACTCATGACCTATGTTTGAACTTGACCAATCCAACATTTGAGCCTACCCAGCCCAATTGACCCACTTGACAAGTTGACCCTTTTGACCTAAAGGGTCAAAATGTGTCAAAACTTGATCTAAGCCAAATTTATTGGAACCAATGGGTCAAGTCTATCCCAAATCACTTATGTAACTTGACCAAAGCCTCAATTAGCCAAATAGACCCAACCTAGCCAAGCCAAAATTGAACTTAATCCAAATTGATTGGAAACAAAGATACAAATCCACTCCATATGACTAAACTAACCTAAACATACCTACTCAAATGTCAAATAGGTCAACTTGACCCATTTGACCTAAGTGAAGTCATATGAGCCAAAACCAAATATATACCAAATTGAATCAAGCCATAGCCAACAAAACATTTCAAATGGTCATATGAACCTGACCCAACCCTTGGTTTGACCCATTTTGACCTAAATGGGTCAACATGAGCCAAACCCTATCAAATGGATTCCAAATCCATTGAAACTTGGCCAAACCTAGTTTCTCCACATACCCAACATGTCCAAAGTGAAAAATAGCAAAATTACCATCCTACCCCTAGGCCATAGAATAAATTTTGGCCTAACCCATGGGTAATTTGGTCATACCCTCTTCACAATCACTTGAGGCTTTCCTAAAAGCTCAAGGGGACTTAGTGATGAGTGGTGCACCCAACCCAATGGGTTTGGGTCAGCCATTTGGTCCTTAGACCAAACCCAACCCCTAGCTTAAAATTGAAATTTCAAACTCCCTCTTAAGCTCAAATTTAGTACATGGGAAGTTGGCAACCCATTCCTTGGATCAAACCGACCATGTGCACACTCAAAATAGATCAAACAACCTTCCCAATCTCATCAATTGGATCAAAATAGCAAGACCATTGCCATCATCCGATTCTTCAAGGGGAGATATACTCCCACTTCTATTTTTCACACAAGGTCGATTGAAGAATAGGAAGCCAGGAGCCACTGGGATTGATCCTAAGCCTCCTAGAGCTCTTCCCATTTTCTTCTTTTGAATAGTGAAAAATAGGGAGGTATAGTGAATTGCCAACTTCTTCTATGCTTGATTTCCTCCTCCTCCTACACTTCTTCTAAGGACCAATGAGATCACTCAAGCTTCCATTGGAGTTCCCATAGCAAGGAAAGGAGCAATTGGATCAAAGCAAAGGATCTTTAAGTGGTGTTCCGCTCAATCCCAAGGCCTAAGAATTTCAATAGGGCTTTATCTCCACTAGACGAAGCTACCTCATTGATCTCGAGCGCCGATGATCACCTCCGATGAGGTATGGAATTTTTTGATCACTAAACTCAATGTGGTGTGGAGCTTTGTGAAAGAAATTTTCACCTCATCAAATTCTTGACCGCTGGATCTACCT